>JAZKJV010006087.1:0-439802 GCA_037367405.1 Ottelia alismoides
TCCTCGAATGTCGCTGCTTGGAGCCAGAGCCCTGTACTAGAGATTTTGTCACAATGAGCAGCCTCGCGACCTTTCTCAGTTACCTGGATGCCATTACCCCCATAGATCCTTCATGGATCCATTGACACTTCATTCTAAACAAACATGTAGCATTAGATCCTTGAATTTTTTTGTGTTTTTGTCTGATTTCATATTCATAGTAGAGATTCTGAATCCCATCTCCAATCATCTTGATCTGATCTTATCCTCATTTGATTTTACATCCAATCCAATTGCCTCCACTCATCTGATCGAATCTGATTCTCCATATACTCTTATTCACGATCTGATCCTTTTAGATCCATTCAGATTTGATGCTTTTAGGTTTCAATTCCTCCACCTTTAACGAACATGAACCATTCACCCATTTCTTCAGGTTTTATCTGTTAATAATCCTCGATCGAGGATTTTGAAGCTTTGAGAAACATCCATATACATGCATGTACAAGGAGGAGCATCCGAAGTTTGGATTAGAGCTATATGTGATGTGAGGAACCAGTATCTTATTCAGATCTCCTTGCAACGACATATGATCATGTTCAACACATCAAGCCAACGTGGATTCATCAGATCATCATCCTCAAGTTTTCAACATTTTGATCGATTCTTAATCGAGTGAGATCGGGTCAACCAAAGCTCTAAGGACATTCATACATGCTCTTTGAGACCGCTTTACCACCATCCGATCATGAAGCAAACCTCTAGATTTAGTTCGAAACGTTGACTCACGCCCAATCTTGAGCCAAACATATATATCCGAGGGAGCGAATTTGGACAACATGCCAACCTTACTGCCTCACGTGCCTCACAAGCCCTGACTGGTGAAATTACACTTTCAAATCCATTAATTTCTAGAATTTCATTCTAGTCCTTCTCCTGTGCAAAATACTTCTGAAATAATTGCTATAACAACCTCATAGTTTCCTTGATTGCATGTTAGTCCTTCTGATCTATAATCACATTGCTTAACACATAATTTTCTTACGTATTTGTAACATTAGGCCTATAACTTTCATATGATAATAAAATTGGAAATGTTTTAGTTAATTGTAGATTGGTCCTTGTATTACATATTTATTTATCTGTCTTAAATCACAATTAATAAATATCAGATTAATCTCAAAAATCCCATTAAAATTAATGTACTTTCATGATTAGTATATCTAACTTATTTAATCTTCATTGTGCAAAAAATTTAATTTCTTATTTTTAAAAACTTAAAAACCATAAAATGTTGCCCTGTCTGTATTTTATAATTCATAAAATTTCAAAACTTGATATGATAATTCAAAAACATTAGTGCTTGTCTTTTAATTAACTTTAATTTATGTACCAAATTTTTTTGGAAATTCATTATAAAAAATAAAAAATTAGCAAAATACAAAAAACAATAAAACTAATATAAAATCATTAAAAAATAAAAAAATATATAATATAGCTTTATTTGAAGCTTGAAAAATTCTCTTCCTGTTTGTGTATATTTATAATTTTTTTAATTCCATTTTATTTTTTTAAAAATCCGAAAATAGTGTCTTTATTTTTTGTTTTGTTTATTTCTTATTTTTATTGTTTCAAAAATCGTAAAGAATCTAAAATCCTTAAAAATCATGAAAATAGTAAAAAAATGATCAAAACACAAAAATCTTTTTATTTGAATTTTCTGGATATTTTTAGCATATTTAAAAAATTCAAAAAAAGTGTATTGTATCCTTTATTTCATTTTCCTTTTATTTGTTTTATTTTAAAAACTAAAAGTAAAAAATTACAAAATTAAAAATCATTAAAAATTAAAATGAGAAAAATAAAAAATAATGAAAAATAAAAAATTCCATAAAATTATAAAAAGCATAAAAAACCATAAAAACAAAAAAGAAAGAAAAAAAGAAGAAAAAGAGTCCTTTGTTTGATTTTCAGAAAAATTTAATAACCCTTGTTTTTTAATTGTTGCCTCCTTGTGTTTGACCCTAGGAGCTATACTCGTTAATAAAAAGCACATCCATCTTTCTTTTTATTTGGATAAATAAATTTGTTTGATCGATTCAGGGTTTCTTTTGTGTGAATAGCGGTACTTTGATCATTCTCTCTCACTAAATAAAAAATCAAACCCATAAGACAGATCCAAACATCAAAATGGCACCGTTGAAGGGGAGCTACAATGAGGGTAGTTAGGTCTCTTTCTTTGCCTTCTACACTTGGTTGTATGTACTCTATTTTTTTATTTTCATCTTCTTTTATTTTCTCTCTCATTTTCTCTTTATTTCATTTTCTCTATTTTTCAAAACTATTTATGACATATTTTCTATTCCTCTTTTCTACGAGGGCCCAATGAGCGAGGGTAAAATTCTTATAATTACCAACACACCTAAGCAAAGCAGATGTCGTTCGTTTCTTCATAAATCGGCAGGAGAGTGTAGAAGAAGGAGCAAAAGACTTGGAAGATATTTTGGAGCATTGCACATTCTTTGTTTCTTTTAGCATTTTTATTTTCATTTAATTTTTGTAATTAATTTGTAATAATTTCAGCACTTGCCCCATTTCTGTTATCTAGAGAGACTTTGGAAACTTTGTGATTGCGGAGTCTGTTTTACCAAGTGTCGGTGCACTTGGAGGACCTCACTGGTTTTTTCTTTTTATCGCCTTTATTTTTATTTGTTTCACACATTTTTTTGTACGTGAGCCTCCTAGATTTAGGTTTTTATTCGAGTAATCTAGGTAGCCTTAGGTCCATAGACCTAAAAGAATATTTGTTCCTATATACATTTTTGGACTTAGTTAAATGAATCAGAGCTTCACGATAATAGAAGTTCCTTTTTAGGGTGGTTTCTTCATACATCATATAGGTTAGTTTAATTTCTATGCGTAGATCATATTGCACATAGACTTACGGAGTATGGTACACCTTCTATCTCTTACATCCGCATTCATATTTTTTCCAGCGCATCTACTTTTTCCTCTTCCTTCACATGTTTTCTTGGACTTAGGAATAAAAAGGAAATTGAAAAATTAGTTAGATGTTTCATTGAAAATTATCCAAAAAAGAGAAAACCAAAAAAATAAAAATTGGGACTGCTAACTTGGCACATAAAATCAAACGTAACTAATTCAATCCTTAATTTTGGGAGAGCAATCCCCTTATTGTATACAGGTACTCTCAGACAGAATGAGGCACACACACTTAAGGATTAGAGCCCAAAGCCCTTGACTTGTACCATAAGCGTATGGATTGACTTTTGGAACCTGTTTTTGTTGCAACCTCTTGCCTCCAGCCTTAGTAGTAGTAGTCTTGTTTGAGTTGGTGTAATCCACAGACTTAGACATAAACTACCCCAAGCAACTACACCTATGAGTTTGTTATTATTATTGTTTGATCGCCTAACTCTAAATTTGAAAGATTAACGACCGATCCTTTACGACCTTCATTGAGTTTAGGTGAATTGGGGATTTGCTTTGTGTTTGTATGTGCTTGGTATTTAGTCAACCTATGTGTTCTTTCCTCCCTCCCTCCCACCCTTATTTGTCTTCTTCCCACATCATTCCTTTTGTTTTCTTGACTCGTGATGATGGATAAATGCTTGCTTCAATCGGATTGTGTAGCTTCATTTTTTCATCCCATTCGTTGTCGTCCACTGTGTCTTAAGGTTGGAATTCTAACAAACCTCGTGTCCCCTTCTCCTTCTTCGTCTTCTTTACCTCTTCTGTCCCCGTCCACTTTGTTCCCTCTCTTTCCACTTCCTACTTTTACTGGGCATGCTGAGCTAGGAGTTGAGGCATAATGACACATTCGAGGCTAACTCAGGTTAAGTTAATTAATCAAAAATATCATCGTCCCAAATTAACCAAGTAGATCAATCGATAAAATTATTTAACCACTAAAGAAATCTAGCAAATCACACTAGTGGTATAGATATATTTTTAACTTGGTATAGCGACAAGGGTTGAACACAAGGAGCACTCTAATAAGCTAGGTTGGTGACTCAAGGAATCAAAGGGGTTTTATTTAATTTTTTTAATGGTTTTTAATTTTGTAAATGTTAGTTTTCAAAATATGATGAATAAAGACAAAGAAGAAAATCCCAAATTTTAAATTTTAGAAGCACATGACTTTTTTGTATTTTTCAAATATATTAAAAATACTCAAAAATCCCAACAAAAATATTTTTATATTCAATGGGTTTTATACTATTTTTGATATTTTTTCAAAGATTTTAAAGTTTTTATAAGATTTTTAATAAATCAACAACTGAGAAAACAAACAAACCATGCACAGTCAGAAGCATTTTTTAATTTAAAAATAGAAAATAAGCTCAAAACTCTTGGACACAAATTTTATCAGAAACTATAAGGAAATATATACAAACAGAAATTAAAAGTGTAATTTTTGGATTTGTTTTGTTTATTTTAGATGATTTTTATAATATTTTTGGTTTTTTACATATTTTTATGTTTTTATAGAAGTAAATACAATGAAAATAGTTCTGAAAATAAAGCAAGAAAAATAGAGCTACCCTAATATTTTTTTGAATTTTTAAGACTATTTTCGACTTTTTATGGTTTTTATAAGGCAAATAGGGGGTTTTATTACTATTTTAGTAATTTAATAATAGCAAATCAAAGAAATTCAACATACAAATATTACTACCTAAAGTAAACACTAGCAGGAGCTAATATTAATTTTCGAGAATTTTTGGGCTAGATTTAATATTTATTGTAACAAAGAAAAGAGCTTGAAAAGTAAACAATGTAGAGATGACTTCTCTACAATTAATCTCACTTCTAGAGCTAAATGATAATAATCAATAAAAGTCAAAGGGCCCTAGAGCAATTTATCCAACAAAAACACACGCTACATGTAATAGAGAAGTCACATGTGCATATAAGCAATTACTAAAAACTTCAACTAATTTATTATCATATAAAAGCACTTGTTCAAAAATACAAAATACCCACAAAAGCATGTGCAGGCACACATGACTCAGACTCGCAGGACTAAAGTGCAAATAAATAAAGTATATGGTCTAATTGTTAACTACTTATTACATTTATTGAATGAAAGTGAAATAGCATAAAAAGTGAGTGTGAAAGGGAAATATACCATTTTAGGACATGTACAGGCACGCGGAGAGACTTTGACGTACGACTCTGATCTATCTAAAAAGCTGATCTGACGGTTAGGGGATGTCGGTCATGCGTAGTCAGATCTAGAGCACCAATACTGATCCAATGGTCTAAAAGGTTGGTGTAGGCATGCGGCATATATAAGGCCAATCTAATTCGAGCACGGGAAGTTGGATGTAGAGGAGTGGCTCAGATCAGAACAGCGTTGAAGGTCTGCATCCAAAGTTAGGGGGGTCTACTACAAGAACACTGAAGCAGGCCTCTCTGACTGAGGTTCAATATGCTATATCTCACTCCAATAGACATGGACCTTCTTTCTGAAAGGTCCAGCAAGATGTCTGAAGTGATGTGCATTGACTGGGGCCCTCAGCTGAGTTGGAGAACTACTCGGTGAATATCTGGAGGTGGGTGTGCCTAGAGATGCTCCGCCTAAATAGTTGAGGTTCAATTCAGGCCTCTTGACGTACCTGGACCTGCCAAGGGTATCTCGACTCAAAGAAAAAGCTTCGGATCGAAGTTATTATATCTAGAAATAAAAGAAGCGACAGTGGTGTGGATTTGATCTTCAACGAACGCGAAGGGAGGAGATCAATCCTAATCTTGCTCCGGTGAGCGATATGTAGGGGGAACATGTCGCACGGTAAGGTGGTCCACAATATGGGGAGTCGATCTGTGCGGTTGTGAGTGGACATGGAGTTCCGACAGAAATGGTTGGAGCCAAGCGAATGGGCAACAGAGATGAACTAAAAACCGATATGGAAATGAAATGCGTATGAAATAGAGAGTACCTGAGGTTACTAGTGTGATCAACGACGCCAGGTGAAGATGGAGGCGAGGGTTATGGCCTCAACCAGGTGGAAAAAGGCCTGGGAGGCTTGTCACGACGGAGCTCCGCCCACAAAGCGAGCATCGTACAACCTGGCACCAAATCAAGATCCCAAAGGCTACCCAAAGACCTAGTCACTGTCATAGAGCTGCTAGTGGAAGAAAAGAGGCATGAGGAATGAGATGCCTTGCTATGGAGGTCGAGCGATATTAATTATAGCATCATGGGGATTCCATAAAGATCGAAAGAATGAGCGAAACCTTAAGAAGATCTGGTTATGCCTTGGGATCCACAAGGATCATGGATCTTAGGGGGCATTCAGGTGCAAAATTCAAGGGAAAAGATGACCGGAGTCGGGCTAGAAAAAGGGGAGAAGTCGGCTTCAACGAAGGGGAGTCGAGTCTAACCTGACTTTGAGGAAATGTTGACCCAGGTCAATAGACCCGGGTTGAGCAATCAGAATAATTGACTTTCAAACAACAAAGAATAATGAATATAAAAAAGTAAATGATTTAAAATAAAAAATGAATAAAATGAAAATTATTTGTTATTTTCAAAATTTTTTTCTATGATTTAAAATTATTTTTAATGATAAAGAAATACGATATATACAATATAGTGAACTATGTACATGCATAATATAATATACGTTATATACATTTATTTTTATTTTATTATTTATACAAAATACTTTTTTATTTACAAAATAATTTAAGAGATAAACACATTTTTATTTGATTTTATAAATTAATTATACAAGTTAACTAAATAGTTGTTATGTATAATATATACATGTTTGACACTTTGTACAATGAAAAGATGATTTTAATTTTAATTTATTTTTTATTTTATGAATTTCATTTCAATTTTATATAATTATTAGGAATATATACAAATGTCAAAAATACAAAATAAATACAAGTTATTTACAAAAGAAATAAATAAATATGTACAATTATATGTGTTGTATGCTTGTAATAGAAATAATTCAGGTCACCTCAACTGCCAAGTAAGAACAAGTCTACATACGCATACTCTTGCCACTGTGAACCTTTACTTGTACTGTGTAAGTGATAGATAGCTCTCCACCTTAGAAATGACAAAGAAACGACCTCCCTCAACAAGATAACTCGAGTCCAATGATCTAGCCACTCTTTCCTCGAGGAGCGGGGTATTCCCTTCTAAGTTTAAGTACAACTAGCTCAAGAAGAAGGGAAAAGAATAGAATGGAACGTGGCCATGTAGCCACTTATCCTTTGGAGATTGACCAATGTAGCCAAGTCTCTAGCTGCAAGCTTCCTTAAGACGAGACAATGTATTGCATAAGCTTTGCTTATTCAACTATATACACTCCGATAGGCATTTTATTTTCAATCAGGCCTGTCAATGTTTTTGGAGTTTTTGCATTTTTTGACATATATACAACATATCTACAAGGTGCAGCATGCACATAAGGAGTTTTTCTTATTAAGCAAGTAGACTATTCCTCTTTTGAAGCATTATTGCATCCCACAACATCCTGTCGTTAGACCTCAATGCCACTAGACCAGGTTGAGATGCACTTCCATCCCTAGAGGAAGACGAATGCTCCCACTACTTGTTCCACACCCGCGTGCTACACCAAGACAAAGGATTCTTCTCCCTCACTACCTCATCCATGAAGAGATGCATGTAAGTAATTGTCCAAGTTTAGTCCACTATCTAAAAGAATCATGAGTGCGTTGTTAAGTGTTTTACTTAGACTAATCAAGATGACATGTGAACGTAGTCTTGTTGACTCAAAGAATTAAGTCGCTAGGACCTGAAAAGTCTCAACTCCAGTTCCAATAAGGTTCCTTTGAAATTAAGTGGTTAAGGTCTTAACCAAGCTACATTCTTCAATTTTATCCCAAACTAGTTTAAATGTCAATACTATTCAGAAAAATGCATATGCACTTGCATGAAAGATTTACAAAACATTTGTAAAGAAAAGAAAATACAAAATTCTCTTTGAAAGCTTTTCAAAGATGTTTTGCAAATTTTTATAGTATTTTTTACAATAAAGAAAAGAAAGAAAGCTTTTAGAAACATGTACATAGTTACAAGGGTTTTATTTACAAGTTTCATATACAATTGTTACAAGTGGATTTTATCTACAAGAGATTTATAAATGGATTTTATACACAAGAGTTTATATACAAAGTTTATAAAAATATATTGGTATTATTTAAACATATATACAACTACTTGATATACCCATAATTTATAGTCGATGTTATGAAATAGTTTAAAAAAATTACAAACCATTTTTCAAAAAAATTCAAAATGTTTTAAAAACCTCTTTTAAAACTAGTTTGATAAATAATTTTACAAATCACTTTTCAAATAGTTTTTCGAAAAGGTTTTGCAAACATTTTGCTTTCAAACATTTTTCAAACATTTATAGTATATACATAATTTTGGTACATAAAATATTTACAAACAATTTGCAAAAAAATGTATAAAATTAAATTTTATAAAGGTTTTTACGAAAAGTTTTGCAAAAACTTACAAAAAAATTTATACCCATTTTTGCAAACAATTTTCCAAATTATTTTATACCATGTTTATAAATAATATCCATATTATTAACCCTAAAGTAATAGTTATACATAAAGTATTTATATACAATATATACGACACCCGCTATAGTTATCTCAAACGATGTCCTCAGAGTGATTAGAGAGCGACAATAGAAGACATAACTCATGCTAATAATAGAAGAATGAAAAGAATCTGACACTACAATGATTTAAATATTGAAGGAATTAAATAGAAATCGGTGATCCCCCTATACTTAGGATTAGGTAATCATAAGTGTAGAAAAATGTAAAAAGGTGAAAATCGAGGAAGAGTATGTACATGAAATCAACGACTTGACTTGTCCCCCCTTTACTTAGGGTCAAAGATCCTTAAGTATAGAAAAGGATATCAAAAGTTGATGTACAAATGGGTAAGATATCATAGAAAGGAAAACACATATTACCTCCCTTATACTTAGGGTCAGATGTCCTTGAGTATAAGAAGAAAAACAAAGGTAATAGGGTGAACATATATATGAACAACATAAGTTCAATACCCCCCCCATACTTAAGATAAAGTGCATCCTAAGTATAGCAAAAATCATATGATGAGGTATGGAGTGTTAAACAAAATGAACGAATGAATGAATGATATAGACAACATCGATATACAGAGAGGCGGAAAGAATTGTAACTCAGGTATGAGATGCATAAGATGAGAGTCAAAGAACACAACTCATACAAAATGGATAGGGGCAACATCAACGGTCAGTGGACCATGATCAAGAAAGGGCTTCAGGCTACTAGTGTTGTCATGCACCTTTCTAACCAAGTAATTACATTTCCATTTGCTCTGTAATTTCCATGAAAATAATCTCAGTCTAGCCTCAAATAGCCATACTCTCTGATCAGGTTCAAACTACTTTTGGCTAATGTGAGAATCATGCCATATATTTACTCAGTCCTTATACTGTAGGCTACTTGAAAAGGTTGAATCTCTAAGCTTCTTTCGGGTTACCAACTCTACTCTTCTTTGATCTCATATACTCTTTAGATCCAGTAATATTTCAGTGACTGCCCAAAGTGACTTGTGCTTAATCTTAACAGGTAAGCGACATGGCTTGCCAAAAAAGAGTCAAAATGGAGATGCACCTAAAGATGTCTTGAACGATCTCCTATAGGCCCACAAGATCGAGTCCAAAAGCAGTGACCAATCCTTCCGTCTAGTCGGACAACCTTCTACATATATAGTCTTGATCTCCTTGTTCAAAACCTCAGCAAGACCTTTTTTCTGTGGTTGATATGGAGTGGCAACTCCATGGTCTATGATGAACTCGTTAGCAAGGGCCCTTATCTTGTCGTTGATAAAATATGTCCCCCCGTCAAAAATCAAAACTCTCATAAACATGAAAATTGATATGATTTTCTCCTCAAGAATCGGCAAACGGTCCTTGCATCATCGTTACCGGCAGGGATGGCCTCAACCCAACAACTTACATAATACATAGCCAACAAAATGTATTTGAATCCCTCAATCTTAGGGAATGGGGCCACAAAATATATGCCCCACGCGTCAAAAACCTCACAGAAGTGAATGGGCTGCATCAACATCATGTCTCTATGAGCACAACTACCCATCCTCTAGCAGTTATTACACTGCTTCACCAATTCATCTAAATCGTTGAAGAGTGTTGGCCACCAAAGGTAGGATTGGAGTACTTTTTGTGTTGTCCGTCTCATAGAGTGATATCCTCCTGCCTCAAGCTTGTGGCAATAGGTAAGGACACTACGATGCTCCTCCTAAGGAATACACCGATGCCAGACACTATACCCACTTTGTGGTAAAGAGTGGGATCCTCCCAATGGTATGACTTGGCCTTCGCTAAGAAAGTCTCAAGTCGTTGCCTGGTCCAACCTTGTGAAACTTTCATGGAAACAAGATAGTTCATGATGTCAGCATACCATGGGAGAGAGGTGATAGAAAGAACCGCCTTATCTCAGAATGTCTCAGTAATAGGTTTGGTAGTTTCATAAACCTCAAAATGCTCTAATTGGGAGAGGTGATCTGCCACCACAGTCGTGATTCTAGGTTTATCCTTAATCTCAATATCAAACTCCTAGAGTAGAAGGATCCATCTAGTCAAGCGTGCCTTGGCACCCTTCTTAGCTATTAAGTACTGGATGGTAGTGTGATCTGTATAAATGGTCACTCTAGATACGAGAATATAAGATCGAAACTTATCCAAAGCAAAGACTACGGCTAGCATCTCTTTCTCTGTAATAGTATAATTCCTTTATGTGACATCCAAAGAACGAATCGCGTAGTATATGGCAAATGGTCATCCATTCATCCTCTGTTCTAGTACAACCCCTATGGAAAAATCATAAGCATCTGTCATGATCTCGAATCGGATAGACTAACCGGGTGGTTGAAGGACTGAAGCTTGCACAACCAAATCCTTGAGAGTCTCAAATGACGAAAGACACTTATAATCTACAATGAACTCGGTGTCTTTCATGAGAAGATTAGTAAGTGGTAGG
This sequence comes from Ottelia alismoides, assembly GCA_037367405.1. NCBI lineage: Eukaryota > Viridiplantae > Streptophyta > Magnoliopsida > Alismatales > Hydrocharitaceae > Ottelia > Ottelia alismoides. The sequence goes on from JAZKJV010006087.1 coordinate 11,062, forward strand.
GAAATAAGATCAAAGTCCTGAATGAACCGTCAGTAGAAACCGACATGCCCTGGAAAAGACTGCAACTACTTCAAATTGGATGACAGAATAAGTTTCCTGATGATATCCACCTTGACTGGATTGACCTCCATACCCCTATTGGAGATGATATGACCAAGGAACATCCCCTAAGTCATCATAAAATGACTCTTCTCCCAAGATAGAAAAAGGTTGATCTCGATGTACCACTAAAACACTCGATCTAGGCAAGAAAGACAAGCATCAAACCCAACACCGTAGACTGAAAAATCATCCATGAAGACATATAAACAGTTTCACACCATGTACGAAAAGATAGAAAGCATACACCTTTGGAATGTAGCCGGGGCATTACATAATCCATAGGGGCATCCGTCTAAAAGCATACATTCCGAAAGGACAGGTAAATGTCATTGATGAATCCATGATTCATTAACTTTTCTGTCGCATTTTGTCTTAAAACCCTTAACAAATACATGTAAATATCCATGAATTCTCATCTTTTAATAAAACACCATTCATGTGTAAATAATCACTTTTAAACCACGAAAATCATGTAAATAAATAAAGAACTAGAAGAATAAAGAAAAAGGTAGATTGAATATATGTATATAAATACAATATGACTTAAAATATAAATATAGCTGTAAGATATATTTATAACCCAACCCCCGAGACTAAGTCAGCATGGCTTGGTCGACAAACCAATAAGTTGGGGGAGATAAGGAAAGAAAACCTAAAAAATAAATTAACACACATATGCACCTTTCATTATTTATACAATAAATACAAAACTTTAAAGAATTTTAATTATTTCATATGAACATATTTTTCACCAAACTCTTCACCTAATTATTTCTAAAAATGTATATAAAAATATAAAAATAAGTTAAAAATATTTTCCTGTATATATTTCAAGAAACCCAGCCTGTAAATTGTCAACATCTCAACTTCCGAACATCATAACTTCCTCATGCGAACTTCAATTTCACTCTACTCACCTTTAAAGTTCATAAAATAATATTCTCTAATAATAAAGTTGGATTCATCGAATTCAGAGTCCGTTTGCAAAAAGTCAGTTTTGGGACCAAAAGACAATGGGGTTTCTGGGCTATTTATTTTATGTAACACACATTATTTATCATTTTCTTAATTTTATAATTTTTAAATTATTTAATGATCTTGTAGTTTCACCATAAATTATTTCATAATTTTTGGACCATATTTATTATTTTAATAAAATAAAAAACCCCAAAATATAGGTATAAATGACCTACTTTGATACTAACCTTATTTATTAAAATATACAAATTAATTTATTAAAATCCATAAAAAATCGTATAAACCTTATCTAATATTCTAATAATTAAGAAATTATAAAATTAATTTTTATTTATTTATTTATTAAATTAAAAATCTAAAACCTATTTATAAATACATATTTATTAATATAATATTTATATTTTTAATAATATTTGTTATTTATTAAAAGTAATTAGTCCATAAATTAGAGAATTAATTTATCTACACTTTTTGTATTTAAACTTATTTAAAATAATGCAATTTACTATTTAATACTTAATTTATAAGTTAATTGCACTTCTGGGCCAACCAGTTGCTGACACTTGTCAGCACCTGGGATCATCTTCTTCAAGAACTTGTTCCCACCAGCCTGCTTGAGCTGCCGACTTCAGCTATTTATCCCGTGCCACTCTCGAACCTTCCGACCAACCTAAGCCATCCGATCACTCCTCCTAACAATCCTCTCCATCGCCACCCTTCGATCTCGGCTTGGAGGCCAAGCAATCTCTCTATTTAAAGCCTTTAAGTCGCCATAGCCGAACTAACTTTTCAACTACCTAGATCCCCAGCTCCAGGTTATCCGACCCAAACCTTTCAAGCCTCGTCTCAGCCGTCCTAAGGTGGTGACAGCACCGTGCTCGACCCAGCGAGGAGGAGGACACGTCGGAGAAGGTTCTAAGGCTTCATCGGCCTTGTATCGCCGCCCACGCAAGCGTCGGAGCTCCGGTCAAAGGTCGCCGTCGAGCATCGTTCCCAGGTAATACACCTTGAACTTCATAGGCATCTTCATCCATCTTCTTCGATTTTTCGCCTCGGTTTGCGTGCGTCGATTAGCGACACTAATCGCTTCTTTAGGTAGTTTAATCAACTAGCATAGGCACGCATCAATGTTTCATCTTAGTTTCGATCAGAATCACATCGATTAGTTCATCAATCCCTCGTCGTTTTCACACATTTCATAAGTTCTTCTGGAAGCCTGATTTTTCGCCATGTTTGATCTTGTGATTTTCTAAACTGGTGGTCGATTCTTCACGAATCGAGCACAACAATCCTTCATTTGCAGATTAGATGTAATCGGGAGCCACTCGCAAGGATCTGGGAGGCTTCGATCTTCATCCAAAGCCACCTCAAAAGTTGGATGCCAGAACAGAGTCACTTCTAGGAGGATGAGACCACCGACTTCATCACCGTGCCACCGCTGCTCGGAGCATCTTCCGTCACCACCCTACCGCGGGCGAGCTCGAGGGGTGGAGGAGCCACCCCTCTTGCCTCGCCAGAGAGCCAAAGACGCAGGCATTTGACCGAAAAAATTCGGAGAAGAACGGCCGTTCGTCAGGAGTTCAACAACTTCAAGAACAGAAGAAGAGCAGGTGCGCGACACGTGGCATCCGCAGAACCCTCAGATCGGCGCCTTGAAATTCTAATCCCAGCCGCCGAATGCGAAACGGTAGAAAAATTGCAAAGTAAACCCAGCAGCTTCCAGTTATTTCAGTCCTCCCCCCAGGTTTCTACTATTTGCATTTAGGTCCCTCCGCAGGGACCTAAATGTAAACATTTGTAACTTTTTCTTTCAGAACAGTCCCTGAGGACCTTTTTGAGAACATTTTAATTAGCTTTCTTTTGCGCTTATGCCCCTGGGCTGTAGGGGTTGTTTCGACTTCATGTGACTTTGTTTTTCGACGGTTTCTTGAGGGTAGTTACACAACTACCCCAACTATCTAGTATAAAGTTTTCGAGTGTTTTTGACGAGTTTTTGTCGTGTTTTGATTTCGTCGAAAATCATTTTGTTTTGTTTTGTTTTCTCGAGTTGTTCGAGCTCGCGGCTCGAACTCCGATCACCCTACTATATTGTATCACCTATCTAGTACCCACCTATTATATAATAAATAAATCTTTTTGAAAAATCTCCCTTTTTGAAAATTAAATAAAAATTTGAAAATAATAAAATCAAATAAAAATAATAAAAATAAAAACCAATAAAAAAGAGTTCCTAGACTTGATCACTTAGAGAAGATTAAAAATAAAATTACAAAGATAAAAAAATCGAAGGAATTTATTCTGCCTCCTTGAGTTTGACCCAGGAACGCTTTCCTGGTTAAATATTAGTGACGGTTTTCCGAAAGAAAACCGTAATTGTTTGATAGGTTTAAGAATCGAAATTTGATTCGCGGCTGTTTGCTGCAATCGACCACTTTCATCAATAAAAAAGCCGAGAGACCGATTTTTACCCTCATCAAAATGGCACCGTTGCCGGGGAGATGTTAGATTTTTTTGATTTTTCATTTCTTCATGATTTTATTTTTTTCTTCTCTTTGTTTCGTTTTTCGTACGGTTTTTCGTACGGCTTTTTCGTGTTCTGTTTTCTGAGTATTTCTTTTGTTTTCTTACGGCTTTCTCGATTTTCTCGATCGGTTTTCCTTGCTAACCGTCTTTGCAGAGCCTGTAGGATCAACAGGCTTCTTCGGAAGCCGAGTCAGTTGAAAGAGCAGAGGTCGGCTCCTTCTTCACGAGTCGGCTGCAGAGGAGCAGAGTAGTTAGCATATCTGTTTGTAAAAGAGAGAGAAAGGGAGAGAGAGTTGTAATAGATAATAAACCAACCCCCCCCCATTTTTTCGGGGCCTGATTCATCGGATACCGTGTATCCGAGGATCAGGGTACCCACCGCGGCTTTTTATCGCTCATCGGTTTTCCGCGGTTTTTCTAGATGCTTGTTTAGGTTTTTACTCTATGTGCTTGTGCCGCGTAGTTAGTCTTAGGACTCGCAACCTAGGTGCATGCTTTAGGGTTTTTAAATAAAAAGAAAAAAAATCGATAGACGTTGATTGAAAAAACCATAAAAACCGCAAAACTAAAATCGGGACTGCTAAACCTATCTGACTAAAAAACCGTAAAACGACTCAAGTGACTTGGGAGAGTAACCCCCCGCATATTTCTCAGAGTGTGCGAGCTCGAGAGCCGATACGTAAGGATATAACCAAACCCCGTATTTCTCACGAAATACTACTGGGTCCATACACCTGATCACTGTTCCTCAGTGGGTAAGCTCGGGTAGCCGAAAACGGTCCGGGTTTACTTAGCAGAGTGGGAGGTTTAGAGGACACTGTGCAAGGCTCCGTCCTCAAGTAACACGGGTAGCTGGAAACGGTCCGTTCTTACTCCCATACTAGCTGAGTGCGAGTGGTCTCGCGTAAGGATTCGTGCCAGTGTTTCGGAGAAACTATAGGGTACCTATTGGCTTGCTCATCCAGCGTAATCGAAACGTTTGCTAATCACAACCCTAAAACCGAAAAGATAAAAAGACCGAACTCTTACGGTCTTCTTCAGGGTTGAGTTGGTGAAAACAGGGTTTGCTTTGTGTTTGTTTGCGGGGCGTGAGTTTCCGCGGCTTTCGCATTTCTCCCTCATTTGAATCGTAAACGTTCTCTCCCGACTTTTTCTTGAAATCGAAGATGACGTCTCGACGGCTTTTCAGCTCAGACTCTGTGAGCCTTCGACCGTCCACCATCGAGCATATGTCTTCACAGGCTCGGGATGACCCTCTTCTCGAGCCGGTCCCATCAGATCTCGAGGCGAGTCAGACCCAGACTACATCGCCTCCTGGCCAGATCATTGAGGCAGACCCTTGCCTCAATACATCATCTAGATCTCCAGAGTACTTTTCGTTGAGTTCTTACGAGAGTTTTTACTTTACAGACGATCAGATGGCTCGCGGGAAAGAAACAACAGCAGACGAGAGGCCACCAGCTGGGGATCATCAGGAGGGAAGACCAGAGCTGAATGCAGATGTCACGACAGGTATTCTCGATACATTACAGCAGATGAACTTGCAGATTCGAGAATAGTATAGAGTTCAGACCGAACTGCGGGCTGAAATAGCCGCGCTGAGAGCAGGGCCGGGAACCAGTTACCGCCTATGGTTCCCGCAACTTTACAGGACGAATATGACCCGGGCGCTCGAATGCTCCATCACTGGATTCGGCTACCACCGAATCAAGGGCCATATGAACTCCGATCGTCCTTCATCTCCTTGCTTCCCAAGTACTATGGGAATGCCGCAGAGGAGCCGTTCACATTTCTACAGCAGTTTGAGATGATCTGCGAAATGGCTTCTTATCCAGGAGTGACGCAAGAAGCCGTGCACCTCAAGGCCTTCCCCTTTGCCTTAGCCGATAAGGTCCTTTATTGGTTGAGTCATTTGGGGAGGGAAATTTCTACGTGGGACGACTTGAAATTCACCTTCCTGCGCAAAAGATGCGATTTTATGTATTTTTAACTTGGGCAAGCCCCAAGGACGACTCAAGGAAGCAAAGGAACAACTTCGAATCAACTTAGATGAATTAGCTCACGGTGTTCCAAGCAGATTTTTATGTATTTTTTATGAAATAAAATAGCAAATGCATAAATGCAATTGAAATAGGTTATTAAGAAAATAAACAACTTAGACAAATTGATTTTAATGTGAAATTAATCCACATTAGACATATTATATTATTTCTGCAAACCTAATCCAATGATGATTGCAAAATGTATTTTTTGGAATTTTTGGATTAAAAATGCAAAGTTTTCATGGGTTTTTATGCAATTTTTCATGTAAATAGGATGCAAAAATTATGAAATTTTTAATAAACGTGAGAATTTATGAAATGAAGCTACAATAATTTTTGGAATTTTATGATAATTTATGTTTTTTTATGACTTTTTACTGAGAATAGAGTGAATGTGAATATTTAATTTTTAATAAATCCACGAATTCATTTATCCAAAAGCAAAATTATCCCAAAAAGATATTTGATAGGCAATCCTGAAGAGTTGAAATTTTGCAAAAAAACAATATTTATGGATTTAATTACAAATCATTTACTGAAACCACATATCAATTTATTTTAGGCAAACGATATTTGGACAGTCATTAAAGCACATTCATACGCATCATGTTTAAATTTTTCACTATTTTTGGAGCAATATTTAATTAAATATGAATTACAGACCACATAATGGGTTAAATATTCAATTTTCACCAAAATTGTTTTAGTTAATTACCCAATGCTCACTAAAATCTAAATAAAGATAAAATAGATAAATAATTAAATGATCTTCAACGTGCTATTTTTTATTAAAAGAAATGATGCAATGTTGATGTCCAAATTAAATCTTAAATCCAGTGGTTTTCTTGCAATACAAAACAATAGAAAACTTACTAAAGAGATTGTGCACAATACAAGAAATAAAAAACTTACTAAAGAGATTATGCATAGGAGCACTGTTGTATTTTTTAGAAAATACGAAATGAAAATGCAATTGTTACTAATTAAATAAAATAAGAAAAGATAGGCTTTCGTTGGGTTCCAACCTTGGAACCCAAGTTAGGGTACACAGAGGTCGTTGGCGACGGTGGGCATGCACGGAGGAGGTCGCAAGCACGCACGGGGCGACACCGAGGGGGGAGCATTGGGTCTCCAAGGACGGTCACGTTGCGTGGATGCATGGTAAGGCGATTGGTGGTGAGGCACGCTACAACGACTCTGTGTGAGGTTGCTGAAGGCAGAGCGGCTGGCGGTTGCGATCGAGGCAATGACTGATGGCGGTTGGGCGCAATTGGGCGGAGAGCTGGCAGAGGAGGACGGTTGCTTGGCCGCGGCGAGGTAGTGCAGCGGGGGAGTGGCGTGGCTGGCCATATAGAGGACGGCAGTGGGCGTTGTGCACGACTGGAGGGACAAGGCTGCTGGTGATACGGTGATGCAATAAAGGCTCACTGGGGATGAACCTACTCCTGTTTTTTTATTTTTTTATGTAATATATTTTTTTATTTTTCTGTAAACATGAAATGAAATTGTACGAATGAAGAGGTGGTGTTATGATGGTATGATGGATGTGTCGATAACAATGGTGATTGAGATGATTGGTTGTAATGGTGTGAGGTAAATAAATGGTGTGGTGATGAAAATGTGATAATAAACAAGATAAACAAATGATGTTAGATAAAAAATGACAAGGAAAAGGAGATGAATAACTTACATAAGATTTCGTCGAGGGTGCGGAGCAGCTATGCTGGACTCCTTTTGTGGCTTTGATCCGGTTCGGCAAAAAATCAGAGAAGCTATGCAGCTTGGATGCGGCTGCAATGAGGTCAATCTCTCTACCTCAGATCTCACCAAGTACAATGGAAACCATCATCGTGTCAAAGACTTACTCGATCGCTATCACCGTCGAGCAGGCTGAGCTAGTGGTTCCCTTTCTCTCTCGATTTTAGTGGATCATGAAAAATGAAGGGATGATGGGAATAAAAAAGGAGGAATATGAAAGGTAGGAAGATGGAGGAGTGTTGGAGGAAGTGGAGAGAATGGGGAGTTGGTAGCTTGGGTGAGAAGTTGGAGTAGAGAAGAAGTAAGAGGGGGAAAATAATAAAATAAGTAGGCTACTAAAAAAATGAAGAGAAAAGAATAAAAGTAGAAGAACAATATTAAAAATAATATAAATAAATTAATTAATTAAAATAAATATAAATAAAATATATAATATTAAATTATGAAAAAAATAGAAAATAATAAAAAATGGGGAGACTTGTGGCAGCTCCAAGAGCGGCCACGTGTGGCTCTTAGAAAATTCAAAAATTAAATGTAAATAAAAATAAAAAAGAAATAACAAAAGGGTCAAATCAAAAGTGGTCAACATGAAAGTTTCTTGTCTCGATGAGATCTACATCTTTTGCGAAGTATCAAAAATCAAAGGAAGTCATCTGCATAAAAAGTATTTTTGGGGCTATCTTATAGATATAAAATGCTGTATTTTTATATTTTACATTTTTTTGTCATTTTTAAAAAATAGAAAAATCACAAATAAAAATAGATAAAAAATATGAAAGGAATATTTACAATTTACTATTTTTTCATATTTTTAATAGTTAAGAAAATAAAAAGATAAAATAAAGGTTAATTTGGTCAATATATACAATATACAATAGGGGCCCAAAACCCATATTTCACACACGAACTCCAATGTTTATGAAATTGGTCTTGATTTGAAGGTCTTTAAATGTATATTACTTTACTAGTGAGTAGGCCTAAAAAGGACACTGTATGAGAGAGATATGTGTGTTTTAAGGTTCTTAGCTTCAATCATGGATTTAGGTTTTATTGGTCAATTTTATAAGTCAGTATTTTTTTATATTTTTCCTTTATTAGTGTTAGTAATATATACACTATAGAGTTGATTTTATTAGATTTGTAGTTAGTATAAAATAGATACAAATAGGTGAATTTAGCTATTATACAGGTGAATATTTACTAGTGAATTTAGCTTCCTATTTAATGCAAATATGAATGATAAAATGATGATATTATTTACACATGCATGAATTCTAATAATACATAATAAAAGGAAATATTTATCTAATTGCTCAGGAACGAATCTCTATTTTCAACTTTTAGAGTGATGAATCACAGATTTCATTAACCCCCTATACTTAAACCTTGCTCGTCCCTGAGCAACTAAAATGGAATTCAAAAGTGAAATGATTTTGAGTTCCATACCAAGGTTATGAATAAAAGGTGAAAATGGAGCTTGACTCGACCTTTAGATTAATAGTGTGGTGGAACCTTATTGGGAATTGAATTTAAGACCTAACAACCTTTGAATCCACAAGTATCTTATTCAAGTCACCTCAAGAGTCAGGTCAGAACAGATCCTCATACGTAAATTCTAATGACTATGGATCTTACCTGTACTGTGTATGGAAATATAGCTCTCCACATCAGAAATGGTAAAGAACCAGCCTCTTCTAACAAGGTAACTCTAATTCCCCAGTATAATAACTTATTCCTCGAGGAGCGGGGTATTTTCTTCTAAGTTCAAGTGGAATCATCTTAAGAAGAGAGGGTGGAGAGAAGAATGGATGATAGCCAGTGTAGCTACCTATCCTAGGATGCTTGACCAGTGTAGCCAAGTCATCCAGCTGGAAGCTTATAATAACTTTGAAACTCTTCTTATTTTTCTATACTTGTATATACAGTCCCACAGGCATTTTACTTTTCAATGAGCCCTATCCACTTTTGGAGATTCTGCATTTTTTCTTTTTCTTCTTTTTTATCTCTTTTTTTCTTTTTTTTGACATATATACAAGGTGCAACATGTACATAAGGAGTTTTTCTTCTTGAGCCAGTATATTATCCCTCTTTTGAAGCATTATTACAACCCACAACATCTCATCGTTAGACGTCTATGCCACTAGACTAGGTTGAGATGCACTACCCTCCCTAGAGGAGAACAGATGTTTCCACCCGTATGCTACTCAAAGCAAGAGGATTCTACCTCCTCACCACCTCATTAATGAAGAGCTACATGCATGGTGCTTGTCCAAGTTAGGTCACTGTCTAAAAGAATCGTGCGTATGTCTGAAATATTCTACTTAGACCAATCAAGATGACATGTGAACATAAACTTACGGACTCAAAGAATTAAGTCACTTGACCTGAAAAATCTTAACTCCGGTTCCTATAAGGTTCCTCTGAAATTAGGTAGATTAAGGTTAAATCAAATCCATCCTCGATATCTTCTCATAACTTGGTTCAAAACCCACTAACTTTTCACTTTGCATGTGCTAGATATGCAGATGAGATGCATATGTCATGCTGTAGATGAATGAAGTTTAAGGCACGATTTTGTTTAATGCAAGGAAGATATACAGAGTGAATAAGAAGCCCCTTTTTTCTTCTTTTTTTGGTATACCTCATATTTTTACAACAAATTTTATAAAAGTATTATTTACAAGAATTTTATATGTATTATACAAATTATACTTACTATACATGTATATTTTACAAAAAGTTTCTCCTTTTCTTTTTTTTCAATTTTGCCCATCCCGTAATTATTACAATATATATAAAAAAATATGTGAAAGTAAGAGCTATGGGTAAAGTATATATGTAATATATACACACTCGATATACTTAGCTTGTGCTATATCCTCAGAGCATGAGAAGTGAGGAAAAGAAAGAGCTCGTGCTAAGCATATGAGAGCTAAAATAATAAAAGGTTTAAAATTCGACCCGCCCCCTAGACTTAGGCTCTGGCAGCCTAAGTGTAGAAGAAGATCAAAAATGGGGTGGGTGAGGGCTAGAGGAGAAATGGATGAGTATATATACATGATGAGCATCGGTCTCCCCTAAACTTAGGCTCTTGTCAGCCTACGTGTAGGATAGAAGTGAGTGTGAGAAACAATGAGATCTAGAGAATGTACAGAACATGGTGAAGATACTCGACTCATCCTCCCCCTATAATTAGGATGTCATCCTAAGTATAGACATAAAATTAAATGATATGGAGCCAGAGAGAGTGATTTAAATTACTGGCGAGGGATGGAAAGAAAAATATATAAAAGGAGGAGTGAAAATATACAGGGATTAAGAAGGATTGTGATGAACCTTCTTGCAGGATCGAGGAGGTGGGTAATATACATAGGTGTCATTGTCGGAATCATCCTAAGATGAATAATAGTGAGGTGTAGGGATCATCCAACGAGGGTCGACACACGGCTACTTGCTCAAATATGGCTTAAGAAAAATCGAACTGAGTTCACTCATATAAACCACCTCCTCCAGACCCGATGAGGATTCCTCAAAAAATTCCTTCTCTGGTATGTTGAAAGAAACATTCTTAGTCAGCTTTCTAGAACCTGAATCATTGAGAGTGAGAGGAGAGGGATGCGCCTTAAGGGTTCGGGGGAATATCTCGAGGAATCAATTATCAACTTCCTCTCACTGGATTATCGACTAGAGGAAGGAGAAACTATATTTTTGGGTGGGGATAACTCAATCCTGGCTGTCGGATTTGAAGGTCCGGGATGTGGCACAATTCTGACCTTGGGTTCCTCATCAGATTTGTCACCATATAGATTATAATATTCCTGAAGGGTCAGCGCACGTCTCGGGAAGGTGCTAGTGATCTCAGATTTCTTGGCATTATTAGTTATGGATGTAGGTCATCGAAATGGTCAAGACAAACAGAAAAAGTCGTGTCCGACTCAATGACAGCTTCGGGTTGTGAGTCTTTTATTGATGCTGACACAATGGTGGTGATGCAAGCAGCATGAGTCATGGATGTGTGGGGAGTCTTTGATCAAATGGTCGGCTCGACAGCCCGTATCTCAAGTATAACAGAGAGGTGGGACTCATCTACCTCTCGATGGTCTCAACTATCATAAGCTTTGTTGGTTACCTTAAAGTAGAGTTTGTCAAAGAATGGATGAGATCAGAGTGCTCCCAATGTTGTAAAATCGATCTCTCGAGTCTCACAATCTCTAATTGCCTTAGCTGAGGCTAAGAACGACTTCACGAGAATAATAGGAGACTGGGTGAACTCTCCTCGGTGCTTAATGTCAATGACCGTATAGTCTACCTGTAGTAGAGCACCTTGGAATATAATGATGAGTGAAATGATTCCTCTCAACCGTTTATAGATTGATCAACCAGCTAAACGATCTTTCTCGACATCTTTATTAGATCGAGTTTGAGTTTGTCAAACATAGAGGTCGGGGGGATATTAATCGATGAGTCATCATCGTTTCTCGCATGGTTGAAGGTAGTGTCTTTGATTTCACATTCAACCCTAGGCAACCGCTTAACTCTGTTGCTCTTGGTTTTTCTCCCCATCACAAAGGAGGTGGCCATAAACACTATGTGTCTGTTAATCCTTGTCCTCTTATTGCCCGACCTCTTAAGCATTAATTTACTTCTCACAAATCATCAGAGGTTGGAAAAGTGATCTATGGCCTTTATTAAGGGAAGCTTAAAAATCAGTCCCTCAGCGAGTGCTTCCCTTAGGACAGGATCCAGTTTGTTTAGATCTTTTTGATTTCAAAATTTATGTGATTTTTTGGTTTTTTCAAATTTTTTGGTTTTTTTGGAATTTTCAATTTTTTTGGTGTTTTTTATATGTGAAGAGGGGAGGGAGAAAATGCAGACTTAAGACTGGAGGGCAAGTGGTTAGTAGAAGGGGGAGGTGGAAGTGACTCCAGCTATACATAATGTGTGGGTTCACTAATGCTCTCTTGATTTTCAACATCAAATCTATTTACTTCCTTTTCCACTTTCATACCCAGGCTACTAGAAATAGAGTGCAATATTTGAGTGACGTCTCTCAACTTGTTACCAAATGGTTCATTTTTCTCAGTAAGTCTAGAAATGTCATCCTCCAAAAGGTTCTCATGATAGATCATGGGAGAATTCTGTTCAGTTGGAGAATAATGTTGAGAACTTGGGGTCTCATACTCAACATACCTAGACTCGAGCATGTAATTCTGATTCGAGTATAGATCATCTGAATTGCAGATATTGGTCAGAGCCTCATGTGGATTAGATATATTAAGGGATCGTAGATTGAATTCATGAGTCCAATCCCCTATCTGTGTAGGCTCTCTGATTGGCTGATATGAGGGCTGCTCAATGTAAGCCTGATCACTAACATTAATCAAGTTTCGGAAATCATGATGTGTAGGCCTCTCCATTCGGTTGTTCGATCCACCAAGTTGTACCCTAAAGTCAAGTTAGGATGTGTATGTGTGATTTGTTGACTTGCCCCATCATTCATATATGTAGGAGATGAAGTATGTGGGGGTAGGTAATTCTTCCAGTTATTCATCTCAACAGTGTCTTGCTTATTGAATGGTTCTTTAATTCCAGCAAGCTCTCAAGAATATGGTGAGTCAGCCCAAGATGGAAGTGAATCTGGAGTGATAGAATGTGGATTAGGTGAGAAATATGGAGAAGTGGAAAAGCCAGTCGAAGGCGTGACTTCATAATCGAATCGAGGTAGATCCAACCACAAGTAAGGGTCTCACGTAGTTGGTGGAGGACATATGGAAGATAGAGAAGGCGGAGATGAACGGTATATGGTCGAGGAGGAGTGACCATGGAGGTTTGGGTATAGGGACCAATATCCTGACATCTTGAAGAGAAGTGGATGAATGTATGCAGATCGAGGTAGAAAACATTCAAGTACACAGAATAACGCACATAGACAGATACAAAACAAACGCAAGAGCAAAACTCAAATTCACCAACTCTACACGTGAGGGTTGTAAAGGTTCGAACAAATTGTCTTGTTAGTTTTAGTTAGTGTTAAATGCAAATCTTGAAAGATTAACGAGCTGTTAGATGCATGTACTTCCCTGCAGACTGGCCCGATTCTTAAGACTAGTTGGTCCTACTTTCAGCCAGTATGGAATTAAGTACGGACCGTAAAAATACAGCTACCTGTTCCTTGAGGAGAAAGCCTTGTAAGGCATCCTCTAAATCTCCCACTCTTCTAAGAAAATCCAGACCGTTTATCGGCTACTCGTAGATCCTCACTGAAAAGTAGCTAATCGCCTAAAAAGAAAGAACCAGTAGTCTATTAGAAAATCCTGGCTTGGGCTCTATCCTAGGGTCGTCTCTCGCTCTCACTTGCAAATTAATCAAACAATGATAGGGTTTCTCTCCCGCAAACAAGGGTTGATTTTAGTCATTTTTTGGGTCTAATTAAACTAGCAGTCCCGATTTTAGAGTTTAGTTGTCACTGTAATTAATCCACACAAGCAAACACGTCTACCGTCCAGTCCCAATTCATTTATTGTAGGTTAGAAAAATCGAGAGAGAATCGGAAAAAGCTGGTGCGATCGAGAAAATGATGATGAATGCTTGAGTAAGAAGACATACAATGCCTCTAGCTCTCTATATGGAGAATGCAATACATAATTGAAATTTTACACTACATGAAATGCAAACGAGAAAACCGTTCCTAGAGAGACAATTCTATTAGTGAGTGATGAACATAATAATTTAGACTAATAGATCTACGGTCTAAGTGCGTCTCGTTAAATGTGATGTGTGGTCCTAAATTTTATGAGCACAAGAAACAAGATAAATGCTCCAAGAGACACGAGTGTAGGTCCAAATCTACGTCAAGCAAACCACATGACCACGAAGGGTCCAATGTCCAGTCTGATACACACGCGAGATTCCAAACAGAATCTGCGAGAAATCAAGCAATTATTACAAGTTAATTTTTTCAAAAATTAAAGTCTCTCTTCAAATAATTTTCTTCTTGATGTCTCTGATTTGATCCACGAATCGTCGGCCTCTAATGCTCTTTGAGATGCATTGACTTTAAGAAATCCACTCCAAGTCCACCGAGCCCTCATGCAAAAAGATAAAATTTATATTAGAGAGAGATTTCAAAATATATACACAAATGATTAGAGAAATAATTAAGAGAAAAAATGGATAATTACAAGGTGGCTCAGAGGTCAGACTACCCGAGTGAATGGAAAGCCTAAATCTATTTTTCTAAAATGATCCTAAGCCATTTGCCTCCCGAACAACGAAACTATTTGATGGATCGTGAAAATTGCCATGTGTTAATTATCTCTTGGTGTTGTAGTCGGGAAATCGGGATCGATGAAAAATTAACCACACAAATTAATGAATCAATGAATCAATTAAGGTGCAGTTTTACGTATTTTTAACCTGGGCAAGCCCTAGTGTCGACTCAAGGAGGCAAAGGAATAACTTCAGATCAACTTTGATGAATTAGCTCACGGTTTTCCAAGCAGATTGTTTTTGCCTTTTTTATGAAATAAAACTGCAAACGCACAAATGCGATTGAACTAGGTTATTAAGAAAATAAGAAACTTAGAAAAATTGATTGTAATGTCAAATTAATCCAAATTAATCAAATTATAATTTTCTTACAAATCTAATCCAATGATGATTGTAAAATGTATTTTTTTAATTTTTTGGATTAAATACAGCAATTAAAATTGCAAATTTTTATGGGCTTTATGTAATTTTTCATGCAAATAAGATGCAAAATTTATGATTTTTTTTACTAAATGTGAAAAATGATGAAGAATACTTTTTTGGAATTTTATGATAATTTATGATTTTTTTATGAATTGTTTACACAGAACAGAGTGACTGTGAGTATTTAATTCTTAATAAATCCACGAATACAATTTATCTAGAAGCAAAATTATATCAAAAAGATATGTTGATAAGAAATCCGAGAGAGTTGAAATTTTGCAAAAACAATAATTGTGGATTTAATTAAAAAACATTTACTGAAATAACTTATCAATTTATTTTAGGCAGAAGACACCTCCAATTTAGATGAAATTTAAATAGTAACTAAATCACATTCATACGCACCAAATCTAAATTTTTCGTAATTTTTGGAGAAATGTTAATTACATATGAATTACAGTCTGTGGAATAGTTAGAATATTCAATTTTTCACCAAAATTGATTTAGTTAATTACACAATGCTCACAAAAATCTCAATAAATATAAAATAAATAAAGAATCAAATGATCTTCAACGTGTTATTTTTGATTAAAATAAATGATGCAATATAAATGTCCAAATTAATTCTTAAATAAAATGGTGTTCTTGCAATGAAAGAAATAAAAAACTTATTGAAGAGATTGTGCAAAGGGGCACTTTGCCATTTTTTTAAAAAAATACGAAATGAAAATGCAATTGTCAAAAATGAAATAAAATAAGAAACGGTAGACCTTCGTTGGATTCCAACCTTAGAACCCAAGTTAGGGCACGTAGAGCCGTTGGCGACGGTGGGCACGCACAGAGGAGGTAGTAGGCACGTGCGAGGCAGTGAAAAGGGAGGAGTGTTGGGGTGCCAAGGACAATCGCGTCGGGTGAACGCGTGGGATGACAAAGGCAATCTATAGCTGCTCAGTGTGAGGTGGCTGAAGGCGGAGCGGTTGGCGACCGCGGTTGGGGCAATGGTTGATGGCGGCTGGGCACGTTTGGGCAGAGAGCTGGCGAAGGAGGACGGTTGCTTGGCCACGGCGAGGTAGTGTCGCAGGGGAGTGGTGTAGCTGGAAGCACAGAGGAGGGCGAGGGGCACAGTACACGGCTGGAGGGAGAGGGTTCAAGTGATGCGGTAGCGCAATGGAGTCTCTCTAGGGATGGTCCTACTTCTTTTGAATTTTTTTGATGTAATATAATTTTTTTGAATTTTTTTGTAAATAGGAAACGAAATTGTAGGAATGAAGAGGTGGTGTTATTGTGGTATGATGAACGTGTTGATAACAATGGTGATTGAGATGATTGATGGTAATGGTGTGAGGTAAAAAATGATGTGGTGATGAAAATGTGATGATGAACAAGATAAATAAATGGCATTAGATAAATAAATTACAAGGAAAAGGAAAGGAATAACTTACCTGAGATTTCGTCGAGGGAGCGAAGCAGCTATGATGGACTCCTGTCGTGGCTTTGATCTAGTTCAACGAAAAATCGGAGAAGCTATGTAGCCTAGATGCTGTTGTAGCAAGGTCGATCTCTCTACCATGAATCTTGCCAAAATACGATGAAAAACTTCGTCGCATCTAAACTTACTCAGTCGCTGTCACCGTCGAGCAGGCTAAGCTGGTGGTTCCCTTCTCTCTCGATTTTGGTGGATCATAAAAAATGAAGAGTATAAGGGGAATAAAAAAGGATGAAGATGAGAGGGAGGAAGTTGAAGGAGTGGTGGAGGAAGTGGAGAGAATGGGGAGTTGGTGGCTTGGGTGAGAAGTTTGAGAAGAGAAGGAGTAAAAGGGGGGGAATACAAAATAAATAAAATAAGTAGGCTACTAAAAATAATGAAGAGAAAAGAAATAAAAGTACTTGAAAAATATTAAAAAATTAAAATAAATAAATATAAATTAATAATTATATGAAATAATAAATAACTAAAATAAAAATATTGAATTACAAAAAAATTAAGAATAATAAAAAATGGGGGACACTTGGCGGCTCCAGGAGCCGCCACTTGTCGCTCCTTGAAAAGTCAAAAATTAAATGTAAATAAAAAAGAAATAACAAAAGAGGTCAAATCAAAAAGTGGTCAACATTAAAGTTGCTTGTATAGACAAGATCTACAACTTTTGTGAAGGATTGCAAATCAAAGGAAGTCATTTGTACAAAAGTATTTTGGGGGGTACCTTATAGATATAAAATACAATATTTTTATATTTCACAATTCTTTTATCATTTTTAATTAGAGAAAAATCAAAAATAAAAACAGATAAAATATGAAAGGAATATTTACAATTTGATCTATTTTTTGCATTTTTAAAAATTAAGAAAATAAAAAATAAATAAAATAAAGCATAATTTGGTCAATGTGTACAATACAATAGGGGCCCGAAACCCAAATTTCAAATACGAACTCCGATTTTTATGAAATTGGTCTTGTTTTGAAGGTCTTTAAATGTATATTACTTCAAAAGTAAGTAAACGTAAATCGAACACTGTATGACAGAGATATGTGTGTTTTATGGTTTCTAGTTTCAAATTTGGATTTAGGTTTTATTGGTCAATTTTACAAGTTAGTATTTTTTGATATTTTTCTTTTATTAGTGTTAGTAGTACATACACTATAGAGTTGATTTTATTACATTTGGAGTTAGTATAAAATAGATATAAATAGGTGAAGTTAGCTATTTTACAAGTGAATATTTACAAGTGAATTTGGCTTCTTCTTTAATGCAAAATGAATGATAAAATGCATATATTATTCAAACATGCATGAATGCTAATAATACATAATAAAAGGAAATATGCAACTAATTTCTCGGGAATGAATCTCTATTTTCAACTTTTAGAGTGATGAATCACAGATTCATCAATGTGGTAGAATATATAATAATATAGATAATATAATGTTTTTGAATTTTTAGGAAATGTTTTATAATTTTCACATATTTGTGTATTTAAAAGAGAATAATGCATGTTTTGTAAATTTAGAAAATAGAAAAAATGTGTTATAATGCCAAAAATATAATTATGTGTAGACAAGCATGGCGTCAGGCATCTAACAAAAGTTTCCTATAATTTTTAAAGTAATAAAAGTATTTATAATGCACAAAATACAATAAAATAAAATACTACTAATAAAGGGACTTGTTTGTAATTTTTAGTAAACAAAATATGCTTCTAATAACAATTCTATTAAATATAAGGGCATACACACAAAATTAACAGCGCTTCACGTCGTGCTACATGTGAGGCAGAGGGACCTAATGCAATATCAGGAAAGTGGTAAGTTCTCTTAGCAAAATATCCTAAATATTATACACAGGATTCAATATTTACAGTATCAAATAAAAATACAAAAGCACACAGAGGTGGTGATGAATAGCTATTCGTCTGCCTTTATTCTACAATTTTATCTTTAAATCCATATCAAAACATTTGTAAATACAAGTAACCTGTACAAATTAGCATTCATTATTCATCTATCATTAGTCTCTAATTACTGTAAAAATCTATTTAAATCCAAAATAAAACAATAAAGAAAGAAAAATAAAGCAAATGAAGTATCAAATATTCTGAATAACTCTAAATTCTGAGATTGAATCAATATTAATTGGGTCTACAAGGAATAAAGAAGGGGAGATAAGGGCCAAAGACTATATATACAACACTAATTATTTATCCAGAAAATAACTATTTTTGCTCTATTTTATTCTTCATTTAACACATCTTAAATAATAAAGTATTTAATATGAAACTTGTACATAAAAATACATAGAAAATTACATAAAGAAGTTCCAATAAAAATGATGCATTGTGTAAGTGGGATACTGATGAATCTCCATCTCATCACCTTTATTCTATCATTTTGGACTTAAAAACCCAAGCAAATGCATGTAAATACCCTTAATTTGCATAAACTAACATTCATTCATTATTGTATAAATTGTGTATAAAAAAATGTATTTAGTACCAAATTATAGAAAAAGAAAATACAAAATGAATAAAAAATCGAAGATATTTTATGACCCAAAACCTCGAGACCTAGGTATCTTGATGACTAGGTCGACAAGAAATAAAGTAGAGGGCGATAAGGGTTCACAACACAATAAAAATTCCTTTTATTTATTCATTTATTATTTTTTGGGACCCATTTTATTTTACACTTTTTATAACTCAAAAAAAAGTTTGTACATGAAAGTTGAATAAAATATAGAAAATTACAAAATTTATTTCATACAACAAGAATACACAAAATAAAATATACAATCTAAATAATATTCCAAAATCTCAACTTCCCTAACTTGTATCTCTCAAATAAAAATTCAAAATATATCAAAATCACCTTAACTATATATAACTTTAAATAAGTTATTTAATGAAGGTGGTTTCTTATTTTTCGGAGTTAAGGTGTGAAAGTTAGGTTTTAGACCCATATTGTATAATATACCAGATTAAAATATTCATTTTATTTATTCTTTATTATTTTTATTTTTTATAACTTTATAAATTTGTAAATATTAATAATAATATATTTACATATTAAAACAAGAATAAAATCATAAAGAAAACATTAAAACAAAATAGGTATATAAGATACATATATGAAATACCTATATCTGTACCTTTATAAATAATACACCTATTTATTTAAGTGTATATATTATATCAGAAAAATATAATAAAAATGCATTTAGGTATCTAAAAATAAGTTATAATTTTATAAACTAATAAAGTAATTCAATAAAAAAATGCAAAATAAAAATAAAAGACACAAAAACATATTACTATATTCTAACCCTAAAAAGTAATTTATAATTGTATACCTCTAAAAATAAATAATAATAATAATAATAATAATAATAAAATAATTCAGATAAGAATATTTTTTATTTTATAACTTAAAATTAACCAAATCCTTTGTTATTTTTTAATGGAATTTTTAAATAATTTTTGGTCAGGTTTTATTCTGGTTGGTCCACGTGAACCAACCAGGTCCACCTGCTTGTTGACCTCGGTCAAGTCTCTAAACGAGGTCTCCAATCTATCAGACCCAGTTTTTCACCTCATTTCTCAGATTTTTTGGGTCTCGCTCCTTGCACAATTTTATGATGAGTCCTTTGTGAGTTTTTCTCCTCGATAGACCCTCTTACACACCCGGTGTTTGTCTTGAGGATTGAATTGTTGCATTGCTTGATTCACTTCCATCTTCGGAGAGCCCTTGGTAACATGTACAAAATCCCCCATCTGACTTCCTATCTTTTTTGAACACCTTTTGACATAGCTTTGGCCTCTTTCTTGCCATGCTCAGGACCGGGGAAGTGATAGCTCCCCTCCAGCTCCTTGAGGCGGTCTGGCGAGCCTCTAGGTGCTTCTGCCGCCATCTCCGATGGCTCGCCGCCGTCAAGGTACATCTCTGGTCTTCCGGCCATCGATGTATCATCGTATTCTTGATTTACTGCCTTATATCATCGCTTAGGTTTAATTTTTGTCTTTTTTTATGATTCCATTACTCGATTTAGTCGTAAAATCCACCATCAAGGAGCTCCAGCAAACTCCATTTCGTGTGCACCCATTTTTTACCGACTCTAGTTTTAAAAATGATCGTTTGATCGCACTTGGATCTAATCCATGCCATTAGATGGCGAACCGATATAACGACGTAGTAGTGCACTACGTGGCAAGTGACTAAAGATCAGTCGTTAGATTGCTCAAGGCTTTGGGTATTTTGCAAATTTCTCCCAAGCAGATATTGTGTTTTAATGTTGGAACTCAAACTTCCCTCTGACGTATATATATTTTTGTCATATTTGCATTCAACCCCCCCCCCCCATCGAACTTTTTGTAATTACGTTAAGGTCCTTGACTACGTTACATCATGTGCCCGTACGTGTGAGGTTTGGGCATTTTGTAGAGGACCCCCTGTGGCTTATTTTATTTCTATTTAGTCCTCTAAAATTTAATTCTAATATTGTATTTTGGTAAAAATTATAGAGAGGCCCTTGAGCTTTATTTTATTTACAAAATTACCCTTGTTAATAATGTAGTTCCTCTTTATTTCTTTTATTATTTTAAATAGCATTTTTGCTCAAAATCTACAAAAATACTTGTATGCTTGTGATTGCACAATCTTTCACGCTATATTTTATTTTCTAATTTTCTAATTTTTTGTTATTTATTAGAAATAAAAAAATGCCCTTTTCCCTTATTTACAATATAAAATCAAAAATAATATATAAGTATTTAAAAATTACAAAAAATGTATTTCATGTTTATTTAGTTATTTTACAGGTTTAGACCGAAAATCCTTAAAAATTATAAAAGAAAATGCCTAGAATTTGAAAAACCCTAAATACCCATATAAAATATACAAAATTCCCAAAGATCCAAAAAAATATATTTTCTATTTTTGAATTTTCTATATTAATATTATTATTACATTGATTCGAGAATTTTTGGAGTTGATTTTCTTTTTTTTCATTTTCATTTCCATTTCGAATATTTAAAAAAAATTAGGGTATTTTTTTACTTTAATATATATTAGCAAAAATTATTAAAAATTCAATAAAATAGTAAAAAGTATTTTTAAACCCAAAAAGAGTAAATATAAAAATATAAAAATATAAAAAAAGAAAATATAAAAACAAAAAATTAAAAATCAAAATATAAAAATATAAAATAAAAATAAAAAATTTTAAAAACATTCAAAAAAACTTATAGACAAATATTTCACAATCACATTTTATGCATTTTTTCCCGATCTATCTAGTTTGCTCCATGTGTTCGACCTCTACATACTTGCATACTATACACATCTACTGTAGAGTTATAATAAATTTTAACTCCACATTTTATTTCACATAGCTTAATCATTAATTGTAGGTCAATTATTGTTTGAAGCAGGGGTTTCTTGCATGTCACCATAGCGACTATGTCCCCGCCTTGTGTGAGACATATTTTAGACCCGTGAAAAATCCACTTCTACAAATGGCGTCGTTGTTGGGGAGCAACTGCATATAGATTGGCATTATTTTGATTGTCATTTATTTGTCTATAGTCATTGTTTTATTTCTTTTCTCTTTTATTTGATATTATTGTGACTTGTTTAATCACCCTCTCTTGTTTAATTTGTGCGAGGTACCGCGGATCGAGGGATGTGCTTTACTTGAGGCACCTGCGCACCCATGTGAAGCTGGCGTGGGATTCTTGACCTAACACCAAGGAGGCTTGGTGGACTTGAGAAAACAATCATATTATGAGCATTTGTTTTATTTATATATATATTGTAATTTAAAGTGAGAGAGAGAGAGACCTTATAACTTATAATAATTCAGGACTCTGCCACACTTCACACTTCATGAGGTCCAGTGCCTGCGAGATTGTTCCCTTGGGGGCCTTGTCGGTTTTTCATGGTTTTTCACCTTTTTTCCCTTTATTTCACGATTTTGTTTTATTTATTTTATGTGATAGAGCCTTAGGTGTAGGATTGCTTGTCGATAGTATTAGGACCAAACACTTAATGACCATTGCATGCTCCTATAGAAAACATTTGGATCTAGTCAAATATTAAACTGCTTCTCACTTAGTCTCGGAACCATGCACCGCGAGAGTACTCCATACAACACTTGCAAGACCCACTGTGGTGGGCACCGAGAGGACTCCAAAAACGGACCCTTAGGTTCCATTCTAAGTCATTAGCATTGGTTCTTCACGTTAATATCAATTTCTGTACCTTGGACGATTTCATCGCCTTGCATTTGCATGTAGATAGGTTTCAATTTTGCTTAGCATCCTTGCATGTAGAGTGTTGGAGACAAGGTGAGTGTTTCTCTTTAGTATTCGTCATCGATTTGTCACTTACATTACTTTTCCGACTCTCCCTCTGATTTTGTCAACCTATGTGCTAATAAGAACGGATTTACTGATAGGATTCCTGCATTTTTTATTAAAAAAAAGTGATAATCGTTAAAATAAGATTGCTGAAACTACTTGACCCTAAAAAATACCAAAAAGAAAATCTTTGTCTTTGGGTGAGTAATCCCCTCATTGTCTTCACTTTTAATTGATCGCGTACACACTAAGGTGTAGTGCCCAAATCCTATGAAGACTTCCTAAGTGTTTGTAAAACTTTTTGACTTCTCACATAACTCTAAAACAGATAAGATAAAAAGACTGAACTTTCATGGTCTTCACCGAGCTGAGTAGGTGAAATGAGGGGTTTGTTTTGCTTGCATTTATTTGTGATTATTTATGTGCATTCTAGATCAATTCTGCATATTTGCATCCTTTTCTCATTTCTCTTGATTTGACCTTCGTGCTTTACCGACCATTTTCCTTTTGTTTCGAAATGGCCAACTACAGTTATTTTTATCCAAACTTTGCGTCTCCCTCATATGCTCTAGTCGATCCATCTCCCTTTTTCTAGGAGGATTTTGCTCCTAACTTTTGTACATATCCACCTCAGCCACAGTATCAGACCTTAGATTTTTATCCACCTCCACCTTCAAATTTCCCTTCACATCCACCTAAGATTATTCTGCTGAAGTCACCTCTTTTGATGTCCACTCTTGAGACTTTGTCCCAGTTCATGGAGCATATGAATTTGAGGATTGACGACTTTGCGTGAATAAATAAGATCCCTATTGATGCTTCACGATCCGACGATATTGATTCATTTGAGGATTTCCATGAGAGCTTGCAATCACTAAAAATACAAAAAAGATAGAAAAATCATAAATACAAAAAAAAATTGGGAGGCAATGCCTGATCATTTACACACACATTCACTCACATCTTGTCCCATCCTTGACCCCGAGTACGGCACGGTATAGACTTCTCCTAGTCGTCCTCGTGTAGATGATGATTCTGATATCCTCTATTGTATGGAGGAGATCCAACAATTCAAAAAAATATTGATTGAACCTTAAGTGGTGGCCACCATTCATGATATCATTAAAGCCCTACTTCAATAGGTCATGACCCATTTATCTGCTCCTCCACCTAATAAGAGAAAGCGGAGGAGCAGATTTGAGTGCCATATCTTTACCATGGCCACTACCCACACTATCACACACCGCCCAATTCCTAGGAAAAGGAACATTGCTACACCTTTCATAAGTTGCATCATCTCTGACCATACTATTGATCACACTCTCCTCGATAGCAGTGTTTCAATTATCATCATTCCCTTCTCGCAGGTACAATCTCTTCATTTAGGGCCTCTCAAGAAAACCAAGATGATAGTTCAATTTGCTGATGGATCTATCAAGAGGCTGAAGAGTGTTCTAAAAAACGTCATCATTTCGATTCAGGGCATGATCTATACTGTGGATTTTGTCATACTGCTCATGGAGACCTCCACTGGGGAGCACTCTCCAATCATCCTGGGGTGACCTTTCCTCGCCTTTGTGATGGTCGTTATTGATTATGGATTAGGAGAGATTCCCTTCATTCATGTTGATGAGAGCAAAGTGATCATCGATGCACCTATTGCCAACCGGAGACCTACATCTGATGTGACTTCACCTATCTTAGTTTACTCTGAGGACTATGACCTTGATTAAACAATAAGATATTGTTGTCGTATATTGAATTCCACTAAGACTTGAGAATTCCTCTCCAAGGAGGAAGACACCGAAAGCATGGACCCCAGAGTTCCTTCTTGTGGTGTTTGCAATGTATTGATGACATCCTCGAGATTTACACTATTAATACTATTGAGCAGAGGGTAGATATTGGTGAGACTAAGTCCGAATTTGATTTGGTTGCTTTTATTCAGAAATTCAGGCCTTTTATGAGAATGATGATCCGGTTGTGACTGTATATGACAAACAAGATTCGACTACTTCCATTGATGAGTTCGTTCCTTTTGGTTTTGACCTAGGAGAGACCTCGCAGGACGACGTTGACCTTACTTCTTTTGATGATGAGTTTGTCCCTTTTCATTTTGATATCAATGAGCCACCCAAGGCCAGACCTAGCCATACTATTTCCACATACCCGTATGTGCCTTCTTACCCTAGGACCACTAAGAACCTCACTAGGTCAATCTTGATCAGCTTCCGTCTACTGTGGACCCCGATATTGACCAAGACATTGTCAGATCCATTCCTCAGCAATCCTGTAAGAAGGTTCTTTTCTACCTTCTTGACCTTTGTATATCCACTCTGTTGTATATATGCATTCGGTTCCCTCTATCCATATCCTATTTCGTTCATCCACCCCATTCTCGTTTGGGCCTTACTGTTGAATCAAATTATTCATGGGCCTAAAATACGTCTTACACAAAACGGAGATGCAGTTGCTATGGAGACCTGCAAGAAACCCCAATTCAAACAATAATTAACCCATAATTCAGAATCAAGCAATGAAAAAAAACGTGGAGTTAAAACTTATTGTAACTCTACAAAAGATGTGTATAGTGCAAGTAATGTAGATGTCGAACATAGGGAACAAGAGGTAAATCATGGCAAAGAATGCTCCAAATGAATGTTATGTATTTGTCTATATGTGTTATTTTTTGTGGGTTTTTGATTTTATATATTTTTTAATTTTTTATTTTTATATTTTTATATTTTGATTTTTAATTTTTTGATTTAGTATTTTCTTTTTGTATATTATATTTTTTAATTTCTTTTTTTAAATATATAATAAGCTATATAGAGTATATATACAAAAGGGGAAAGAGAGAGAGAGATAATAAATAATAAAACTAATCAAAATAGGAAAATAAAATCTTTTTTGTTTTGAATAAGTTTTTACTATTTTAGTGATTTTAACAATATTTTGCAAAATTTTATAGATTTTTAAACTAAAAAATGCCCAAAATAGGGTTTAAAATAAATACCCGAAATTAAAATGGAGATGAAAACTAGTAAACAATAACACAAATTCTCCAAATAATTTTAAAATAAATACAATAAAATACAGAAAATTTGGAAACAAAAAATATATTTTTGTAATTTTTTAAGAGTTTTTAAAATTTTTATAAGGGATTTAGGGGATTTGAAATTTTTATGAGTTTTCTTTTATAGTTTTTATTGATTTTTGGTATGGAAGTTAAACATGCATAAATAAGCAAAATATATTTTTGAATTTTTCACAAAGTTTTTATAATTTTTATGTATTTTTTAATGCAAATTGCAATGAAAATGCATGTTTTTGAACTTTTATAAATAATAAAATGCACATGAAAAAATATGGCATGAAAGTGCAAGGCAACAAGAAACTACGCATGTTTTTGGGGATTTTTTAGAGATGTATAGATGCAAGAAATAAATACTAGAAACAAAGAGAAACTACACTCCAAGCATGGGATTACATGTAAATAGTAGAAAATCCAGGGGCCAAGGTGTAAATTTTCCAAAAAAATATAATGCATAAAAGAAATTCTAGGACCAATCAGAAATAAGTAAAACAACGAGGGCTTCCCTACAAAACAACAAAAATCACGTGTATAAGCACGTATGCCCCAAGCGGGGATCGAAAAGCAATTACCAAAAATCCAGGGTTATTTGCAAATGTTCAAAAAATAGTATAACTGAACCAAATAGTTCAAGGACTGAACATAAATAAATATAGGCCAAAGGGCTCGGCCACAAAAGTCTACCTCACGTGGTCACCCACGTGAGGCGACGTGGCCATGGACTGAAGTGCAAATAAGAAATGTTTTGGGGCATAGATGCAAAAATTACAAAAATAAATGAACGACGGATGAATGATTAAGAATTAATATTTAATTACAAAAATGGCGAGGGTATATATGCAAAATACCCTCGCCTACGCGGATCCGACGGCTGATGGCGATTCACTTAAGGCATGTGTCGACGATCCAACGATAGGTATTGGTTCGTGAGCTACGGCTGGGATTAGATGTCAGATCATGACCGAACAGATCTGGCTCGATGAACCCAATGGTTGCTGCTCGATCTCGAAGAACAGAGGGAGATCCAACGGCTTAGAGATGCTCAACATGAACAGGTGAGTAACACGAGCCCGACGAGCTTGAATTGGTGCAAACGCCTTCCCCTGCCATGTTCCATCACTGCTATGTAGTCCAGGAGCTCGTTGCTGGTTCCCTCTATTAACTGGGGAGGTCAGAAGGTTTTGAAGATGTCTGGAGTGCACCTGTAGAGGAGGAGGAGCAAAGGAGTACCACATGTTACGGGCGGGTGCTCAAAATCACTTCAGGCACACAAGCAAGGCTTCAACCTGCAAAAAGAGAGGACAAAGGGGTAGTGGACAAAATGTCATGACCAACCAGTGGGCGAAAGATGACAGAGAGAGGCGAAATGGAGGCTCGCCGGAGTGAACTCAGGCGAGGGGCGAACAAGGATGAAACGTGCGTGAATCGTACAGACAAAAATGTGACATGAAAGGTACGGTATACATGTAAATAAAGCATGACATCGAGCGGCGGAGAACCACGAGATAGGACTGACAGGAGCAGAGCTCCAGTGATGGGTGGAAGCCACCCAAGAACCAGCTTAACTCGCTCGCTAGGGGTTGGAGAAGGAGGTTGTCACCCTCCTCCCCCGGAGCACGCGAAAAGAAGGAAAATCAGGGGTCAAAAGGGGTTAAAAAAAAATGGAAGATCGGGTGGTCTTTGAACTAGTAGTTGGGATAGCTCAAAGAACGAGGTGTGGCAGACGATGCGTCGATCCAATCCCTAAGGAAACACAAGGGTGTGAATCCTCAATCAATGGGGAAAAAAAGTCAAGAAGAGAGCGGGGTGATTTGGTGAAAGCTCAGACCTCGAAAAAATTTGAGAATTGGGCAAAAACCAAAGTCTAACACGGCTACGTGACGCGGGTCAGAGAGTTGACCTGAGGTCAACTCTCGGGCCCTCCTGGTTGGTCCACGTGGACCAACTAGGAAAAATCCTAGAAAAAAGATTTGTAAAATCAATTAAAAATAATAAATGATTTTATTACTTTTAGGCTATTAAATGAAATTTATTTATTATTTTATGAGTTATTTTATTATAATTTCTATTTATTTTTTTGGTGTTTAAAATTACAATCTCCTTTTTAAGGGCTATATATATAGGTATATTCATCTATTTTTTTACGTATTTCATTTTTATTTTGTATTTTTATTTTTATTATTTTGGTTTATTATTTTATATATTTATAGATTAATTTCATACACTTAAATATATTTTTATTTTTTTCTGAAGTAATATATACAATAAAATAAATAGAAGTATTACTTATATAGGTTTAAGTTTAGACAATTCATCTATATATTTTATACACGTATCTTATTTTTCTGCTTTATTTATGTTTTTATTCGAATTTTAATGTACACATATATTATAAATATTATTTACAAAATCACAAAAATAAAATATTATAAATATAATGAATAATAAATAAAATGAATATTTTAATCGGTGCAAGTATACAAGAGGGGTCCAAAACCTAACTTTCAAACAATAACTCCAAAAAAAATATGAAACCACCTTCATTAAATAGCTTATTAAAATTTATATAAAATTAAAGGTGATTTTGATATATTTTGAGTTTTTAATTGAGAGATGGGTCTGGGAAGTTCGGATTTCGGAATTTTATTTAGAGTATATTTTGGACACTGTATATTATTTTTGTATGAAAAAAAAATTGTATTTTTATATATTTAATTATCTATAATTTCATGTTTAAAGTTTCCTTATTTGATGTATAAAAAGTGGAACTAAAAATAAGTCCAAAAATGAATAGAATGATAAATTAAAAGGAATTTTTATTGTATTTTGGGCCTTATCTCCCCCTACTTTATTCCTGGATGACCTAGTCATCGAGATGCATAGGTCTCGGGGTTTCGGGTCATAAAATATTCGCAATATTTTATTCTTTTTCTTTTCTTTTCGTTATTCTATAATTTTGGCTTTAAAACCATATTTTATACACATTTTGTACACCAAAGCATGAATGCTAAAATGAATGAATTAATGGTATTTACACACATTTACTAGGGTTTTTAAGGGCGAAATGATAGAATAAAGATGATGAAACGAAGATTCATCATCCCCCTATACTTGCCTTTGCTCGTCCCTAGCAAACACTTATGTATCAAGTGTAGAAAAAGAAAAAGAAAGAAAAGAAAAAGAATAAAATTGGATTAAATTTAATTATCTAACTTGTCTTCACAAAATCAAAGTTTGGAGCTTAGGTCGGGCCTTTGGAATTTTCGTGCGGGCAGAACCTTAATGGGAATCAAATTTGAAATCCAACAACCTTTGAGAATCCCAAAACTCTGCTCGAGTCTCCTCAATAGAGAGGTCAAATTAATTCAATTCATACGCAAACCCTTGTGACTATGAATCTAACTCGTATAGTGTAAGTGATGGCAGCTCTCCCCTACTGAAATGACAAAGAGACTGAATTCTCCAGCATGACAACATAGTGATTCCCCAATCCAAGAACTCATTCCTCAAGGAGCGGGGTATTCCCTTCTATGTTCAAGTGACAACCAACTCAAGAGGAGGGGGTGAAAAGAAGAATGGACGGTAGCCAGTGTAGCTACATATCCTAGGATACAAGACCAATGTAGTCAAGTCATCCAGCTGCAGGCTCACATGGTTTGACTTTGAAGCTCAAGCTATCTTATTGACTATACAAATATATACACATACTCCGACATGCATTTTATTTTTGTACAGACATGTCCACTTTTTTGGATTTTTTGCTTTTTGGTTTTTTTTTTGCTTTTTTTTGAAAATACTATTTACAACATCATTTGCATAAGGAGTTTTCCTTCTTGAGTTAGTAGACTATCCCTCTTTTGAAGCTTTAGTGCAACCCACACTCTCCTGTCTTCAAAACTCATCATCACCAGACGACTTGGGGTGCACTTCCCTCCCTATAGGAGGACAAATATTTCCACTTGTGTGCGTCTGATACTGGCAAATCCAACCCCCTCACCCCTCCAACTGAGTTGAGCCAAGTGAAAGGTGCAAGTATCCAAGTAAGGTCATTATCAACGAGAGTCGTGCATGTGCTCCGAAATACTCTACTTAGGCAATAAAGAATCCATTGAATGAAGTCTCGTGATCCTCAAATAATTAAGTCAACTAGACCTGAAGTACCTTTATTCCAACCCCCATAAGGTTCATGTTAATTACGTAGCTTTTAAAGTCCAACCAAGCACCAATCTTCTGATTTTACTTAGACTTGTTCAATCATAAAACTCAATACAAAAAAATGCTCATGTTATGCAAATTCTATGCAGAATGTAGTAAATATATTTGTGATGTAATTTTCAAAGATTCAGAGATTTTGAAATTTTTATGGATTTTTGAAAAAGATGATTCATATGCATTTTTTGGGTTTTTCAAAAAGATATTTGAAAAGATTTTGGTATTTTAGTTTTGCAAATGTTTTTTGGAATTTTTTAAAAACAAAATATTTTGGCTAAAAACTAGGTACAAATATGTACACGAGAATGTATCTTATATTTACAAGACTTTAGATTAAGAATTTACAAGGGGTATGTGGTCAATTTTATAGGTATATATGTAAAGAATTTTAGGTGAGATGTATATATTCCTAAAAAAAGGTTTTACAGACAATTTTGAAAAACTATAGTCCAAAATGATTTTTACAAATATTTTTTACAAACATGTACATGCATTTGAAAATCATTTTGCAAAGGTTTTTCAAACAGTATATATAGATTTTTCAAATATTTTTGCAACCATTTTTCAAACCATTTGCAAATAGTTTTTCAAAAAAATTTCTTTCACATGAAGAAAATAAATTTTGCATATCAAAATATTTTTATAAAGGTTGAAAATATTTAACAAAATGTACACTTGGCTCGTCCACCGGTAGATAGCAAAGAATTCTTGAATGAAAGCAACCAAATCAAATTCGGACTTCGTCTCATCTGAGTCTACGTCAACAAGAACGAACACATCAGTGAAAGTAGTTAAGTCATGTTCGTCTTGTTTGGTCTCAGAATTTACCCTCCGCTCAATGGTATGAATCGTGTAAATCCCGCGGATGTCATCAACACAACACCAAGTCCCAGACCAAGGAACTCTGAGGTCCATGCTTTCCAAGTTTTCCTCCTTGGAGAGGAATTCTTAGGTCTCAGTGTAATCCAACATACATCGAAAATCTATGATGATCTCTTCTAGGTCATGGTCCTCAAGGTCAGTTAGAATAGGTGTAGTCACATCAGGTGCAGGTCTCTGGTCAACAGTGGGTGCAGTGATCAATACTTCACTTTCGTCAACAAGACAGAAGCGAATCTCTCCTGATCAGTAATCAATAATGACCCTCGCAGAGGCAGGGAATGGTCGTCCCAAGATGATTGGAGAGTGCTCCCCTGTGGAGGTCTCCATGGGCAGTACGATAAAATAAACATTGTAGCTCATGCCCTGAATCGAAATGATGATGTTTTCAAGGATACCCTTCGACCTCTTGATAGATCCAACAACAAACTGAACAATCATCCCGATTTTCTTTGGAGGCACTAAGTGAAGAGACTGTACCAACATGAAGGGTAATATATTAATTGAAGCACCACCATCTAGGAGAGTGTGATAACATGTGTGGTCAGATAAGGTGCAGCTAATGAAAGGTGTGGTAGTGTTCTTTTTCCTAGGATGGGACGGTGTGTGATGGCATGGGCAGTGGACATGGTCAAAATATGACACTCAGATCTGCTCCTTCGCTTTCTCTTCTTGGGAAAAGGAACAGATAAATCAGTCACGGCCTGCTGAAGTGGGGAGCGAATGATATCATGAATGGTGGCCACCACTTCGGGTTCAATCAGTAATTTTTTTAATTTTTGGACCTCCTCCATACAAGGGAGGAAGTCGGAATCAACATATACACGAGGAATGCCAAGAGTAGTCTATACAACGGCATCCTCATGGTCATAGGTAGGACAAAGTGTGACCGGTTTTGTGGTCAAATGATCATGCATATGAGCACTCTCCTCACAGTCTGACTAAACCAAAGTTTCCCCGAACACTTTTTGGATTTTTATTTTTTCTCATTTTTTGGTATTTTGGGCAATTGCAAGCTCTTATGATAATCCTCAAATGAATCCGAATCCTCAAAGATTGGATCTATAGTCTAGATCTTATTTACTAAATATATCATTCATCCTTGAGTTCATATGCTCCATCATCTGATTCAAGGTCTCAAGTTTGGACATCATGAAAGGTGACTCCAAAATCTCAGGATTGGGTGAGTCAGACATGGGTGGTGGGTATGGACAAAAAACACATTCCGGATCAGGTGATGAATACTCATTCATCACTCTTTATTCTTTTATTTTAGCTACAAAACCTATGCAAAACACATGTAGATACCTGTAAATATCAATAATTATCACTTAGAATGCATCGTGTAAATATACATAATTAGCATGTTTTTGTGCATAAATAAAAGAATAAAGAAATAAAAGAAAAAGAGGGAGATATTTAGAATAAATATTGAGCAACTTAATCCCAAGGAAGGGCTCACCATGGGCCTGACCGCAAAAGAACCCAAGTAGAGAGAGATAGGGAAGCTCATGTGTTGTACATATACCTGTACATAAATAAAAATATTTTCCTCTAAATAAAACAAAAATGCTTTTTTGTGAATATGTATATATTTGTAAATATTAAATTAAAATAAAGTTGGGAAAAACAAAACAAAAATAAAAATAAATAAAAATGCCCTTCATCATTGTATATATGCCATGTACATAAAACCACATATCTATTTATTTCCCCTTATAAATAAATAATTAAAATTTAATAAAAATATAATTACATTCTATACTTCATGATGTAAATAAATAAAATAAAAACCATAAAAATAAAAATAAAATAAAAAGAAATAAAATAAAATCAATTGCCAACCATGTATATATAGCATGTATATGTGTATATAAAAGTATTTATTTAACCCTTGTAAATAATTAATAAAAATAAAATAAAAATACCCTTTTGTTCCAAATTTATTCTATAAATAAATAAAATATAAAATTGGAATAAATTGTATAAAAATAAATAAATAAAAATCAAAAATAAAAAATGCATATTGTATATACCTATATATAATAATACTATATTGTACACATAATATTTTTATTTCAAAAAAATAAATAAAAATCATTAAAAAATAATAAATAAAGAAACATATTTCATGTTTTAAATTTTTCGAAATTCGGTCATTTATTATTATTTATTTAATTTCCAAATAATTAATGAAAGCTGAATTCCTATTGGTCCATGGGGGATTGTTGACCCCCGGTCAACTCTCCCCCGCGGACCCCCTTCCAGGCGGATCGGGTTTTTGACCCGAGTTCTCCTAATTTTCCCCATCTGATCCACCTTCCATTCGACTAAACCATGGGTCCTAATCCTCCCTCCTGCATCTGAGATCCACGCCCGGGGAACTACCTAGGGATCCGCGCTCCGACCACCTCGCCCGACACCATTCTTCTCAAACCCCTAGCTGTATATAGCTAAAGCTCCGCCGAAAAATTCACACGATCTTTAGCGCTACCCCTTCTTCCCAAGACCTCCATCCCCTTCCTTTGAGTGATCGCAGTGCGTGGGTGGTGTCGAAGAGAGGATAGGACGTCTGCACCACTGATCCGGCGACATCTCGCCACCATGCGCCGCCTCGCGCTGCGCCCGAGCCTCGGGACCCCAACGACCCTTAAGGTGATGACCAGAGCTCCACGAGCTCATCCACAGTCGACTACACTCATCAGGTAAACCTAATTCTTCCTAGCTTCGTCTAATTTCCGATTATCCCCAAATCGATCCTCCACCGTCTCTGATCAATTCCGTTCACTCCACTCATCGATTTGATCATCAGTCGATGTCATCATCTCCGTGAGACCCCTCTTCATGTTCTGCACCCACTCACTCCCCCTGTCTCGCCTTGGAGCAGGTAGCTCGACCTCCCTCACCGTCGCTTCGCCGGAGGTCATCCACCCGACTCATCTACGCACCCATTCCACCTCTCACCGGGTCGAGGCAGTTTGCCCTCGACCTAGGAGTCTTCTCGTGCTGTTTTGCAGGTCGAAGGAGACCCATCTGAGGGTCCGAACATCTAGGCACAGAGCTCTAGCTCCGCCTTTGTCGTCGGGGCTCCTCGGAGCTTCTCGGCGTCATCAGAGGAGTCCACCATCTGCGGGAGGCCTTGGCGATTCCATTCCACATCTTTGTAGCCCCCGAGGAGATCCAACACACCTGTGGTGCTACGACGAAGTTTGCCGGAGCCTTGTTCTTCCAGGATCCTCCGTCGCCGTTGGATCCGCCCTTCACTCCAGACGTTATCCCATCCGTCTATTTGAGGAGTTGCACCGACAGTCCGATTATTCTAGGGCTTGATTCCAGCTGTTCATCCAGACGAAGGGCTGCCCTCACTTCTCAGCCGTTCGATTGACACGTGGTGGCCCCTCGTCCGTTGGATCTAAGCGCCAGTTTTCGAAGAGACGCTAGCAGCACCCTCCACCGTCCGATCTGTTGCGTGGCGCGTCCTCGACCGTCCGCTTTTAATAAATGGTAAAAATTCCCTTAGGCCCTTTTTGTTTCTGTTTTTATTAGTTAGTCCTGTAAATATAGAATACGGTTGTTTTTTATTTTTGGATAATTGCAGTCTGGACCTTTTTGTTTAGTTTAATTGCATTATAATCCCTGTGAGTATGGACCACGTGCTTCGACACGTGAGGACCTGTTTTTTGTATAATCTATCTTGTAGTTCTTGCGTGTTATGGTTTGAATGATTTAAAATAGGAATTACATTTAAGTCCTTCCGTGCCTGGTCCACGTGCGCTGCGCGTGTTTTGTGGGACATTTTGCATGAGGGCCCTTTTATTTTCTAGAGTGTTACTGTTCAGCCCCTACAACATGTTTTCTTTACATATAGGTCCCTATGAACTGTGGGTCTTTGTTTGATTTAAATAAAATATCAAATCCAACCCAAATCGTGTGAAATTTGGACAGGTAGCTCCTGGCACTGTGTAAAAATTTCCCTAATTTTTGGGTACATTTTTATAGGCTTTTTATTAATTTTATCCAGGTAGCTCCTGGCACTGTGTAAAAAATTCAAAAACCTTTGTTATTCCTTCTATAAAGTTTATAAAATCCTAAAAAAATATAAAATCTCTTTTAAAAATTCCAAAAAAAATCAAGTTTTGTTTGTTTTTGTGTTTTTTATTTTTTTTACATTTTTGGTTATTTTTGTGATATATAAAAACCATAAAAATTAAAAAACACTTAAAAACTCATAAAAATTCTAGAAAATATAGAAAAACCAAAAAATAATAAACTCTTTTACTGAATTTTGTTTATTGTTTCTATTTTTTAGAAAAAATACCTCCGGGCTTTTAGAGGACCATTTGGTATTTTAAATTGGTCTTTCAAGCCTGATTGGATAGCTTGCTTGTGTTTCTGCCTTCTTTTATTTTTAGAAAATTCTATAAAAATTATAAAAATCTCAAAAACAGTAAAAAATCTAAAGAACGTAAAAATATTTTTTATTTGAATTTTTGGAGCTTTTTAGAGTGTTTAATTAATTTGTTGTTTGTGATTGTTTTAGCTTTTTCTTTATTTTCCTTATTATTAAAAATCCCAAAAAAATATAAATTATTAAAAACCACCAAAAATCATTATTTTTATTTTCCTTTCTTTTCTGACTACTTTGTAGGCTGCAAGGCCAACTCGTGCTCCTTGAGACCGACCCTGGGAGCTATACAAGTTAATAACATAGCAAGACCATTGTTTTTACTTTTATTAATTTATATCTCTGATTGGTGGTCTGATTTTGTTTCTTGATTGAGCTCTGAGTCCCGAGTGACTGAGGTCGCAACGACCTTAGTGATATCTTTACCTTAGTCCATTCGGGCAGTAGCCACATCAGAATGGCACCGTTGTCGGGGAGCACAGCTTAGTAGTCGCATTTTCTTTCTTTTCATTTGATTTTGTTTTTCACAGCTTTCTGCAGCTTTTTCTTCATCTGTGGCTTTTTGCGGCTTTTTGTTTTTCTTTTATTTTCTTTTATTTTATTTTTGGTTGCTTTGAGTGTTTATTTTTATTTCACATATTTCGCACATATACCATGTTCTATTTTATCTGTTTTATTTACTTGGTTTGTGACACACTTTGTTGTTTCTTGCGAGGGTCCGAGGACCAAGGCAACTCCTTTCGAGGAGCTGAGGCAACCGTGGCAATCGGAGGCGGCTCCCTTCTGCACGGAGCCACAGGAGAGCACAAGGAGGCAGCAGAGTGCGGGAGTAGTAGATAGTTTAGATTAGTTTTATTTCCTGCAATATTTGAATTGTTGTAATAATACAGAGACAAGACACTCAGACTTGGACTTTCTGAGACTCTCAGGGTCTGTTTCGCCGAGCACCAATGTGCTCGGGGGACCCCTCGGTTTTTCGCAGGTTTTATCACGGTTTTTATTTATTTCCTACCTATTCGGTTTCTCGTGGATATTCAGCCTCAGCTTAGGATTTTCACTTGATTGCGTCGTAAATAGTAGGGTCCACACACTTAATAACCTTGCATGTACCTATAGACCGATTAATTGGACCAAAATAAAAAAGATTAATAAAAAGACTATTTGATCACCTGAGGGGTCACGCGCTGCTAGAGGTCGTATACAACGCCGGCAGGACTCGTTGTGGCAGGCACCGATCGGCATCCGAGACCAGACACCGACCCCTCTTGATTGACCACTTAGCCATTGTTCTTTCGAGTAGAACTGCTGGTTAGGGCTCGGATTTCCGCTTGCACCATTTAGGTAGTTTTATTTCTGTCTTTCAATTCTACGCGGATCATTTTGCCTGTAGACTGCTGGAGTCAGGTACGTATTTCTTACTCTGCATGCATCATTGATTTCATGCGCATCGGCTTTTTTGACTTCTCCCCTCATTTTTTGGACTTAAATAACCAGAAGAACCGAAAAATTCGTTAGGCGGTTTTTTTTATTTGAAAAATACCTAAAAATTCAAACCAAAATTGGGACTGTTAACTCTATTTGACCCTAAAAGACACTGACCCGAAAAAATTTGTCTTGGGGAGAGCAACCCCACCTTGTCTGGTTTGCATGTGCGAGAGAGTGACCTGCTCCCTAGCATAGAGCCACATCTGGACCCCTTTTAGACTACTGCTTTTGGGCTAGTCGTTCTCCAGTAAGGATCGCTCCGATCTACGGTAAAGCGGGCTGCGATATCCTTAATAGAGTGAGCCGATCGGGTAGCCGGTAAACGGTCCACGGCTTGTACTGGCTGGGAAAGATCTAGTTCGGGATCAAGCCAGTTTCCTGGGGGAACCAGATTCCCAACAGGTCACGTAATCGCTCTGCTATCTTGACTTCATCACCTAATAAAAACTGACAAGATAACTGACCGAACTCTTACGGTCTTCTGCTCGCGTTGAGTAGGTGAATCAAGGGTTTGCTTGATGATCATATTTGTTACCAGATCCCATCCGCCCGACTCGCCTGATCAAGATGATGGGCAGGAGGTCCCTTAGGCAGCCTCTGGCTGCACCGCTTCCCATCACTTCAGCCCGTTCATCTAGGTTGGTTCATGAGAGCCGAGACCCGCTCTCCGAACCCGAGTTCGACTCCACCTTGTTCTCCCTCGAGCCCCCTTCTTTTGTTTCTGAGATGCCAGTGCCAGATGAGAGACTACAGTCAGATGATTTATCGGCACCTAAGTTTGGGTCTTTTGCCTTTGCAGAGACCATGACCAGCAACAGTGACGATCGCACCGGATGTCCCCAGCAGACATTCATCATGGACCAGGGTGCGATCAACTCCACCCTGATCACCTCCCTAGAGACAATGCAACAACAATTGAGGGATCAAGGAGCATTAATGATAGAGATGAGGCGCGAGATGGAGCATATAAGAGCAGACCGTGATCAGCGCAGGCCAGGAGATGGGCCAAGGAGACCTGATGATGCAGCAACAGCCGCATCAGCCGTCGCAGCAGCGGCAACACTGGACCAGCCAAGACAGATGCAGGAGTTACACAACCCCAGATCGACATTGATGCATCGTTGGGTCGTGTTACCAGCTATCGTGGGGGACTTCAAGTTCCCCCCGAACACCATGCAGCTCCTCCCCTAGTTCCATGGGCTCGCCACTAAGGAGCCTCATCTCCACCTTCAGGAGTTTCTGATGATCTGCAGCATAGTCCACGACAGACAGGTGGACGAGGATACCATCCGTATGATTGCCTTTCCCTTCTCACTAGCTGACAGAGTAGCCACCTAGCTGAAGCATCTGGGGAAGTTTGTTTACACCTAGGAGCTGCTCCGCACCGAGTACTTGAACAAGTACTATCCACTCGAGCGAACGAACACAACTAGAGCCCTGATCAGCAACTTCTCCATGCTCCCCAATGAGCAATTCCACGAGGCATGGGAGAGGTTCCGTGAGCTGACCGACAGATGCCCGGACCATGAGATTTTGAAGCCGAACCTTGTTCAGAGCTTCTTCTGCGGGCTGACACCAGAGCTACAGAGCCTGGTGAATGCTTCTTGTGGCGGGTCCTACTTTGCCAAGGACGAGGATCAGGTCTAGGCTATCTATGAGGAGATGGCCGAGAACTACACCGCAATGTCCCAGACCTGACTCTATTTATAGGGACGCCCCTAGCCACAGACCGTGCAGTACCAGAGGATCGCACAGGTCGACACCGGTCCATCCACTTCATCAGCGGCAGTAGCACAGGCTGAGTCCACATCCGCCGACATGGGAATTATCAACGAGAAGCTAGACCGGATGGAAATTATAGAGAAGAAGCAGTGCCAGAGTATCACGCAGATGGAGCAGATGGCACAGACACTGAGTGACCTGAAGACACACCTCATGTGTCTCCAGGAGGCACAGACGGCTTCCCAGCCGAGTCTTCAGGCACGAGGTGATCCGAGAAGCATCGACAGCTCGTCCCAGCGCTCCAGTTCCTAGCAGCCTAGACAGGTTCACCATGTACAGGCGGAGCTGTACCAACAGCCGCAGCCACACTACCAGTTGCCACCATCTCCAGACATGTAGATGGTGGTCTACCAGTCGTATCAGCCTCTGGAAGTACTCCCGCCACCCTTTACGAGTCAGAGCCGTTGATGGACGTCAACGGGATTTGGTACTACCGCCCCCAGCCCGGTATCTGACGAGATCATCCCAGATTCCTTTGGTTTGCCGGAGGTGCCAGTTCCCAGCAGCAGCCTTCAGGTTAGGGTGGCCAGTACGACCATCAGCGAGATCACCAGCAGCAGCAGCCCCCAGTGTACCACCACCACCAGCAGCAGTCATCCCAGTATGGTCCTCGTCCCTATCAGTAGGGACATTCTTAGAGGCGAGATCAGCCTCAGCAGCAGTAGTATCATCCCCAGTCATATCCCTCTCACCCGCAGCACCAGACACAACAGCAACCTCACTACCAGCGAGGCCACCCGTCAGGTTCTCATGGGTCATCCTATAAGAACCCCGCCTTAGACGAGATAGCTCGCCTCCTGACCGATCAGCAGGCTACTTTCAGACGGGAGATGGACGAGTTCCGTCAGGAGATGCGGGAGATTGTGAGAGGGAAAACCGCCATCCCTGCCCAGATCGAGCCCAATCCGAACAACCTTAAGAGGAAGTCAGAGTAGGTAGATTTCACAGAGTATGCCACTCTGAGTGATTCATTTG
Organism: Ottelia alismoides; assembly: GCA_037367405.1. Taxonomy (NCBI): domain Eukaryota; kingdom Viridiplantae; phylum Streptophyta; class Magnoliopsida; order Alismatales; family Hydrocharitaceae; genus Ottelia; species Ottelia alismoides. The sequence continues at coordinate 50,837 of JAZKJV010006087.1, forward strand.
ATGATATGTCTGCCTATCTTTTTGATACTGACTTTGTCACACTTAGGAGCGGTAGGATGCCAGCAGGAGGCGCCTCATCTGAGCGACACCCGTGGGCCACTTCTAGAGCACCAGGCGTGGAGGACCGCGGTACTGACGCTGCGAGAGATGATGACAGTGGTGCTGACGCCACCATGGATGCTGATCCCACCGACCGTACTGATGTCGTCGCTTCACCAGATGGAGGAGGTGGTATCGATGCCACCAGTGTTGCCGAGCCAGAGCGCGGTGCTGATGCCGTGAGTCGACATGCCGAGGGTGGTGCTAATGCCACCATTTTTACTTCTGCGAGTCCTATAGTCTTTCCTTCTGTTTATGTATATCAGGACACTTCTGGCAATAAAGGAAAGGGTTTCTTTTCATTTGATCCACCTGGTACTTGATGTATGTGTGGATTCTGCCGTTGAGCAGCCTAGACCCTCTCCTAGTCCTTCATCTAAGAAGGACCCTGTGATCCCCTTCCCTAGAGCACTTCACATGAGAAAGGGGAAGAAAATCGAAACTCCAAAAAAGAAGCAGCAGGAAGAGTTCAGCCAGCAGATGATCGACCGCTTCCACATTCAGCTGACTCTTCAGGAGGCTTTGTAGCACATCCCTAATGAATCTTGGATTCACCACTCTAAGTCTCATTAATTAAGCTCAAGTCCCTCAAAATCAACTGCATTTCTGCATTTATTTCACATAATTAGCATTTATGCATGATTTCATAAGAATTGCATTTTAGCATTAATTTCTGCATAAAATAAGAAGCCAAAAATCCAAATTAAAAATGACTTGAAAATAGCCTAACTTCCACTATTTTTAACTCCTCCATGCTAACTCCGAATGCTACAAACTCGCCTCCACTGTGTACACATCACTAACAAGAATAGATAAAAAATACAAAAAAATAATTAACCCAGTTAAGTTTACCAAAAACCCTAGTTTCAGGATTATCGGACTAAAAGCCCCATATCTTCCTCATCTAGTGTCCGATTTGATCCTACTCACTTTTGAACTAATGCACATTCAATTACATTCAAAACAAGACCAAGTTCACGTGAATCGGAGCTTGTATGTGAAAGTTGGGTTTTGGGCCTCTTTTGTACATTGTATATTTTCACGGTTTTTTACCTTTAATTTATGTACATATTTTCTTTATCTATAAAAATAAAAAAAATTACATTTAGGTGTCTTTTATTTATCTTTGATTTCTCTATTTTTTCGGATTTTTATTGTGTTTAAAAATGACAAAAAAAAATAAAAAACCCAAAAATCAAGGTATTCTATTTACATGGGATACCCCAAAAATTAACTTTTTACATTTGACCGATTTTGGCTTTGATGTCTTCATGAAAGTTGTAGATCTCATCGAGACGAGCATTTTTCATGAAGGAACATTTTCGATTCGAGGTCATTTGCTATTTATTTTTTATTTTACAAAATGATTTTCCTTCGAATTTTCTGGTGCTGACACGTGGCGGCCCCAGGGGCCGCCACGTGTCAGTTGTTTTTCGCATATTTATTATATCGTTTTTATAAAAAAAGTTTAAAGCGTACGCACGTGCGATGCACGTTCCCCCCAGGTACGTGCTCCGCACGTGCCGCTCCCCATCTCACCCTCTCGACACGTGGCACCCATCTGGCCGCCCGATCTCGGCCGATCGGACGGCCAGGGGTCGTCATTGTCAATCTCCCGCGCACCCCTCTGCTGAAACCTCTGCATCCCGCATCGGTCCTCCGCTATCTTCGCAACCGCCGCGACGCCCAACGGCCCCCGGGTTCTTCTCCGTTATCCCATCGCCGACCCCCTTCTATCTCGCACCTGCCGATCGTCCTCCCTCGTCTATTTAAACGACGCAACCCCCCTCATTCCACGCCATCCGCCGATTGCACAGTAGAGGCCGGTGGTGACAGCACCAGGCCGTGACTTGGTCGGCGAGATCCGGTCGTCTTCCTCGACGCCGCTGCAGCAGTGCTCTTCCTCCGTGCATCTGCCCAGCTCCGCCCCTTGGCGTCGAGCCAACAACGACTCCAGCACCTGCATCAAGCTCCATCGACCTTCGCCAGAACTTCATCGCCGCCAACGCTTCTCCGCCAACTCCGCCTCTTGCGTCGAGCATCTAGCTCCGACAATGACGGTTGCGCCTCCACCGTCACAGCAACTCCATCCTCATCTGGCATCGCCGGCCGTCGCACCGACAGGCTACTGCCAGGAGCTTCCGCTCGCTCGTCGGCCGCCCACGAAAAAGCCACCAACCATCGAGCTTCGCCTGCTTCACAAACTTCTACTCCAGCAGTGTCATCTCCACCTCGCCTGGGCGCCCACTCGACACCGGAGCCCCACCAGGCCGGACCTCCCTTGTCGCCTTCGCCGCCGGGCGGTGGGCCCGAGACCCTCCCTGCGTGCGAGGCACGTGACGGGAGGGGACTACTTCAGCACACGTCAGCCATCCCAGGGGTCACGCGCTTGGTGCCTGCCCTTGGGCAAATTGCAAAGACACCTCCGGAGGTTCCATTAATTACACATCAGTCCTGCCTCCAGAGGGCACGTGCCAGGCACGTGCCTCTTTGGGAATTTTGCAAGAAGGGCCCCACGAATTTCGGTAATTACTATTAGGTCCCCGTCTACACTTTTATTTTTCCTTATTTTATTACTATTTGCATTTACACCCCTTTGTTCCCCCATAACTTTGGACATCATCCCTACATTATTTTATTATCAAAAAAATTGCACTATGTTTGTTGCTTAATTCTCTACATTTTGATATGTTGTGGATATTTTTCGGATTAACGGTTAATTCTTAATCAATTATTCCGTGGAAAATTATGAAGTTTACCCAGTTTGTGCTCTAAATTTTGTAATTGATTAACCTTTGCTCTAAAAATTCCCTAAAAATCATACATTGTAGATATTATTGTATTTAACATTGTATCCAAAAAGATCTGCATTTGCATGCATAATTTGCTCCGTAAAAATCATTTTGCATATTTCATTGTTTAATTTTTAATAGGTATTAAACCCCACATTTTCAAGGTTTAGGATTTTTCTGAGATCCATCACCTAGTGATAGATTTTAGATAATTTTATCTCTTGAAAATAAGTAGGTTTAATAGTTATTATAATTAAATTTAAAAAACATTCTCTCTGTATTTAAAAATTCGTAAAAAATTCATATTGCATCAGAAAATTCCAAAAAATTACAGTGCACTAATTTTGTCATAGTTATCATCTCGGCCAAGTTTCGTATTTTTCGGACATTGTTTGATCGAAGTTTACATTTTAGTCCCTAAAATAGGCTGAATTTGCATTTTGCATCCCTTTATTGCATTGAAAATTCTAAAAAAAGACCGCCTTGAAAACCGAACACAAAATTGGATAGACATATCTCTAGGTTGTTCCTTTGCCTCCTTGTGATCGACCTTGGGACTTGCCCAAGTAAAATAAACATAAAACCACGAGATTGAAATTGAATAATTATTTGTGGTTATTTTCTTAACTGTTTCCGATCGCCGCCTACAACTAACGACTTTAATTATTTTCACTCATGAACATAAAAATGATTTCTTAACCCGGTGATTTACGGAAGCGTCAGATGGCGCCGTTGTCGGGGAGGCAAACGGCTTAGTTTTGTGTTTTGAAAATTTTTGTTCGGTTTTCTACATTCAGGTAGTCTGACCCCCAAATTTTCCATTGTAAATCTCATTTTTCCCCCGCATTTATTTTCTTATTTTATTATTTTTTGAGTCACTCTCTAACGTTCTCTCTCTTATTTTTCTTGCGAGGTACCCGGCGCACGTGGAGCGGTTTTTCAAGAAACCGATGCATCTTCACCGACATCCGAAGAAGCCGCAATAAATTTAAGATCGAGTCGAGTCGTGAGAGAGCGTAGAGTCTAGGTTTTAATTTCTGCAAATTTAAATTTCTGCTCATTTATAGCAGTGTTCGTTTGGACTCTCACGTGTGTAAAAAGACTTTGAACTCTATTTGTGGTGTGTCGTGGCCTGTTTCACTCTCCGGTGAGGGTGGGGCCTGACTTGAGTGGCGATTAGGATAGACATGTACATACGACTCTCAGAGCATTTTTATTTTGTGATTGTGCTCGTAGGATCTTAAGCCACACTGCACATTAATCGAGACACACATAGATCATTCAACTTAGCCAAATTTAACTCAATTCTTTCCCGCTAATAGAACTTTCTACTTAGGTGCGGTTTTTCATTGACTTGCATTTCATATAGATAAGTTTTTCAATTCTGTCTAGCATCCCACATGGAGATTGAGAGGATTCACTGTAAGTCTTCTAACTGAGCATCCATCATAGTTTTCCACGTGCATCAGCTTTTCCCGAAGTCCTCCCTCTTGTTTTATCACATAAATCTAAAGGAAATTGGGACTGTACGGTAGACGTGTATTTGTGTGCTTATTTAATTTCTTCAGTGATCGCCTAATAAAAATTGGGATTGCTAACTATAGCCGATCTTAATAACCCATAAAATCAAGAATTTCTGCGGGAGATCAACCCCGACGTTGGATGATTTTATTTTTCTGAGTGAGCGAGGGACGACACTTAAGGCTAGAGCCCAAATCCAAAATCTCATCTCGCTAAATTTTTACCAAGATTGATTTATCACCAACTAAAATTGAAAAGATAATAGCCGAAATCTTATGGCTTCATTGTGTGAGTTGGTGAACCCGGGGTTTGAATTGTGTTTGCATTGGTGTGCGTGAACCGATTTCAAGATCAATACACACACATTCGATAAAAATTCTCTTGATTATCCCGTGCAATCATCTCTTCCCTCTCTTGATTTGAACCTCATAATGTAACTCTTGTCCAAAAACTCTCGCAGATCCAACCCCCCATTACTCTCAATAATGACCGAACACCCATCAGAGCTATACTATGAAAATGAATTTGTTTCGGTTAGGCCCAAATCAATTAAATCCCCTTCTTTCAATAATCCTCCAACATTTACGGGAGGCTTTCACCCACAGATAAATTCGGCCTCCTCATTGAATTTCTATTCGAACCATCCAACCGCAAATGACCACCTACCATCTTGGACTGAATCGTCTTATTCTCAGTTTCTCGCCAATGAAACTTTTCAAGATCAAAATCCCTTTAGATCTCATGACTGGAAGAGAAACCAAACTCAGATGGAAAGACATGCACTGAATAATCATCGACATTGGATTGACCATGATAGACCCCTCGTCAGACATGATACTCATATAGAGGACTGGACTAACCTCTTAGAAACACATAAACCCTGTATGTTGACTCCACAATATCAAGGTCTGACCAATCAACTACACATGTCTGAACCATATGAGCAGCCTCCTTCCATTGTTTTTGAGGAGAAAATTTCAAAAAATAATGATCATATTTCGGATATTCTAAGAAACTCTCCTCTCAGCACAAAGGGAAAAATGGAAGATGAAATTATCGAACATACACCTACTGCTCCCATAATTAATCATGAACCGAATCTTGAGGAGGATATTTCGAGGATAAATAAGAGATTCAATTCAATAGAAGAGATATTTCAAAAATTTACCGATCGATTCATCGCATTCTATGGTGGCTCGGACAGTAAAATGAATGAGGAAATAACTGGATCTGAGATTGAAAATTCTGAGGATATTCAGGGACCTAGGGACGATTATGAAAATGACTATGTCGTTGACCCTCACCCTGAACTCCAGAGCCCATTTTCATCTGAAGAACACCCCACACCCCCACACCACCCAGAAAATACCAAAAAATGGAAATATTTGAAAATCAGAAAAAAAAATTGAAAATTCAGAAAATTTCATAAAAATTGAAACTGAAGACGATCTGAGGAATTTGGATCCAACTGTACGGGAAGCACTGGAAAAACGCTTGATGTTTGAACTTCCCATTATACAGGCCATTGAACACTTCCTGGACCTTAAAAGATTTATAACAGATAAATTAATGAACAAAAAGTTGGGCAGGATACGAACAAAGAATAAAAGACATATCTTGTCAATGGCCACCTCCTTGGTGTTGAGGAGAAAAACCAAGAGCCGCATAGTGAAGCGGTTGCCCAGATTTGAATGCGAAATCAAAGACACAATTTTCACTCACGCTCGGATTGATGACGATTCACCGATTAATATCATCCCGACCTCTGTCTTTCACGAACTCCAACTCGGACCGATTCGGAAGATACGAGAGATTATTCAATTGGCGGACAGATCAATAAAGCGGCCGAGAGGATTCATTTCTGTCATCATGAAATTCCAAGGTGTTCCGCTCAAAATAGAATTCACGATCATTGATATTGAGCATCAAGGAGAATTCACCCAATCTCCAATCATTCTCGGAAAGCCATTCTTGGCATTGGCCAAGGCGAGTATTGATTGTGAGACTCGAGAAATCAATTTCACAGCATTGGAAGCACTTAAATCCGACCCTATCTTTGAGGAACCACGATCTTCTGAGACAACCCACGAAGTCCCCGACAACCGTAACCATGAAGAGGTAGAAGAGCCCTACCCCGCAACCACATCTGAGATAGCGATTGTTGATGAGACTATTGGTTTAGAAAATCTCCCCCCTGCTCCATTCCCAGCCGCTCTCACAATGGAGAATCATGTATATGAATCATATGATCCGGAGACTTATGCATGGGCACACCCTGGGTCTACCTACTCTGACTACGTAGATTACATCAACTCGACACAGGAATGCGCCAACATCGAATTAATTGAGAAAGAACATGCAGAGACTCTCCCCAATATTCAAATCCCCGAGGATCTCAAAATAGACAAATCTTTCTACTACTATCTTGAGACATATGCATGGTCACACCTGGGAGCAACATTCTCTGAATATCTTGACCAAATCATCCGAAATCGAGAGTGCCCAAACATTCAGGAGACTAAGAACAAGCACGCAGACCAAGCACCAACCAAGGAGAATTTCAATGGCTATTCATCTCGATACTCAAGTGAACCGACACCTTCACGACAAAATAAAAAGAGAGTCACCTTTGACCTTACGGAAGGGGAATCAGCTGATGATCCCTCATCAGGTCCGGAAAAAATGGTTTACATGAGTGAAGTCTGTTCGGCAGCCCTAAAACCATATCTTCGTAAGGATCCAAAATTCAATTCTCGTTGGACAACTCCCATTCCTAACTACTACTCATCCAAAGCTGATGCTCCTGCACTCTTCAAGTACACTGGAATTATTTCATATGAGCTTACTGAGACCGGTGCTTCTGAGTATTCATCTGAGGACAAACCGATTGACCCCAAGAAGGAACGAAGTCTAAGGAAACAACTGAAGAAACAAAAAGACCAGAATACCTGGAGTATGTCCACTTTCAATTACTACTCCTCTGAGGATAACTCTGATGATGGATATCTTTCATCTGACTCAAACACTTCATCTATTATCCATCATGATTTTACTGAGGATGACACTGATTGCAGTTGGGAATCATATGCCTCATCTCCGACTCATCACTACGATCTCCCACCATAGGCTCATAAAAAGATCAGACGAAAATCGCCTTAATGATTGGCTACCCACCCTCCCTCCCGACCACATCGGTTCCCTTGTACAACTTCTTCCTCTACCTAGGCCAAGGCCTAAGTATAGGGGGGACCGATGCCATTTTTATATACCATTTCTCTCATCACACTCCTTCTCCCGATCACTCCATTTCCATCCTTCTCTTACACTTAGGCTGACTAGAGCCTAAGTATAGGGGGAACCGACATCCACCTGTATATACTCTCCTCATTTCCTGACCGCTTTTCATTTCATTTTTTTCCACTCCCTTACGCTTAGCCCGAGCTATGTCTTCCGCTTCTTGTGCTCTGAGGACACAACACTCGCTAAGTATAGGGGGGTCTGTATATATACTTTGTATATATTTTACCCATATATCGTACTTTCGCGTAAGTCTATACGGGGTGGGTACTAACTTAAAAAAAAGAAAGAAAGAAAAAAAGTAGTTTTTCTACTAACACTAACCATGCCCAAGTTTTTTAAAAAAAAAGAGAAAAAGAAGGCTTCTTATTCCATTTTCTGCATAAAAAATCCCTTGCATAAAATGTCAAAATATATATATATATATAACAACAAAAAAAATTCAAAAAAATGTGTCTACATTGCACACACCTGCACTTCATCCAGCACCGCATGCATTTGCATCTGTGAAAAGTCATTGGGTTCTAAACCGAGTTATGAGTAAAAACCGAGAGTGGTCTGGACTTGACTTTATTCCACCTAATGTTCAAAGGAACTTCATCGAGAAATAGGATTTTAAGAACTTCAGGTCTTTTGACTTAATTCTTTAAGTTCCACATGACAATGTACAACGTTTGACTCTTAGTGTCTAAACTGGTCTCTTCATTCTGGGTACAACTCTGGAATAGAGAATTAATTTGTACTCTCACACTTTGCACTTAGCTCAACCCAGACGGGATGTTGGAAAATTGTGTGAGTCTCTTTTCTGGTACCGTGGAAATTTAAAGACCGGAGTATGGGTTGAAATAAAGCTTCGGAAAAGGGATGGACGGCTGGGCACAATTTTTTCTAAGACCCCAAAAAATGTACGGAACAAAAAGATTCTATATCCGTAGGGGCACAACAAGATCCAAGCAGAACCACCAAAAATTCCAAATATAAAGAAGCAGTCTACCAAATAAAAATCCGACCAAAAAGGTCCAAGCTTCAAGAACCTGCAGATCTTGGTGGAGACTCGTCTACACTGGCCATCTTTACAAGGAGAGGTGACTACACTGGCCACCCTCCAGTTCTTTTCTCTTTCTTCTATCTTCTCCCTCATTCGATTGTGAACACAGCACGACAGACCTTAGAAGGAAATACCTGACTCCCCGAGGATGAGTTACTGGAGAGGAGAGGAGCATGGTAGTCTGGCATTCTAGATGGGAAGATTTAAAACCCTTCACACACTTGAGTCAGTTATTCAATATTCATAGGGTATACTTTGGGAAGAGGATTGATCTAAGATGACTTCTGAGCTGAAACTGTGACAATGATGTGTAGAACTTGAGGGCTGTTGATTTTAAAATTCTAAGTCTCACAAGAAGTTCCGTCACGTTATTAATCCAAAGGTCGAGTTTAGTTTCACTTTCACCTTCAGTTCATGGTCTTGGTATGGAACCCAATCTCATTTCACTTCATGGCATTTCTTTTTGAGGCTCAGGGACGAGCATAGTTTAAGTATAGGGGGATAATGAATCTCGGATTCACCACTCTAAGTCTCATTAATTAAGATCAAGTCCCTCAAAATCAACTGCATTTCTGCATTTATTTCACATAATTAGCATTTATGCATGATTTCATAAGAATTGCATTTTAGCATTAATTTCTGCATAAAATAAGAAGCCAAAAATCCAAGCCAAAAATGACCTGAAAATAGCCTAACTTCCCCTATTTTTAACTCCTCCATGCTAACTCCGAATGCTACAAACCCACCTCCACTGTGTACACATCACTAACAAGAATAAATAAAAAATACAAAAAAATAATTAAACCAGTTAAGTGGACCAAAAACCCAAACTCTAGTTTCAAGATTATTGGACTAAAAGCCCCATATCTTCCCCATTTAGTGTCAGATTTGATCCTACTCACTTTTGAACTAATGCCCATTCAATTACCTTCAAAACAAGACCAAGTTCAAGTGAATCGGAGCTCGTATGTGAAAGTTGGGTTTTGGGCCTCTTTGTACATTGTATATTTTTGCGGTTTTTGACATTTAATTTATGTACATATTTTCTTTATCTATAAAAATCCAAAAAAAAATTATATTTAGGTGTCTTTTATTTATCTTTGATTTCTCTATATTTTTCCGGATTTTTATCGTGTTTAAAAATGACAAAAAAATAGAAAACCCCCCAAAAATCAAGGTATTCTATGTACATGGGATACCCCAAAAATTCACTTTTTACATTTGACCGATTTTGGCTTTGAAGTCTTCATGAAAGTTGTAGATCTCATCGAGACGAGCATTTTTCATGAAGGAACTTTTTCGATCCGAGGTCACTTGCTATTTCTTTTTTATTTTAAAAAATGGTTTTCCTTCGAATTTTCTAGTGCTGACACGTGGCAGCTCCAGGGGCCGCCACGTGTCAGTTGTTTTTCGCATATTCATTATATCGTTTTTATTAAAAAAATTTAAAGCGTACGCACGTGCGACGCAGGTGCCCCCCAGGCACGTGCTTCGCACGTGTCGCTCCCCATCTCACCCTCTCGACACGTGGCACCCATCTGGCCGCCCGATCACGGCCTATCGGACGGCCAGGGGTCGTCATCGTCAACCTCCCGTGCACCCCTCCGTTGAAACCTCCGCAACCCGCATCGGTCCTCAGCTATCTTCGCAACCGCCGCGACGCCCAACGACCCCCAGGTTCTTCTCCGTTATCCCATCGCCGACCCCCTTCTATCTCGCGCCTGCCGATCATCCTCCCTCGTCTATTTAAACGACGCAACCCCCCTCGTTCCACGCCATCCGTCAATTGCAGAGTAGAGGCCGGTGGTGACAGCATCAGGCCGCGATTTGGTCGGCGAGATCCGGTCATCTTCATCAACGCCGCTGCAGCCGCGCTCTTCCTCCGTGCATCTGCCCAGCTCCGCCCCTTGGCGTCGAGCCAACGACGACTCCAGCACCTGCATCAAGCTCCATCGACCTTCGCCAGAATTTCATCGCCGCCAACGCTTCTCCGCCAACTCCGCCTCCTGCGTCGAGCATCCAGCTCCGACAACGACGGCTGCGCCTCCACCGTCACAGCAACTCCATCCTCATCTGGCATCGTCAGCCGCCGCACCGACAGGCTACTGCCAGGAGCTTCCGCTCGCTCGCCGGCCGCCCACGAAAAAGCCACCGACCATCGAGCTTCGCCTGCTTCACCTCCAGCAGCGTCGTCTCCACCTCGCCTGGGTGTCCGCTCGACACCGGAGCCCCACCAGGCCGGACCTCCCTCGCCGCCTTTGCCGCCGGGCGGTGGGCCCGAGACCCTCCCCACGTGCGAGGCACGTGACGGGAGGGGACTACATTAGCACACATCAGCCATCCCAGGGGTCACGCGCTTGGCGCGTGCCCTTGGGCAAATTGCAAAGACACCCCTGGAGGTTCCATTAATTGCGCATCAGTCCTGCCTCCAGAGGGCACGTGCCAGGCACGTGCCTCTCTGGGAATTTTGCAAGAAGGTCCCCACGAATTTCGGTAATTACTATTAGGTCCCCGTCTGTACTTTGATTTTTCCTTATTTTATTACTATTTGCATTTACCCCCCTGTGTTCCCCTAGAACTTTGGACATCTTCCCTACATTATTTTATTATCAAAAAAATAGCACTATGTTTGTTGCTTAATTCTCTACATTTTGATATGCTGTGGATATTTTTAGTATTAATGGTTAATTATTAATCAATTATTCCTTGGAAAATTACGAAGTTTACCCAGTTTGTGCTCTAAATTTTGTAATTTATTAACCGTTGCTCTAAAAATTCCCTAAAAATCATACATTGTAGAGATTATTGTATTTAACATTGTGCCCAAAAAGATCTGCATTTGCATGCATAATTTGCTTCGTAAAAATCACTTTGCATATTTCATTATTTAATTTTTAATAGGTATTAAACCCCACATTTTTAAGGTTTAGGATTTTTCTGAGATCCATCACCTAGTGATAGATCTTAGATAATTTTATCTCTTGAAAATAAGTAGGTTTAATATTTATTATAATTAAATATTGAAAATCATTCTCTCTACATTTAAAAATTCATAAAAAATTCATATTGCATCAGAAAATTCCAAAAAAATTACAGGGCACTAATTTTGTCATAGTTATCAACTCGGTCAAGTTTCGTATTTTTCGGACATTGTTCGATCGAATTTTACATTTTAGTCCCTAAAATAGGCCGAATTTGCATTTTGCATCCCTTTATTGCATTGAAAATTCTAAAAAAAGACTGCCTTGAAAACTGAACACGAAATTGGATAGACATATCTCTAGGTTGTTCCTTTGCCTCCTTGTGATCGACCTTGGGAATTCCCCAAGTAAAATAAACATAAAACCACAAGATTGAAATCGAATAATTATTTGTGGTTGTTTTCTTGACCGTTTCTGATCGCCGCCTACAACAAACGACTTTAATTATTTTCACTCACAATCATAAAAATGATTGCTTAACCCGGTGATTTACGAAAACGTCAATCCCTCTACTCCAGAGATCACTCAGAGATAGGACCACAGTTAGGAGGAAGAGGAGGAACCATCAGTCTGAGATCCATGTGCTGACCAGAGCCACATGTTTCGTGATCCAGAACCGTCTGCCGACCAAGAGGTCGTATTCAGGAGCCCCATATGTCAGATACCATATCAGAGAGCAGAGGTTCGACCGCACTATATTAGACAGCGGTTCATCGATCAACCTACTTCTGGCAGCACTTCTCGACCGTTTCGAGTTGGGCACTCTACGACAGAGCAGGACAGTCCTTCAGTTTGTTGATCGATCTGTCAAGAGGTCGAAGGGGTTGCTGAGGTACGTTGTCGTCACGATTCAGGGCATGCAATTCCCCGTGGACTTCGTAGTGTTGGACATGGAGATCCCTGAGTCAGTGACCGATACCCCCATTATTCTAGGTCGCCCGTTCTTGGCCACAGCCAAGGCAGCAACCGACCAAGATAGCGGGAAGGTATACTTTCGCGTCGAGGGTGAAAGTATACAAATAGAGATGGTTGAGGATATCAGAGTTAGAGATTCAGCATACTTAGAGATGACCATAGATTCAGAGTAGATGATAGATGCAGACATCTACCAGGACTGTGACTTTGTGATCGCAGATGACGAGGCAGTTTGGGCAGACTCAGATCGCAGAGACGCCAGTAGAGAAGAGCTTGGAGAGCGCATTCCTGGTCCAGGATACTTTTCAGTCGGTAGAGCCGGTTCTTGACCGTGAGACAGAGTTTTTCAGTGATGATGATACAGATCCCTCAGAGTCAGATGTTGATTGGGCAGAGTTTGATGATCTTATACCATGTATGACTTCCACTGAGCCTGTAGCTAGGGAGGAGGTAGATGACGAGCAGAGCAGAGATAGTCCAGCAGAGCAGCCGTCTCCAGATTTAGAGTGTGAGCGAGAGTTTCAGTATTCCCATGCGGATTTGGCAGCATTCACTCAGAGTTTTCAGAGGCCAGATCTGCCAGCACCGACATGTCCAGAGCTGAAGCCACTTCCTGCATCGCTGAAGTATAGGTTCCTTGCGGGTGAGCATGAGATGTACCCAGTCATTATCTCTACCGATTTGACTGGACAGCAGGAATCCCGTCTGATGGGGGTTCTTGAAAAGAACTACAAGGCAATAGGATGGAGCATAGCCGATCTCCAGGGGATAAGTCCTGCCCTGTGCTCCAACCATATCTATCTCGAGGAGGAGGCGAAGCCGTCGCGTTAGTTCCAGCGGCGGCTGATCCCGAATCTGAGAGAGGTTGTCATGAAGGAGATTTCGAAATGGTGGAGCGTCGATTTTATCTACCCCATCTCCGACTCCAAGTGGGTCAGTCCGTTGCATGTGGTGCCCAAGAAGAAGGGCATCACTACAGTTGTCAGAGAGTCTGGAGAGGAGATCTCTACCCGGGTACCCACTTCTTGGCGGGTCTGCGTGGATTACAGACGACTCAACCAGGCCACCAAGAAGGATCATTTCCCCCTGCCCTTTTTAGATCAGATCATTGAGAGACTGGCAGGAAAGAGCCATTACTGTTTCTTGGATGGGTACTCCGACTATAATCAGGTGGCCATCGCTCCCGAGGACCAGGACAAGACTACCTTCACATGTCCCTTCGACACATACGCCTTCAGACGCATTCCATTTGGGCTATGCAATGCCCCAGCGACTTTTCATAGATGCACGCTGTCGATCTTTTCGGACATGGTGGGGGAGTTCTTTGAGGTCTTCATGGATGATTTCTCGGTCTACGACGACGGATTCGACTCCTGTCTTGACTGCCTAGACCGAGTCCTTCAGCTATGCATTGAGGTTCACCTTGTGCTGTCTTGGGAGAAGAGTCACTTCCTGGTGACTCAAGGGACGATGCTTGGCCATATCATCTCCAACAGGGGCATGGAGGTTAATCTGGCCAAGGTAGATGTCATTAGAAAACTCACACCACCGTCCAACTTGCGGCAGTTACGGTCTTTCCTAGGGCACGTCGGTTTCTACCGGTGCTTCATTCATGATTTCAGTAGGATTGCCCGACCGTTGACTGATCTGCTGATGAAAGACACCGAGTTCCTTGTCGATGACAAGTGTCTTTCGTCGTTCGAGACTCTCAAGAGATGTGTTGTTGAGGCTCCTATTCTCCAGCCGCTTGATTGGTCTCTCCCGTTCGAGATCATGATGGATGCCTTCGATTTTGCCATAGGGGCGGTGCTGGGACAGAGGAGGGATGGAGTCCCATTTGCCATTCACTACGCTAGCCGTACACTAGATGCTGCACAGCGGAAGTACACTGTCACTGAGAAGGAGATGCTAGCCATAGTTTTTGCCCTAGATAAGTTCAAATCTTACATCATCGGATCTAGAGTGATCATATACACTGATCATACCGCCATCAGCTACCTCATGGCAAAGAAGGATGTCAAAGCCTGATTGACCAGATGGATCCTTCTACTACATGAATTTGACATAGAGATTAAGGATAAGCCTGGAGTCAAGAATGTGGTGGCAGATCATTTCTCCCGATTATAGCATCTTGAGGATTCTGAGCAGACTGAGCCTATTTGTGAGACCTTCCCAGATGAGGCAATCCATGCTATCACCTCTCTCCCATGGTATGCCGATATTGTGAACTTTCTTGTTGCTAAGAAAGTTCCACAGGATTGGCCCAGGCAGAGACTTGAGACCTTCCTCGCGAAGGCCAAGTCCTACCACTGGGAGGATCCCATCCTTTACCATGAAGGAGGTGATTGCATCTGGCATAGGTGCATTCCTAAGGAGGAGCACCATAGAATCCTCACTTACTGCCACAAGCTTGAGGTAGGAAGACATCACTCTGGTCGGAGAATGACACAGAAAGTGCTTCGATCCGGCCTATGGTGGCCTACCCTCTTCAAGGACTCTGATGAGTTCGTGAAGAGGTGTACTGACTATCAGAGGATGGGCACTTGTGGACCACGTGATATGATGCCGATGGAGCCCATTCACTTCTGTGAGGTTTTTGACGCATGGTGCATCGATTTCATGGGTACATTCCCTAAGAGTCAGGGATTCGAGTACATTATGTTGGCTGTGGATTATGTTAGTCGTTGGGTTGAGGTCATCCTTGCCCGAACCGCAGATGCTAGGACTGTTTGCAGATTTTTGAGGAAGCATATCATTTCATGGTTTGGGGTACCTCGAGTGTTGATATCTAACGGACGGTCTCATTTCGTCAACGACAAGGAAAAGGCCCTTGCTAGCGAGTTTGGCATAGACCATCGAGTTGCCACTCCATACCACCCTCAGACGAATGGTCTTGCTGAAGTGTCGAACAGGGAGATCAAGACTATATTGCAGAAAGTTGTCTGCCCTGACAGAAAGGATTGGTCACAGCTTTTGGACTCGGTCTTGTGGGCATATAGGACGTCTTTAAAGACACCTATGGGCACAACTCCCTTTCACCTCGTTTATGGCAAGTCATGCCATTTACCTGTTGAGCTGAGACACATGTCACTTTGGGTTGTCACTGATATACTTTTGGATCCAGATAGTGTAGGAGATCAGAGGAGGGCAGAGTTAGCCGCCTTGGAGGAGCTTCGTGATACCGCCTTCTCAAACAACCTACAGTAAAAGGAGAGAGTGAAGGAGTGGCATGATTCTCATATCAGCCACAAGCATTTTAAGCCTTGACAGAGAGTATGGTTGTTTGATGCTAGGATTCGTCTATTTCCAAGGAAGCTACAAAGCAAATGGAAGGGACCGTATTTGGTGAGAAAGGAATACGACAATGGAAGCATTGACATATCTGAGTTGTCTTCTGAGAGTACCTTTCGAGTGAATGGCCAGCAACTCAAGCCATTTCTAGATCACGAGCCGCGGGTCATTGATGTTGCCCTAATTCATTTTGCGTGAGATGTGGTCTCTTGACTCACATCTATTGCATCTCACGCTTGATTATCATAGTTCTTCCAAATTGTATAGATCCAGTGGTCCATATCACTCTATTCTTTAGTCCCACATCTCTTATTGCATTTTATGATTATTCTATACTTAGGGTGTACCTTACCCTATGTATAGGGGGGATGTAGGACCCTCGGATATTCTTTTGATTCGTTTCTACCTCTGTTTTTGCTTCCTATACTTAGGGATATTTTACCCTAAGTATAGGGGGGGGGTAGACCATGTACATTCTCACTCGGTTTTCCCGTTGTGTACAGAATGCTATACTTAGGATTATTCGATCCTAAGTATAGGGGGAAATGCCGAGACCCTCTTTATTTCTATTCCTTTATTCGTATTTGTATATAGCCTTCCTTTTCACTTCCCTATACTAAGCACGAGTTATGTCTTCTTCATCGCTCTTGACTCTGAGGACATCGTTCGAGCTAAGTATAGGGGGTGTGTCTATATTTCATATATACTTTATCCATAACTCGTACTTTGTGTGAGTGTGTTAATAAATAAAAATGGCTAAAAACCCTAAAATCCATAAAAATTTAAAAAATTTCCTTGTAAATAAGCATTCTTTTATTTGCACATACATAGCTATTGTACAAATTATTTTTGTAAAAATGTTTTCAAAAACTTTTTGATGTAAATTGTGTGTAAATATGTGCATATCAAAATTATGTATATAGTACAAACATTTTCCAAAATGTTTTGAAAATCAAAAGTTTGCAAAAACCTTGTGTAAATTTGTGTAAATATTTTGCCAAACTTGCATTCATGCATACATTCATGATTTCAAAACTTTTTTCAAAAATTTTGCACATGTGTAACTATTGTGTAAATAGCAACTTTTTATATATATGTATAGTTTTCCCTAGATTATAGTTGACATTTAAACTAGCCTGGAATTAAATTGGGAAATGGAGCTTGATTAAGATCTTAATCCACCTATTTCTAAGAGGAACCTTATAGGGCTTAGGGTTAAGGCTTTTCAGGTCCGTGGAGACTTAATTCTTTGAGTCCACAAGGCTATGATCACATGTCATCTCAATGAGCCTAAGTAGAGCACTTAACAACACACACATGACTCATATAGACAATGGCTTGACTTGGACCCGCACTTTACACCGAGCTCTCTATGGATGAAGTGGTGAGGAGGCAGTCTTCCTTGACTTGGGGTAGCATATGAGGGTAGTACTTCTAGACGGAACCTCTCTTCTTCTTTTAGTGAAGAAGTGCGTCTCAACTTGGTCTGGTTGCCATGAGGTCTAACGACAGGAGTTGTGGGTTGCAATAATGCTTCAAAAGAGGGATAGTCTACTGGATCAAGGGGAAAAACTCCTTATGTATATATGTTGCACCGTGTAAATATGTTGTACAGATGCACTTGAAAAAAAATACAAAAAGAAAATAACTCCAAAAAAAGTGATGGGTCTGATAGAAAATGATAATCCCACTGGAGTATGTATATAGTGCAATAAGAAAAGCTTGAGACTCATGGTTCCATCTTATGTAGCTTGCAGCAGGGAGACTTAGCTACACTAGTTGAGCTCCCAAGGATACATGGCAACACTGGCCATGGTCCATTCTCTTCTTCCCCCTCTTCTTGAGCCGGTTGAACATGAACTTAGAAGGGAATACCCCGCTCCTCGAGGAAAGAGTGTCCAGATTAGGGACATAGAGTTACCATGTTGGGGAGGGTTGTCAAGTTGCTACTTCTAAGGTGGAGAGATAGACTTCACATACACTGTACAAGGAAAGATTCATGGTCTTCAGGGTTTGTGTATGTAGACTTGTTCTGATCTGGATTGTTGAGGAGTCTTGACTATAGATTAGTGGATCTTAGAGGCTGATGAGTTTTAAACCTAAGTCCAAATAAGGTTCCGACACATTAATAATCCAAAGATCTGATCGAGCTCCATATTTCAATTTAATGAAGGCAAGTTTAATAATCAGCATGCATTTTCTCCTCTTTTTCTTTTTCTTTCTCTTTTTCACTTCTTTTTCAAATAAGTGTTTGCTAAGGGACTAGCAAAGTTAAGTATAGGGGGTGATGAATACTCATTCATCACTCTTTATTCTTTTATTTTAGCTACAAAACCTATACAAAACACATGTAGATACCTATAAATAGCAATAATTATCATTCAACTTGTATCGTGTAAATATGCATAATTAGCATGTTTTTGTGCATAAATAAAAAAGTAAAGAAATAAAAGAAAAAGAGGGAGATATGTATAATAAATATTGAGTGACCTAATCCCAAGGAAGGGCTCAGCATGGGCCTGACCGCAAAAGAACCTAGTAGAGAGAGATAGGGAAGCTCATGTGTTGTACATATACCTGTATATAAATAAAAATATTTTCCTCTAAATAAAACAAAAATGCATTTTTGTGAATATTTATATATTTTTAAATATTAAATTAAAATAAAATTGGGAAAAACAAAACAAAAATAAAAATAAATAAAAATGCCCTTCATAATTGTATATATGCCATGTACATAGAACCACTTATCTATTTATTTCCCCTTATAAATAAATAATAAAATTTAATAAAAATATAATTACATTCTACATTTCATGGTGTAAATAAATAAAATAAAAACCATAAATATAAAAATAAAAATAAAAAGAAATAAAATAAAATCAATTCCCAACCTTGTATATATATCATGTATATTTGTATATAAAAGTATTTATTTAACACTTGTAAATAATTAATAAAAATAAAATAAAAATACCCTTTGTTCCAAATTTTATTCTATAAATAAATAAAATATAAAATTGGAATAAATTATATAAAAATAAATAATTAAAAATAAAAAAATGCATATTGTATGTACCTATATATATAATAATACTATATTGTACATACAATATTTTTATTTCAAAAAAAATAAATAAAAATCACCAAAAAAAATTTAAAAATAAAGAAACAATTTTCATGTTTTAACTTTTTCGAAATTCAGTCATTTATTATTTTATATTTAATTTCCAAATATTTAATAAAAGCTGAATTCCTATTGGTCCTCGGGGGATTATTGACCCCCGGTCAACTCTCCCCCGCGGACCCCCTTCCAGGCAGATCGGGTTTTTGACCTGAGTTCTCCTAATTTTCCGCATCTGATCTGCCTTCCATTCGACTAACCCCGGGTCCTAATCCTCCCTCCTGCATCCGAGATCCACGCCCGGGGATCTACCTAGGGATCCGAGCTCCGACCATCTCCCTGACCCCATTCTTCTCGGACCCCTAGTTGTATATAGCCGAAGATCCACTGCACAATTCACACGATCTTTGGCGCTACCCCTTCTTCGCAGGACCTCCATCCCCAACCTATGAGTGACAGTAGTGCGAGGGTGGTGTCGAAGAGAGGAGAGGACGTCTGCACCACTGATCCGGCGACATCTCGCAGCCGTGCGCCGCCTCCAACTGCGCTCGAGCCTCGGGACCACGACGACCCTTAAGGCGACGGCCAGAGCTCCGCGAGAACATCCACAGTCTACTACACTCATCAGGTAAACCTAATTCTTCCTAGCTTCGTCTAATTTCCGATTATCTCTAAATCGATCCTCCGCCATCTCTGATCAATTTCATTCACTCCACTAATCGATTTGATCATCGGATGACGCCATCATCTCGGTGAGACCCCTCTTCACGTTCTGCACCCATTCACTCCCTCTGTCTCGCCCTGGAGCAGGTCGCTCGACCTCCCTCGCCGTCGCTTCGCCGGAGGTCATCCACCCGACTCATCCACGCACCCATTCCACCTCTCACCGGGTCGAGGCAGTTTGCCCTCGACCCAGGAGTCTTCTCGTGTTGTTTTGCAAGTCAAAGGAGACCCATATGAGGGTCCGAACATCTAGGCACAGAGCTCCAGCTCTGCCTTCGTCGCTGGGGCTCCTCGGAGTTTCTCGGCATCATCGGAGGAGTCCACCATCTGTGGGAGGCCTTGGCGATTCCGTTCCACATCTTTGCAGCCCTCGAGGAGATCCAACGCACCCGTGGTGCTCCGGCGAAGTTCGTTGGGGCCTTGTTCTTCTAGGATCCTCCACCGCTGTTGGATCTGCCCTTCACTCCAGACGTTATCCCATCCGTCTATTTGAGGAGTTGCACTGACCGTCCGATTCTTCTAGGGCTTGATCCCAGTTGTTCATCCAGACAAAGGGCTGCCCTCACTTCTCAGCCGTCCGATTGACTCGTGGTGGCCCCTCGTCCGTTGGATCCAAGCGCCGTTTTTCGAAGAGACGCTAGCAACACCCTCCACCGTCCGATCTGCTGCGTGGCGCGTCCTCGACCGCCCGCTTTTAATAAGGGGTTAAATTTCCCTTAGGCCCTTTTTGTTTCTTTTCTTATTAGTTAGTCCTGTAAATATAGAATACAGTTGTTTTTATTTTTGGATAATCGCAGTCTGGACCTTTATGTTTAGTTTAATTGCATTACAATCCCTGTGAGTGTGGACCACGTGCTTCGACATGTGAGGACCTGTTTTTTTTGCATAATCTATCATGTAGTTCTTGCATGTTATGGTTTGAATGATTTAAAATAGGAATTACATTTAAGTCCTTACGTGCCTTGTCCATGTGTGCTGCGCGTGTTTTGTGGGACATTTTGCACGAGGGACCTTTTATTTTCTCTGAGTGTTACTGTTCAGCCCCTGCAACATGTTTTCTTTACAAATAGGTCCCTATGAACTGTGGGTCTTTGTTTGATTTAAATAAAATATCAAATCCAACCCAAATCATGTGAAATTTGTGTACATGGCTCCTCGCACTGTGTAAAAATTTCCCTAATTTTTGTGTACATTTTTGAGGCTTTTTATTATTTTTAAAAATTCAAAAACCTTTTTTTTTCCTTCTGTACAGTTTATAAAATCATAATAAAATATAAAAACTCTTTTAAAAATTCCAAAAAAATCAAGCTTTGTTTGTTTTTGTGTGTTTGATTTTCTGTGCCATTTTGGCTATTTTTTGGATATATAAAAGCCATAAAAATTAAAAAAACTTAAAAACTCATAAAAATTCTAGAAAATTATAGAAAACCCAATAAATCATAAACTCTTTTGCTGAATTTTGTTTATTATTTCATTTTTTCAGAAAAAATACCTTCAGGCTTTTAGAGGACCATTTGATATTTTAAATTGGTCTTTCAAGCCTGACTGGACAGCTTGCTTGTGTTTCTGCCTTCTTTTATTTTTAGAAAATTCTATCAAAATTATAAAAATATGAAAAATTCATCAAAAATAGTAAAAAATCGAAAGAACATAAAATTATTTTTATTTGAATTTTTGGAGCTTTTTAGAGTGTTTAATTAATTTGTTGTTTGTGATTGTTTTAGCTTTTTCTTTATTATCCTTATTATTAAAAATCCCAAAAAATATAAAATTATTAAAAACCACCAAAATTCATTATTTTTATTTTCCTTTCTTTTCTGACAACTTTGTAGGCCGCAAGTCCAACTCGTGCTCCTTGAGGCCGACCCTAGGAGCTACACCAGGTTAATCACATAGCAAGACCGCTGTTTTTGCTTTTATTGATTTATATCTCTAATTGGTGGTCTGATTTTGTTTCTTGATTGAGCTCTGAGTCCCGAGTGACTGAGGTCGCAACGACCTTAGTGATATCTTTACCTTAGTCCATTCGAGCAGTAGCCACATAAGGATACTTAAGGAAGAGCGGGTTGTCGAAATGTAAGGGTGATGGTGGTAGAAATGATGGGAAAAGGTCAAGATCTGAATCCTGAAATAGTGGGTTGGTCAGATATGTACAAAAATCAGTAGCAAATTCCTCCTGGAAAAAGAGATGGGGACCGGCTAGAGAGAACAAGGGATTCACAAAATCCGACCAAAATACGCTCTCGTCGGTCATCTCACAACAAAAGTAAATGACCGGGAGAGAAAGAAGGTCAAATAAGGAGAAGTGAGGAAAAAGGCGCAAATGCACAGAAGCTATCTAGAATACACACAAGCAATCACAAGCAAAACTCACACAATACAAATCCTCAATTCACCTACTCAACTTCGTAGAGACCATAAAAGAGCGTTCTTTTTATCTTGTATGTTTTAGAGTTAGATGAGAAGTTCAAAAGTTGCACAAACACTTTGGGGGCAGAATGGGATTTTGGCACTAATCCTTAGTGTGTGCGCGAGCAAATAAAATCGAAGACAATGAGGGGATTACTCACCCCAAAAACTGATTTCTCTTTTTAGTCAATTTTAGGGTCAAGTAATTTTAGTTTTCCCAATTTTTCTGGTTATCAATTTTTTTGGTTTTTTTAGTGAGAAATGCACGAGCCTATCGAGGAGTCAATTCTTTTAAGCACCTAGGTGATAAAAATCAGAGGTAGATATATGGAAAAGCAATGCAAGCGAGAAAACAATGATGTATGCTTAAGCGTAAATGCTCACCATGCTTCCAGCATTCTACATGCAAAGATGCTTAGCAGAATTGAAACATATATTATATGCAAATGCAAGCTGACGAAATCGCCCTCAGTTCAGAATTTGCTATTATCATGAAGAACCAATGCTACTGACTTAAAATAGAACCGAAGTGTCCGATCTTGGAGTCTCCTCGGTGCCCACCACAATGGGTCCTGGAAGCGCTATATGGACAACTCTTGTGGCACGGGAGTTCTGAGACTAAGTGAGAAGCACTTTAATCTTTGACTAGATCCAAATGTCACTATAGGCACATGCAAATTTAATAAGTGTTTGGACCTAATACTATCGCCAAGCAACACCTATAGCTAAGGGCTCAATCACACAAAATAAAGAAAACAAAATCGAGAAACAAAGGAAAAGAGGCGATGAAACGACAAAACCGCGGTGAGCCCCCTAGTGAACAATTACTTGGAAGTTGGGCCCTAATGTTCATAGTCTAGAGTACCTATATTATTACAAATAATAAGGGTATCTCTCTCACAAATGAATACAACAAAATAAATGGAGCTAAGTCTGCAAAAATCTCTAAGTCTTCTTAGTGCTACGTCGGCAAGCTAAAGCCAGCTTCACGTTGGTGCGTAGGCGCCTAGGGTAGAGCGCCTCCCTCAATCCATTGTACCTAGCACAAAGTCAATGAAGAGAGGAGGTTACACAACTCAAACAATTATGTCAAATATATAAGCAAATAATGAAGGCACAAAAATAGGCAAACAATCACAATCAATAAAAAGCCGATCTAAACGTTGTTTCTCCCCAGCAACGACACCATTTATTGAACCGAATTTTTCACAGGTCTAAAATATGTCTCACACAAGGCGGAGATGTAGTCGATGTGGTGACTCGCAAGAAACCCCAATTCAAACAACAATTACCCCACAATTCAGAATCAAGCAATGAAAAGTAATGTGGAGTTAGAGTTTGTTATAACTCTACACCAGATGTGTATAGTGCAAGTAATGCTGAGGTCGAACAAAGTGAACAAGAGGTAGATTGGGGCAAAGAATGCTCAAAATGAATGTGATGTATTGTCTATATGTGTTATTTTTTGTGGGTTTTTAATTTTATATTTTTATATTTTTATTTATAATTTTCTGATTTTGTATTTTCTTTTTGTATTTTATATACATTTTCTAAATTTCTTTTTCTTTTAAAATCTATAATAAGCTATATATAATATATATACAAGAGGGGTAAGAGTGAGATAATAAGTAAAAAAATAATTAAAAATAAGAAAATAAAATATTTTTATGTTTTGGACAATTTTTTACTATTTTATGATTTTTTTAGATAATTTTGCAAAATTTTATAGATTTTTAAACTCAAAAATACCCAAAGCAGGGTTTAAAATAAATACCCGAAATTAAAATGGAGATGAAAAATAATAAACAGTAACAAAAATTCTCCAAATTACATTTAACATAAAGATAATAAATTAGAGAAAATTTGGAAACAGAAATTATATTTTTTGTTAATTTTTTAAGAGTTTTTGATATTTTAGAAGGGTTTTTGGTGTTTTGCAATTTTTATGAGTTTTCTTATATAGTTTTTAGTGATTTTTTGTCTGGAAGTTAAACATGCAGAAATAAACAAAATACATTTTTGGGGAATTTTTCATAGAGTTTTTATAGCTTTTATTTATTTTCTAATGGAAACAAAGTACATGTTTTTGCATTTTCATAAATAATAAAATGCTTCAAAAATGCAAAACAAAAATATGACATGAAAGTGCAATGCAACAGGAAATTATGCCTATTTT
The DNA here is from genome assembly GCA_037367405.1 of Ottelia alismoides. Classification (NCBI taxonomy): domain Eukaryota; kingdom Viridiplantae; phylum Streptophyta; class Magnoliopsida; order Alismatales; family Hydrocharitaceae; genus Ottelia; species Ottelia alismoides. Next base: position 75,213 of record JAZKJV010006087.1, read on the forward strand.
GGGGATTTTTTATAGATTTATAGATGCATGAAAAAAATACTAGAAATAAAGAGAAACTACACTCATAGTAGGGGTATATATGTAAATAGTAGAAAATCCAAGGGCCAAGGTGTAAATTTCTCAAAATCTTATAACGCATAAAAGAAATTCCATGACCAACTACAAATAAGTAAAACTACGAGGGCTTCCCTGGAAAACAACCAAAATCATGTGTATAAGCACGTATGCCCCTAGCGGGGACTGAAATGCAATTACCAAAAATCCAGGGGTTGTTTTGCAAATTTTCCAAAAATAATATAACTGAACCAAATAGTTTAAGGACTGAACAGAAATAACTAAAGGCCAAAGGGCCAGGCCACAAAAAGTCTACCTCGTGTGGTCACCCACGTGAGGTGATGTAGCCAAGGACTGAAGTGCAAATAAGCAAAATTTAGGGGCCTAGATGCAAAAATTACAAAAATAAATGAACGACAGATGCATGTTTAAGAACTAATATTTAATTAAAAAAATGGCAAGGGTGTATATGCAAAATACCCTCGCCTGCACAGATCGGACGACTGATGACGATTCACATAAGACACGTGTCGACGATCCAACGGTAGGTACCAGTTCATGAGCCACGGCTAGGATTACATCCCAGATAAGGATCAGATGGCTCTGGCTAGGCAAATCCAATGGTAGATGCTCGATCTAGAAGAACATAGGGAGATCCAACGGCGTAGAGATGCTCAACAAGAATAGGTGAGGAACACGAGCCCGACGAGCTTGAATCATTGCGAACGCCTTCCCCTGTCGTGTTACGCCGCTGCTATGTAGTCCAGGAGCTTGCTGGCAGTTCCCTTCATCGGCTGGGGTGGTCAGAAGGTTCCGAAGATGGCCGGAGTGCACCCGCAGAGGAGGAGGAGCAAAGGAGTTCCAGGCGTTACAGGCGGGTTCTTAAAATCACTCTAGGCACGCGAGGAAGGCTCGAACCTGCAAAAAGTGAGGTCAAGGGGGTCACAGGAAAACTGCAGCAACTAACCAGCAGGCGAAAGATGACTGAGAGAGGTGAAATGGAGGCTCGTTGGAGTGAACTCTGATGAGGGGCGAACAAGGGTGAAATAGGCGTGAATCGTACGGATAAAATGCGAAATGAAAGCTACGATCTACAGGTAAATAAAGCACAAGGAAAGATGAAGGAAACATGACCTCGGGCAGCGGAGAACCGCGAGATAGGAGCGCCAGGAGCAGAGCTCCGATGATGGGTGGAAACCGCCTAAGAACCGGCTGAACTCGCTCCCTAGGGGCTGGAGAAGGAGGTTGTCACCCTCCTCCCACTGGAGCACGTGAAAAGGAGGAAAACATGGGTCAAAAGGGGTTCAAAATCAAAAATTGAAGATCGGGTGGTCTATGAACATGTTGCAAGGACGGCTCAAAGAACGAGGCATGGAGGACGATGTGTCGATCCAATCCCCAAGGAAACACAAGGGCGTGAATCCTCGATCAATGGGGACAAAAAGTCAAGAAGAGAGTGGGGCAATTTGGTGAAAGCTCATACCTCAATAAAATCCGAGAATCGGGAGAAAACCAACATCTGATGCGGGTCAGAGAGTTGTTGACCCGAGGCTAACTCTCGGGCCCTCCTGGTTGGTCCACGTGGACCGAGCAGGAAAAATCCTGAAAAAGAATTGTAAAATCAGTTAAAAATAATAAATGATTTTATTAATTTAGGTTATTAAATGAAAATTATTTATTATTTTCTGAATTATTTTATTATGATTTTTTATTATTTTTTCAGGGTTTATAGCTACAAGCTCCCTTTTAAGGGCTATATATAGGTATATTCATCTATGTTTTTATGTATTTCATTTTCATTTTGTATTTTGATTTTTTTTATTTTGGTTGATTATTTTATATATTTATAACTTAAATTTATATACTTAAATATAATTTTATTTTATTTTTCAGAAGTAATATATACAAAATAAATAGAAGTATGATTTATATAGGTATAAGCATAAACAATTCATCTATATATTTTATACAAGTATTTTATTTTTATGCTTTATTGATGTTTTTATTCCACTTTTAATGTACACATTTATTATAATAAATATTTTCAAAATCATAAAAATAGAAAATTATAAAAATAATGAATATTAAATAAAATGAATATTTTAATCGATACAAGTATACAATAAGGGTCCAAAACCTAACTTTCAAATCGTAACTCCAAAAAAATATGAAACCACCTTCATTAAATAGTTTATTAAAAGTTATATACAATTAAAGGTGATTTTGATATATTTTGAGTTTTAATTTGAGAGATATGGGTTTGGGAAGTTCAGATTTTGGAATCTTATTTAGAGTATATTTTGTACACTGTATATTATTTTTGTATGAAAATAATTTTGTATTTTTCTATATTTAATTATCTATAACTTTCATGTTCAAAGTTTCTTTATTTGACGTATAAAAAGCGGAACTAAAAATAAGTCCCTAAAATGTATAGAATTGAATAGAAAAAGGAATTTCTATTGTATTTTGGCCCTTATCTCCCCCTACTTTATTCTCGGTCGACCTAGTCATCGAGATGCCTAGGTCTCGGGGTTTCAGGTAATAAAATATTTACAATATTTTATTCTTTTTTCTTTTCTTTATTCTATAATTTGGGCTTTAAAAGCCGTATTTTATACACATTTTGTACACCAAAGCATGAATGCTAAAATGTATGAATTAATGTTTTTTACACGCATTTACTAGGGTTTTTAAGGCCAAAATGATAGAATAAAGATGGTGTAATGGAGATTCATCATCCCCCTATACTTGCCTTTGCTAGTCCCTAGCAAACACTTATGTAATATGTGTAGAAAAAGAAAAAGAAAGAAAAGAAAAATTAGAAAATTGGATTAAATGTAATGATCAAACTTGTCTTCACAAAATAAAAGTTGGAGCTTAGGTCGAGCCTTTGGAATTTTAGTGTGAGAGGAACCTTAATGGGAATTGGATTTGAAGTCCAACAACCTTCGAGAATCCCAAAACTCTGCTCGAGTCTCCTCAATAGCCTGGTCAGAATACTTCAATTCATACACAAACCCTTGCGACTATGAATTTGAGAGTATAGTGTAAGTGATGGTGGCTCTCCCCAACTGAAATGACAAAGAAACTGACTTCTCCAGCATAACAACCCACTGATTCCCCAAGCCAGTAACTCACTCCTCGAGGAGCAGGGTATTCCCTTCTAAGTTCAAGTGACAACCAACTCAAGAGGAGGGGTGAAGAGAAGAATGGACGGTAGCCAGTGTAGCTACCAGTCCTAGGATGCGAGACCAGTGTAGTCAAGTCATCCAGCTGCAGGCTCACATGGTTTGACTTTGAAGCTCAAGCTTGCTTATTGAAAATACAAATATATACACATACTCTAGCAGGCATTTCATTTTTGTACAGTCCTGTCCACTTTTTTGGTGTTTTTTGTTTTTTTTGCATTTTTTTGGCTTTTTTTAAATATTATTCACAACAGCAATTAAATAAGGAGTTTTTTTCTCGTGAGCTAGTAGACCATCCCTCTTTTGAAGCTTTATTGCAACCCACACTCTCTTGTCTTCAAAACTCATCATCACCAAACGGGTAGGGGTGCACTTCCCTCCCTAGAGGAGGACAAATGTTTCCACTTGTATGTGTCTCATACTGGCAAATCCATCCCCCTCACCAGTCCAACTGAGTTGAGCCAAGTGAAAGGTGCAGGTGTCCAAGTAAGTTCATTACTAACAAGAGTCGTGCCTGTGCTCCGAAATACTCTACTTAGGCAGTCAAGAATCCATTGAACCAAGTCCCGTGATCCACAAAGAATTAAGTCAACTAGACCTGAAGTACCTCAATTCTAGCTCCAATAAGGTTCCTATTAATTAGGTAGATTTTAAGGTCCAACCAAGCTCCAATCTCTGAATTTTTCTTAGACTTGTTCAATTATCAAGCTCAATCCAAAACATTTCTCATGCTGTGCAAATGCTATGCAGAATGCAGAAAATATTTTTGTGATGCAATTTCAAAGATTTTGATATTTTTATGGATTTTTGAAAAGGATGATGCATATGCATTTTTTTGGGATTTTTGAAAAACAAAATATTTTGGCTAAAAAGTAGGTACAAATATGTACGCGGAAATGTATCTTATATTTACAAGACTTTAGATTTAACAATTTACAAAGGATAAGTGGTTGATTTTATAGGTATATATGTAAGGAATTTTAAGTGAGATGTATATATTCCTAAAAAAGGTTTTACAAACAATTTTGAAAAATGATAGTCCAAAATAATTTTTACAAAAAATTTTTTACAATCACGTACCTGCATTTGAAAATCATTTTGCAACGGTTTTTCAAACCTATATATAGATTTTTAAAATATTTTTGCAACCAATTTTCAAACTATTTGCAAATAGTTTTAAAAAAATTTATTTCACACGAAGAAAATAAATTTTGCAAATCAAAATGTTTTTACAAAGGTTGAAAATATTTAGCAAATTATTTTCAAAATAGTTTTCAAAGGATTTGTCAAAAGGATTTTCAAACTATTTTTTAAATATTTTGCAAAAAACATTTTCACCTGACTTATTAGTTAGTAAATACAAAAATAATTTGAGGAATAATTAACATCTTTTTCTTAACGGTTTTAATGAATTTTTATAGTATAATTATCCATAATTATTAAGACAATTACGAAAATACGAGTAATGGCAAAAGTATATACGACCCCCATATACTTTGCTTGAGCTATGTCCTAATAGATCAAAGAGGAAAAGAGAAGACATATCTCGTACTGAGTATAGACAAGTATAAAAATAAAGAACGAAGAAATGAATGAATCGATGAAGTTGACCGTTCCCCCTATACTTAGGATCAAATAATCCTAAGTATAGCAGATTGTATACAAAACAGGGAGGGTTAAGTATGGGAATGAACAGATCATACTCAGACTGCCTCGCCCTGTACTTAGGGAAGGATATCCCTAAGTATATACAAGAAGAGGATACAATGGAGAGGATCAAAGAATAGAAGAAATCGGGTTGCACACCCCCTATACTTAGGACAAAGTAAGTCCTAAGTATAGAAGACTGATGAAAAGGGGCGACACCTTTTTGATAGATAAAGAAATAGAAAAGGAAAAGAAGAAAAGAAGAAAAGAGAGATGAAAATAGAAGTAAGATAGCAAAGAATGTACACACCACTCCCCCTTATGCTTCGGGTAACAGAAGCCCTAAGTATAGACAACAACAGGAGTGACAAACGGAATGACGAATGAACACTCGACTCGTCCACCCCCCATACTTAGGACAAATACGTCGTAAGCAAGGCACAAATGAGAATGGGGTGGATGAGCAAAATAGGATAGGGACAAAGATGAACAAAAGCAGATATACAACAAAGATGGATGTACAAAGGATCAAGAAGGTCGAAAACAAACCTTCTTGCGGGACTGCTGAGGGAAAGATCTGATATGGTGCAAGTCGACATCAGGTTCCTTAGATGACACAAACCGATCAGGGTCAATAGGGTGAAGGTCCTCAGTGGCCCTAGGGTGAAGAGGCAAAGATCGGTCAGTGGAAGAAGTACATCTAGGTATGGCCCTGGGAGTCTCGCTAATGTCATCGTGAGAAAGAACAAACTAATCATAGGAAGAAGTAAGGTCAGTGTCGTCCAGTGAGGTCTCGTCCAGGTCAAAACCAAAAGGAACGAACTCATCAGTGGAAAGTTGAACTATGTTCGTCCTCTACAATCTCAACGGGATCATCTTTTTCATCAAAAGGCCCAGATTCCTGAATGAAAGCAACCAAATCAAATTTGGCATTGGTCTCATCTTAATATAAGTGAACAGGAATGGACTTATCAGTGAAAATATTCAAGTCATGTCCATCCTATTTGGTCTCTGAATCTGCCCTCCGCTCAATGGTATCAATCGTGTAAATCCCATGGATGTCATCAACACAACACCAAGTCCCAAAAGAAGGAACTCTGAGTTCCATGCTTTCCAAGTCTTCCTCCTTGGAGAGGAATTATTGGGTCTCAGTGTAATCAGACATACAACAAAAATCTCTGATGGTCTCACCTAGATCATGGTCCTCGGGATCAGCAAAATATATGTAGTCAAATTAGGTGCAGGTCATTGGTCGGCAGTGGGTGCGGTGATCAATACTTCACTTTCGTCAACAAGACGAAAGAGAATCTCTCCTAATCCGTAATCATTAACGACCCTCGCTAAGGCAAGGAATGGTCATCCCAAGATGATTGGAGAGTGCTCCACTGTGGAGGTCTCCATGGGCAATACGACAAAATCTAAATTATAGCTCATGCCATGAATCAAAATGATAGCGTTTTCAAGGATACCCTTCGGTCTCTTGATATATCCATCAGCAAACTGAACAATCATTCTGGTTTTCTTTAGAGGTCCTATGTGAAGAGACTGTACCAACGAGAAGGGTAATATGCTAATCGAAGCACCGCCGCTTAGGAGAGTGTGATCACATGTGTGGTCATAGATAGTACAACTAATGAAAGGTGTGGCAGTGTTCTTTTTCCTAGTAATGGGACGGTGTGTGATGGCGTGGTTAGTGGACATGGTCAAAATATGATGCTCAGATCTGCTCCTTCGCTTTCTCTTCTTGGGAAGAGGAACAGATAAATCAATCATGTCCTGCTGAAGTAGGGCACGGATGATATCATGAATGGTGACCAACACTTCGGGTTCAGTCACTAATTTTTTTAATTTTTGGGCCTCCTCCATACAAGGAAGGAAGTAGGAATCAACATATACATGAGGAATGCCAAGAGCAGTCTGTACAACAGCATTCTCAAGGTCAAAGGTGGGACAGAGTGTGAACGGTTGTATGGTCAAATGATCTGGCAAATGAGCACTCTCCTCAAAGTCTGACTTAACCAATGTTCTCCCAAACTCTTTTTGGATTTTTCTCATTTTTTGATATTTTGGGCGATTCCAAGCTCTCATGATAGTCCACAAATGAACCCGAATCCTCAAAGAATGGAGCTATAGTTTTGATCTTATTTATGCTAAATATATTATTCATCCTTGAGTTCTTGTGCTCCATCGTTAGATTCAAGGTCTCAAGTATGGACATCATGAAAGGTGACTCCTAAATCTATGGATCGTGTGAGTCAGACGTGGGTGGTGGTTGTGGACAAAAATCACATTTCAGATCAGGATACTCAAGGAAGAGCGGGTTGCCGAAATGTGAGGGTGATGGTGATGGAATTGATGAGAAAAGGTCAAGATCCGAATCCTGAAATAGTAGGTTGGTCGGATAGGTACAAAAATCAGGAGCAAAGTCCTTTTGTTAAAAGAGAGGGGGACCGACTGGAGTGAACAAGGGATCCGCAAAATTCGACCAAAATACGCTCCAGTCGGTCATCTTGAAACAAAAGGAAAGGATCAGGAGAGCACGCATGTCAAATCAAGAGAAGTGAGTAAAATGGCGCAAATGCGCAGAACCGATCTAGAATACACACAAGCAATCGCAAGCAAAACTCACATAATACAAACCCTCAATTCACCTACTCAACTCGGTAGAGACTGTAAAAGAGCGGTCTTTTATCTTGTGTTATTTAGAGTAAGGTGAGAAGTCCAAAAGTTGCACAAACACTTTAGGGGATGAATGGGATTTTGGCACTAAACCTTAGTGTATGCGCGAGAAAATAAAATTGAAGACAATGAGGGGATTACTTGCAACAAAAAAAGATTTTTCTTTTTGGTCAATTTTTGGGTCAAGTAATTTAGTAGTCCCAATTTTATTAGTTATCACTTTTTTATTTTATTAGTGAGAAATGCACGAGCCTATCAAGGAGTCAATTCTTTTAAGCACCTAGGTGATCAAAATCAGAGGTAGATAGGCATAAAAGCAATGCAAGCAGCTAAACGATGATGTATGCTAAAGCGTAAATGCTGACCTTGCCTCTAGCACTCTACATGCAAAGATGCTCAGCAGAATTGAAGCCTATACTATATGCAACTGCAAGCCGATGAAATCTCCCTAAGTTCAGAAATTGCTATTATCGTGAAGAACCAATGCTAATGACTTAGAATAGAACCGAAGTGTCCGGTCTTGGAGTCTCCTCGATGCCCGCCACAATGGGTCCTGCATGTGCTATTTGGAGAACTCTCGCGACGCGGGGTTTCCAAGACTAAGTGAGAAACAGTTTAATCTTTGACTAGATCCAAACGTCACTATAGGCATATGCAAATATATTAAGTGATTGGACCTAATACTATCGTCAAGCAACTCCTAAAGTCAAGGGCTCAATCACACAAAATAAAGAAAACAAAATCGGGAAACAAAGGAAAAAAGGCGATGAAAACCGACAAAACTGTAGTGAGCCCCCAAGTGAACAACAACTAGGAAATTGGGCCCGAATGTTCAGAGTCCAGAGTACTTGTATTATTATAAATAATAAGGGTCTCTCTCTCACACAAATGAATACAACAAAATAAATGGAACTATGTCTGCAAAAATCTCTAAGTCTCCTTGGTGCTAGGTCGTCAAGCTGAAGCAGTCTTCACGTGGGTGCGTAGGCACCTAGGGTAGAGCGCCTCCCCCGATCCGTAGTACCTCTCACAAAGTCAACAAAGAGCGGAGGTTAGATAGCTCAAACAATTATGCCAAATAAATTATCAAATAATGAAGGCACAAAATAGGCAAACAATCACAACCAATCAAAAGCCTATCGAAACGATGTTGGTCCCAGGCAATGGCGACATTTGTTGAACCGAATTTTTCACGGGTCTAAAATACGTCTCACACAAGGTGGAGACGCAGATGCTGTGGCGACGCACAAGAATCCTCAACTCAAACAATAATTAACTCACAATTCAGAATCGAGCAATGAAAAGTAATGTGGACTTCAAATTTATTATAACTCTACTAAAGATGTGTATAGTACAAGTAATGCAGAGGTCGAACATAGGGAACAAGAGGTAGATAGGGGCAGAGAATGCTCAAAATGAATGTGATGTATTTGTCTATATGTGCTATTTTTTGTAGATTTTAAATTTTATATATTTTTATTTTTAATTATCTTATTTTGTATTTTCTTTTTGTATTATATATATATTTATATTTTATATTTCTTTTTCTTTTAAAATAAATAATAAACTATATAGAGTATATATACAACAGGGGTAAGGGAGAGTTAATAATTAATAAAAATAATCAAAAATAAGAAAATAAAATATTTTTCTGTTTTGGATAATTTTTATTTTTTTTATGATTTTTAGATAATTTTGCAAATTTTTATAGATTTTTATACTAAAAAATACCCAAAACATGGTTTAAAATAAATACCTGAAATTAAAATGCGGGTAAAAAAATAGTAAAGTGTAATAACAAATCTCCAAAATAATTTGAACATAAAAATAATAAAAAAGTGAAAATTTGGAAACTAAAGATATATTTTTGTGATTTGTTAAAGAGTTTTTAATATTTTTATAAGGGTGTTAGGGGTTTTACAATATTTATGAGTTTTCTTTTATAATTTTTAGTGATTTTTGGTGTGTAAGTTAAACATGCTAAATAAGCAAAATATAGTTTTTGGGAATTTTTCACAGAATTTTTATAATTTTGATGTATTTTCTAATGCCAACAAGAATGATAATGCGTGTTTTTGAATTTTTATATATAATAAAAAGCTAAAAAAAATGAAAAAAATAAATATGGCGTGAAAGTGCAATGCAAAAGGAAATTATGCCTATTTTTGGGGATTTTTTTATAGATGCATTAAATAAATGCTAGAAACAAAGAGAAACTACACTCCTTGCAGGGGTATATATGTAAATAACATAAAACCCATGAGACAAGGTGTAAATTTCCCAAAATCTTATAATGCATAAAAGCAATTCAAGGACTAATTAGAAATAAGCAAAACTATGAGGGCTTCCCTGCAAAACAACCAAAATCACATGTATAAACACGTACGCCCTAGTAGGGATCGAAATGCAATTACCAAAAATCCAGGGGTTGTTCTGCAAATTTTCTTAAAAATATTATAACTGAACCGAATATTTTAAGGACTGAACAGAAATAACTAAAGGCCAAAGGGAACGGCCACAAAACATCTACCTCGCGTGGTCACCTACGTAAGGTGACGTGGCCAAGGACTGAAGTAGAAATAAGCAAAGTTTAGGGGTCTAGATGCAAAAATTACAAAAATAAGTGAACGATAGATGAATGTTTAAGAATTAATATTTAATTATAAAAAATGAAGAGGGTGTATTTGCAAAATACCCTCGCCTGCATGAATCGGACGGTTGATGATGATTCACTTTAGGTACGTGTCGACGATCCAACGGTAGGTACTGGTTCACGAGCTACGGCTGGGATTAGATACCAGATCTGGATCAGACGGCTCTGGCTCAACGAATGCAACGGTAGTTGCTCTACCAGGAAGAACAGAGGGTGATCCAACGACCGAGAGATGCTCAGTAAGAACAAGCGAGGAACACGAGCTCGACGTGCTTGAATCATCGCGAACAACTTCCCCCGTCGTGTTCCGTTGCTGCTATGTAGTTTAGGAGCTCGCTGGTGGTTCCCTCTATCGGTTGGGGTGGTCAGAAGGTTCTGATGATGTCCAGTGTGCAACCACGGAGGAGGAGGATCAAAGGAGCTGTAGGTGTTACAGTCGTGTGCTCAAAATCACTCCAGGCACGCCAGGAAGGCTCGAACCTGCAAAAAGAGAGGTCAAGGAGGTTGCAGGAAAACTATTGCGACCCACTAGTGGGCGAAAAATGATAGAGAGCAGCGAAATGGAGGTTCGCCAGAGTGAACTCCGACGAGGGGCAAACAAGGGTGAAACAAGCGTGAATCTCACGAACAAAAATGCGAAATGAAAGCTATGATTTATAGGTAAATAAAGCACAAAGAAAGATGAAAAAAACATGACCTGGAGCGGTGGAGAACTGCGAGATACGACTTTGATGAGCGAGCTAGCGATCCATATCAAGTCTCAGAAAATCAGATCAAGGTCGTTGAGACCCCAATCGACAAGGCACGACTCAATCAAGAAAATCAGACCACCACGAAAGAAATCAATTACTCAATCAAAGCAAACAATCTTGCTAATTTATTTTACCTCGTATAGCTACCAGGGTCTATCACAAGGAGCACAAAATGCTGAAACTACGACGTAGTCGGGAATCCAAGAAATGAAAAGAAACAGTGGTTTTTATTTTTTCAAATTTTTTATGATTTTTAATATAAGAAATAGTATAAAAGAAAATCAATAATCATCACTCAAACAATTATTTAATGATCCGAAAATACTTAAAAATTCCTAACAAAATGATTTCTGTGTTTTTAAAATATTAAAATGTTTTTATGATTTTTATGGGGTTTTTCTGATTTTTAATTAATTTTCTAAAATGAAATAAAGTCAGAAATAGAAACCAATGTACAGCTGGAATCTAAAGGCATATTAATATTAATAATAATGCCCATAAATTTCGAGAAGTATTTTTATGAGAAACTACAACCTAAAATATACATACATAAGAAGAAAACTCATTTTTTTATTTTTTATGAATTTTTACGAATTTTTCTACGATTTTTACTCTTTTTTAATTTTTAAGGTTTTTATAAATGGAATAAAATGAAAAATGAATAGAAGTTAAAACAACATAAAACAACCAAACAATGATTTTTTTAGAATTTTTCAAGGGTTTTTAATATTTTTATTGGATTTTGTAAAGCAAATAGGAGCTATTTTTAGTGTTTTCGAATTTCAGAACATACTAAATGAAAATAAAACAAAACCCAAAAATCACCAAAATTCCTACACAGTAACAGGAGCCACATGTCAAAATTTCATGATTTTTGGACAACTTTTTCTATTTAATAAATAAAAAAAAAGGCATAACACACATAGACTAGAATGCAAATAACTTAAGTCCTGGAACCAAATAATAACATGTGAGAAAAGTCTAGGCCCCAAACTGCAATTTCTCCACTAATATCCGTACATGTCACAAATCTGCACTCATAGGGGCATATTTGCAAATATGAAACTAAAACTTCAAATCATAACAATAAAGAAATCCAGGGTATATAATGCAAATATCCCAGCAAAATCACGTGATGAAGCACGTTGGTCCACGCAGACAGGACTAAAGTGTAAATATGAAAAACTACAGGTATCAAAGTGCAAAATAGTCTAACTGTATACTTTTTTTTACAGACTAAAATAAAAACGAAAATAAATGCAGGGTAGAAAGAGCAATATACCCATGAGGCACATGACGAAGCGTGTGACAAGGACACGTGGCAGTCGCTGATGAAGCGCAATCGTGCAGCTCTGGCGCATCAGGTGTCAGATCTGATGGCTGTCAGATGTCGGCTACATGTCTGGTACGGGGCCGTTAGATCTGACATATAATGCCTGACACCTCTAGGCGATGAATGGCTGAGATGGCGTCTTGAAGGAGGGTTCGATCGGACGACGGAGAAGGCCTCTAGAAGAACAACATCAGGGCATGCTTCGTCGGAGCACAGGTGGTGATCCGGTGCTTCGATGAAGGATCATATGGTGCTAGAAGGATCGTGGGGACCTTCCGCATCGAATGATCGGCACTGATGGAGTAGTTGACGGTCGGATAAACGTGGTGACGGCTGGGACCTGAAAGCACTCCGGCGAAGGTGGTCGAAGTCGATCTGGGTAGTCTTCACGCACATCAAGACCTGCATGAGATATCTCAGACTCGAAGCAACGCTTCAGTCGGGGTTATTGGGCCTAAAATAGAGAGAAGCGACGGTGGACGGGAGGTGGGTCTCCGGCAAAGGTGATAGATGAGATAGATGACCTAATCTTGGCGATCCGAGCCAAGATTAGGGTGATCAGACAACATGGGAATATGGAGGGTAAGCGGGAGCATCGATCTGGATGGGTAGGTGAAGCGGATGAAGTTCCGACCAGCTGGTTGGAGCGGGCAGAGCGACGACGGATGACAAATGAAAGATTGGATAGACGAAGGAGCTAAGGATAAATGAAATGGTTACCTGAGGGTCCTATGATGATCATGAGCTCCAGGGGAGTTAGACTACGGGGTCTTTTCCTCGACTACGCTGCGGCTGGCGGAGGAGGCTCTTCGCGGCGATGCTCCGACCACGATAGGTGAGCATCGGCTACACAACTCCTCTCAAAGTGCCAAGAGTTGCTTCCGATTACGTTCATCAAGGCGGATGTGTCTAGGGTATCAGAGATGGGTGCGGTGCGAGCTGCTGAGCTAGGGAGGTGAGTGAAGAATTTATAGGATGTCCCAGGTAGTCGGATAGAATGGGCCGGAGCACACGAACCAAGGACGATCTGCGCCTCCATAAGGATCCGTGAGGATCACATATCCATTGGGGAGATGCGATCAGAGATTTGGAGCAAAAAAGCATAGGATTCAGTCAGGGTAATTGGGTGAAAAGCTTGCATAAACTGGATCCATGCGAGGGGGGAGTTCGGGAGGGGTAGTTGACCGAAGTCTGCATCCCTCTTGGACAAATCAGAAAATAGTATGTACAAAATATTTATAAAATCAATTAAAAATAGTAAATGATTTTACATCGAAAAGTGTATAACATGAAAAATATTTGTTATTTTCCAATCTATTTTTTGTGATTTTTATTTATTTTTATGAAAAATAATTTTATGGTATATATAATATATTTTATTATTTACATGTACAAAATACCTATGTATTTTGTACATTTATTTTTAATTTATTATTTTTACAAAAATACCCCAATGTCATATTTTATTTATTTACAAAATATTTTTTGGAGTATAAAATAATTTTTATTTTATTTTTATTATTTATTTACAAGTATAAATTAAACATGGAAAGATACATATATACATGCTTTATGTACAAGGTGATCGAGAGTGTGTTTTATTTTTATTTTTATTTTTCTAATTTTTGTTTTACTTTTAGAAATATATACAAGGAAATTAGAACACCTTTTTATTTTTATTCTTGTAAAAAAAATTATATACAAAGGCAATGTATATGTACAATGTAGAGTGGCCCTATCTCTCTCTACTTCTTTTATTTGGCAATCAAGCCAATAATTGGCCCTCTCTTGGGTTCGGGTCACTCAATATTTATTCTAAATATTCCCTTCTTTTTTCTTTTATTCTTTATTTTTTAATTTTTGCATAGATACATGCTAATTATGAGATATTAACATATACATGCTTATTGTTAATTTATTGTATTTACAACTATTTATATGATGCTTTGCCAAGATATTTAGCTAAAATAAATGAATAAAGAGTGATGAATGAGGCTTCATCACCCCCCCTTTACTTTACTTTTGTTAGTCCCTTAGAAAACACTTATTTGAAAAGGAAGTGAAACGAGAAAGAAGAAGAAGGAGAATCAAGGTTGAGTATTAAGCTTTCTTCATTAAATTGAAGTACGGAGCTCAGTCAGACCTTTGGATTATTAGTTTGTCGGAACCTTATTTGGACTTAGGTTTAAAACTTAATAGCCTCCAAGTTCCACCTATCTATGGTCAAGACTCCTCAATAATCCAGATCAGAACAAGTCTACATACACAAACTCCAATGACCATGAATCTTTCCTTGAACTATGTAAGTGATATGTAGCTCCCCACCTCAGAAATGGCAAAGTGACAACCCCCTCAATAAGGTAACTCCAATGCATAGTCTGGAAGCACTTTCCTCGAGGAACGGGGTATTCCCTTCTAAGTTCAAGTTCAACCGGCTCAAGAAAAGGAGTAAGAAGAGATTGGACCATAACCAGTGTAGCCATGTATCCTAGGGATCCCAACCAATGTAGCTAAGTCTCCCTACCGCCAACTTCATGAGATGAGAATGGGTGACAAAAGCTTTGCTTTATTTGGCTATATACACTCTGGTGGGTCTTTCATTTTCTATCAGACCCATCATTTTTTGGAGTTCTTCTTACTATTGCACATTTTTTTGATGTGCATATGTACAACATATCTACATGGAGAAGCATATATACATCATGACTTTTTCCTCTTGAGCCAGTAGACTATCCCTCTTTTGAAGCATTATTGCAAGCAACAACTCCTGTCTTTAGACCTCAATGACGCTAGACCAAGTTAAGACGCACTTCCTTCACTAAAAGAAGACGAGAAGTTCCGCCTAGAAGTACTACCCTCGTATGATACCCCAAGCCAAATAAGACTGCCTCCTCACCACCTCATCCGTAGAGAGCTATGTGTAAGGTGCATGTAGCAAGTAAAGCCATTGACTGTGAGAGTCATGTGTACATTGTTAAGTGTTCTACTTAGGCTCATCAGATGACATATGATCATAGCCTAGTGAACTCAAAGAATTAAGTCAACATGGACCTGAAAAGTCTTAACCCCAAGCCACATAAGGTTCCTCTTATAATTAGGTGGATTAAGGTCTTAACTAAGCTCCATTTTTCAATTTAATTCCAGGCTAGTTTTAATGTCAACTATGATTAAGAAAAACTGTACAAGTATATACAAAAATGTTTTTATACAATTTTGAAAATGTACAAAATTTTTGAAAATTGTTTGAATGAATGAATACATGAATGCAAAGGTTTTGCAAACTATTTACATACATTTACACAAAGGTTTTTGCAAACTTTTTATTTTTCAAACATTTCACAAAAAAATTGTACTATATACATAATTTTGATGTCAAAATAATTACATACTCTTTACACAAAACATTTTTACAAACATTTTTACAAAAATAATTTTATAAATAGCTATGTATGTGCAAGATAGAATTTTATGTACAACAAAGGATTTTTAAATTTTTATGTTTTTTTAGATAAAGGATTTTAGCCATTTTATTTATTAACACACTCACACAAAGTACGAGTTATGGTTAAAGTATATATGAAATATATACAACACCCCCTATACTTAGCTCGAACGATGTCCTCAGATTGGATCAAGAGCGATGAAGAAGACATAACTCATGCTTAGTATAGGGAAGTGAAAAAGAAAATTATACTACAACGACAAACCAAAGAATAGAAATGAAAGGATCTCGGTGTTTCCCCCTATACTTAGGATCATGTACCTAAGTATAGCAGACTGTACATAAAGGGAAATCCGAGTGGAAGGATGTACAGGGTCTACCTCCCCTATACTTAGGGTAAAATACCCCAAGTATATGCAGCAAAAACAGAGGTAAAAAGAATAAAAAAGGAAATCAAAAGTCTAACACCCTCCTACACTTAGGGTAATGTGCACCCTAAGGATAGCATAATAAAAGATGCAAATGGGGTGTTAGACTGAAGAATGGTATGATAGGGACATTTGGAATTATACAAAGGCGGAAGACAGTGATATTCAGGTGTGAGATGCAATAGATGTGAGTCAGAAGACCACATCTCACGCAAAATGAATAGGGGCGACGCTAATGACCAGTGGCTCATGTTCAAGATATGGTTTGAGCTGCTGCCCATTAACATGAAAGGTAGAATCAGATGACATCTCAGATATGTCAATGCTTCCATTGTCATGTACCTTTCGGACCAAGTATGGTCCCTTCCATTTGCTCTGTAACTTTCCTGGAAATAATCTAAGCCGTGCATCGAACAACCATACTCTCTGATCTGGCTCAAACAGCTTGTGGCTGATATGAGAATCATGCCACTCCTTCACTCTCTCCTTGTATTATAGGCTGCTCGAAATGGCCGCATCTCTATGCTCCTCCAGGGCTGCCAATTCTGCCCTTCTCTGGTCTCCTACACTCACTGGATCCAAAAGTATGTTTGTGACAGCCCAAAGTGACTTGTGCCTAAGCTCAACTGATAAATGGCATGGATTGCCATAAACAAGGTGAAACGGAGATGTACCCAAAGGCGTCTTGAAGGATGTCCGATAACCCCACAAGACCGAGTCCAAAAGCTGTGACTAATCATTTCGGTCTAAGCAGACTACCTTTTGTAGTATTGTCTTGATCTCCCTTTCGACACTTCAGCAAGACCATTGGTCTGTTAATGATATGGAGTGGCTACTCGATGGTCAATGTTGAACTCGCTAGCAAGCGCCTTTACCTTGTCATTGACGAAATGAGACCCCCCGTCAGATATCAAAACTCTAGGCACCCTGAATCGTAAAATGATATTCTTCCTCAAAAATATGCATACAATCCTTGCATCTGTGGTTCGGGCGGGCATGGCCTCAACCCAATGGCTAACATAATCAATGGCCAATAGAATGTACTCGAATCCCTGACTCTTAGGGAATGGACCCATGACATCAATGCCCCATGCGTCAAAATCATCACATAAGTGAATGTGCTGCATCGGCATCATGTCACGCAGTCCACAAGTGCCCATCCTTTGACAGTCAGTACACCTCTTCACGAATTCATCAGAATCCTTGAAGAGGGTACGCCACCATAGGCCAGATTGGAGCACTTTCTGTGTCGTTCTCCTCCCAAAGTGATGTCCTCCGGCCTCAAGCTTGTGGCAGTAAGTGAGGACGCTATGGTACTCCTCTTAAGGAATGCACCGACTCCAAACTCTATCCCCTCCTTCATGATAAAGGATGGGATACTCCCAATGGTAGAACTTGGCCTTCACGAGGAAGGTCTCAAGTCGCTTCTTGGGCCAACCTTGTGGAACTTTCTTGGCAACAAGATAGATCACAATGTCAGTGTACCGTGGGAGTGAGGTGATAGCAAGGATCGCCTCATCTGGGAAGGTCTCAGATATAGGATCAATCTGCTCAGAATCCTTAAGATGCTCTAATCAGAAGAGATGATCGGCCACCACATTCTTGACTCCAGGCATATCCTTAATCTCAATATCAGACTCTTGGAGTTGAAGGATCCATCTTGTCAGTCTCGCTTTGGCATCCTTTTTTGCCATGAGGTACTTGATGGCGGTATGGTATGTCAAGATAGTCACCTTAGATCCAATGATGTACGACCTGAACTTATCTATGGTAGAGACTACGGCTAGCATCTCCTTCTCAATGACAGTGTAGTTCTGCTTCGAAGCATCTAACGTACAGATAGCGTAGTGAATGGCAAATGGCACTCCATCCCTCCTCTATCCCAGCACAGCCCCTACGACAAAATCGGAGGCATCCGTCACGATCTCAAATGGGAGAGACCAATCAAGTGGCTGAAGGATAGGATCCTCAACAACTAGACTCTTGAGAGTTTCAAATGACGCAAGACACTTATCATCCATAATGAACTCGATGTCTTTGGTTTGCAAATCAGTCAACGGTCAGGCAATCCTGCTGAAATCATGAATGAAGTGTCGGTAGAAACCGACGTGTCCCATAAAAGACCATAACTGTCGCAAGTTAGACAGTGGACTGAGTTTCCTAATGGTATCCATCTTGGCCGGATCAACCTCCATGCCCCTGTTGGAGATGATAAGACCAAGCACCCTCCCTTGAGTCACCATGAAGTGACTCTTCTCCCAAGATAGCACAAGATGGACCTCTATGCATCATTGAAGGACGTGGTCTAGGCAGTCAAGAAAAGCATCAAACCCATCGCCATAGACCGAAAAGTTGTCCATGAAGACCTCCAAGCACAAACCCACGATGTCTGAAAAGATGGACAACATGCACCTTTAGAATATTGCCGGAGCGTTACATAGGCCAAAGGGCATCCGTCTGAAAGCATATGTCCCAAAGGGATAGGTGAATGTGGTCTTGTACTAGTCTTCGGGTGCAATGGCCACCTGGTTGTAACCGGAGTACCCATCAAGAAAGCAGTAGTAACTCTTCCTAGATAGCCTCTCTATAATCTGATCAATAAAAGACAGCGGGAAATGATTCTTCTTGGTGGTATGTTCAATCGTCTATAGTCCACACAAACCCTCCAAGAAGTGGATACCCGGGTAGCGATCTCCTCTCCAGACTCACTCACAACTGTAGTGATGTCCGTCTTCTTAGGAACCAGATGTAACCTCGAAGGTTCGGGTTCAGCCACCGCAGGAACTCACGTGATGGCTTGGTGTCTTCTTCGAGATAAATATTGTGGGAGCACAGGGCCAGACTTATCTTGTGGACGTAAGACACGCTCCATCCTATCGCCTTGTGGTTCTTTTCAAGGACCTCCATCAACCGAGATTCTTGCTCTCTAGTCAAATTTGCTGAGATAATGACTGGGTGCATCTCATGCTCGCCTGCAAGGAACCTATACTTCAGCGACTGCGGCAAGGACTTCATCTCAGGGGAAACTGGGAGCTGGCAAATCTGGTCTCTGAATGGTCTGAGTGAAAGCAACCAAATCTGCATGGGAGTACTCTCACTGATCATGACAAGCTGGTGAAGACTGCTCTGCTGGTGTGTCTGTGCTCTGAATAGAATCAATCTCCACCCTAGATGCTAGCTCAGTAGGAATCAGATGGAATCAACTCATCAAACTCTGTCCAATCAATATATGACTCCGAGGGATCTGAATCTGAATCAACAAAAATATCAACTGCCTCGCTATCCTAAACGCGGTCTACAGCCTCAAACGTGTCCTCTGCAAAGAATGTGCTCTCCATGCTCTCCTCTACTGGAATCTGTGCATCAACGGGATCCGAAGGTTATAGGATGGCTTGTGAAACGGGGTCTGACCAAGATGCTTCATCGTCTATGATCACAAAGTCGTACTCCTGGTGGACGTCTCTCTCTACCTCTATAATCTGCTCTGAATCACTAAGCGGCTCTGAGCAAGTTGAATCTCTCGCTTTAGTCTCATCGATCGTCTCTATTTGTATACTCTCGCCCTCGACGTGAAAGTATACCTTCCCGTTATCCCGATCGGACACTGCCTTGGCTGTGGCCAAGAACGGGCGTCCTAAAATGATGGGGATATCTACCATGTCCAACACAATGAAGTCCACAGGGAATTTCAAGCCTTGAATTGTGAAAACCACATCTTTCAGCAACCCTTCGGCCTCTTAACAGATCAATTAGCAAACTGAAGGACCATCTTGCTTTGTCAAAGAGGGCCAAACTCGAATTGGTCGAGTAAGGATGCCGAAATTAGGTTGATGGAAGAACCGTTGTCTAATAGAGTGCGATTGAACCTCTACTCATGTATGTGACATCTGACAAAGGGAGCTCCTGCATCTGGTCTCTTGGCTGGCAGACGCTTCTGGATGGCAAAACATGTGGCACGAGTGGGCACATGGATCTCTGAGTGATGGTTCCTTCTCTTCATGCTAATGGTAGTCTTCTCTCTAAGGTTCCTTTGGAAGAGAGGGATGTGCTCCAAGGCCACATGTAGAGTCAGTTGTATCTGAAACATGTCTATCATCTGCTGGCTGAACTCTAGCTACTGTGATTTTTTTGGATTTTCTTTTTTAGTCCCCTTAGCCAAGCGAAGTGCTTGAAGGAAGGGGATGGCTGGGCCCTCCTCAGATGAAGGGCTTGGATCGGGTCCCTGCTGGTGTGGCAAAGTAGAATCCATACAAACATCTCCATGCATCATAGATGGACTCACAAATAATGAACCCTTTCCTTTATTACATTTTCCAGAATAGTCCTGAGATATAGTAACATAAGGAAATGCAACAGGAACAGAATGGGTGGCCTCAATACCACCCGCAGCATCTGAACTCGTAGCATCAACACCTCACTCTAGCTTAGCATCGTATATGGTGGCATGAGCACCACCTCCTGCCTCTTGTGACGTGACAACCTCAGTACCATCAGCTGGATCTACATCCTTGGTGGCATCAGCACCACCTGAAGGATATGAGATAATCCTCAAGCGCATCACAGAAGCTTGAGCGTCGTATCGAATACGACGATGAATGACAAGTCGTTGATGAATTCATGATTCATCATCTCAATATCTTGATATTAGCAAAATACCTGAGTAAAATCCCAAATAAATGTCCATAAAATCAATAAATTAACAAAATAACTCTTCTAAATAAAACATACTAATTATTATATAACAGATTGTACAAAATAAATTAGCAATAAAAAGTCGCAAAATTAAAGGAGTTTTTTTTCACTTGTAAATAGCCCAAAACTTCATGTATTTTTAATAATTTCTTTCAAATCCTTTTTGGCTAATTCTTTCTCTAACTTGTTTATAAAAATTTAGAAAAAAATACAAAAATACAAAACAAAATTCATCTCAAATAAGTGCTTCTAGATCCCAAAGAGAAAAAGCTGTAAAGTCCAACTTCCAGGCCAAACTCCTGCTCGTATGAACTCCAAATTCAGCAAACGCACTTTAAAGTTCAAGTTAGAAAATTATCTATCCAATGGAAGTGGTTTTATTAAAATCGGAGCTCATTTGCAAAAGTTGGGTTTCGGGACCTAGATGTACATTGTATATTATGTATATATTCATTCATTCTTTTTTTTATTTTATATTTCTCAATTACTTAAAAATCCAAAAAAAATCATTGTTGTGTTGTATTTTTATTTTAGTATTTTATAGTATTTTTTCATTGTAAATATCTCTTATTAAAAAGATAAAAAAATACATATTAGAAAAGCAAACAAAAAATGTAGATGTTGTATGTATTCCTTTGTAAATTCTCCTCTTTTTTTCCTTCTTTATATTTTGTTGTATTTAAAGTATCCTACTTTATTTATTCATTTATTTATTATTTAATCTCCATTCTCTATAATAACGACCAATTCTACTCCATTATTCCACCCTTTTTCCAACTTCCCATTCAACTCCATTAATAATACAACCTCCCATTCAACTCTGCCACCTTAATAACTTCTCATTCTTTTTTCTTTATTTACATCCCATCCTCCTCAATTTGCATTTATCCATCTTTATGTGAGGAGAGCCTAGTTCCCAGAGTTGAATCGGTGACAGCAACACAACCACGGTCGAGCGACGACAACCCTCTCTCCGGTGAGATCCATTAGCTTTTCGGCCAACATAGCAGCCGTACCTGCGTGCTGCTCGAGCTCTTCGCTCGCCGGCGATTCGAGAGAAGACTGTGCTCCCGTGAGCACATCATAGGAGATCGTCCCCATAATAGGTAATTTTCCCTTCATTTTATCATCATTGTTATTTTCTCAATTTTTTTAATCACATCACATATCACCACCCATACTCCCATTTGTTTATTCCATAATCATCACCACCATCATTTCATTTTATTTTCCTTCTCATCTTTTGCATTCCATGTTTAACTAAAATAAAAAATTAAAAAATTAAAATAAAAAAGTTCAATTCTCACCTCAGTAAAAAAACATTCATACAGCAGCAAAAAATAAAAAAAATTCAAAAAAATTAAAAAATTAACGGAGGTGGAGCAGCCGCCCAATGCTGCCACCCCCACCCCTCCCCCTCTACAACAGCGGGCACAACCGCCCATCGTCGTCGTCCCCCCTTTTTTAGACCACCTGCGGCATGCCGCTACCCCACGCCGCCTGGCGCCCCACCGCTGCCATCGCCCCCAGCTCCGAGCTCCCCCGCATCCACATGCGGAGCCCTAGGTCATGCGCCACCTCTTCCGGACCCGCAACCCGTGCCTCCAGCTTCAGGTTGTTCACCGCCCTCATGCGACGCCCTTCGCCGCCCCTCGCCGCTCGCAGCGGAGCTGCCCCGTCTAGCCGCCATCTCTCCGTGCATGACCTACTGCAGCTTGGGGAAGAAGAAGGTCCTTCTTATTTTATTTCTTTTTATTGTAAATATTTCAAGTTTACCGCATAGTTTCCATAATTACAAAAAGGCCCATGTACATGTTTGTGTTGATTGATTTTAATTTCTGTGTTGCACAGATAACCCTATATTTGCAAAACAATTTGGACCTATATTGAGCATCTTCATATTCAATGAAAAATGTTTTGATGTTTAGCGACTAGTTCTCTACCACGTGGATATTTATTTATATTTTTGTTATATTTCGGTAATTAATTAAAATTGTCTAACTGAAATTCTACATATTTTACCCATTCTGTGATCTTAAATTGATATTTAACTCACGGTTGATCTAAAAATTTAACAAAAATTAGATATGATGTCTTGATATGTGATCTAATTACTTTCCAAATTTCATCCAAAGTGGAGTTGTCTTGTGCCTGAAATAAATCATAGAGTGATTTTCGTATTTGATTTTCAATTAAATCCACATACATCCTTTTCGTAAAATTTCAAGTCTCCTGGATGCCATATGAAAATACCTATTTGGGATAATTCTCTATCTGGTTAACTTGATAAGTGGATTTATTAGAAATTAATTGCTCACTGTCACTCTGTTTTCACTAAAAATCCATAAAAAATTCATATTTTGTCAAAAAATTCCAAAATTATTACTGTAGCTTCCTTCCAACATGTTTATATTCCAGTAACTTTTCATGATTTTTGCTTACTTTTTGTGTGAAAAATTGTGAAAATACCCATAATAAGTGTGCATTTTAGTTATTGCATTTTAACCCAGAAAATTCCAAAAAAATATATGTTGCATTCATTATTGGATTAAGTTTACTGGAAAATTATCATTTGGCTAAATTGAACTGATTGGCATTAAAATTAATTTTGCCTTGTTGTGTTTTCCATAGATTTTTAATTCACTCACATTTTGCTGCATGCATTCTCTTTGCATAAAAAAGTATTAAAAAATTACCAGCTGAAAATCTAAATCTTAATTTTTGAATTAACCCAATGTTGTTCCTTTGCCTCCTTGTGTTCGACCCCGGACTTGCCCGGGATATAAACTAAGCCGAGACACTCTTCATGGAGACCTTCTCTCGGTTATGACTGATTCGCTAAGTACATGTACCACAACGAACACAAATTAAACCACGTGCTAAGCGAATCGTCAGATGACGTCGTTGCCGGGGAGGCAAATGACTTAGGGATTAAATTGGAAAATTAGATTTAAATTTTCTTTACTCGGGTAGTCTGACCCCCGAGCCACTTGTATTTAATCCATTTTCTTGTCAAATCTTATTCTTGTATATATTTTGTTTTTATCTCTTTAGCATAAATCTTATTTTACTTGCGAGGGCCCGGTGGACTTAGAGTGCATCGGAGGTCGACGGATGTAACGCACGTCGACTGCTGAAGATCAAAGAGAATTTATTTATTTTTGAGATAGTTTTTTAATTGTTGTAATTATTTAGATAATTTGCTCATTTACCGCGGCTCTTGTTTGAGAGCTCGCACGTGTAAAGAGAATTGCACATTATTTTGGTGTGTCGAGACTTGTTTCACTCTCCGGTGAAGGTGGGGCTCGACTTGAGTGACGAAATTAAGGATTAGGCACACAGTAGTTTAGAATCAAATTTTTTTGTGCCCATCGTAATATAGGCCACACATAGCTCAGAAGATTTACTTATCTTATGAGATTCATAATGAGACACAAATAGACACGTACTACTTAGCTCAAATTCAATCAATTCTTCCACGCTAATAGTATATTGTTTAGGTGCGGTTTTCTCGATCTGCATGCATTTAGTCTAAAATTTATAAATTCAGTTTTGCATAACATATGGAGAGTGATGGGATTCACTATAAGTATACCTTCTTCTGAGCATGCAACATAGTTTCTCGTTTGCATTCTGATTTCTGATTTCCCTCTTGTTTTACAACTTAAGGTCAAAAAGAAAATTGGGACTGAACGGTAGACGTGTTTGTGTGTTAAGATTAATTTTCAAGTGCTAACCTAACTCTAAAATTGGGACTGAATTGAGTAGGTTGATTAAAAAATTGGAATAAAAAGAACCTTGTTTGCAGGTGCATAAAGCCCTCATTGTTTGTTTTACTTGCAAATGAGAGAGTGAGATGACCCTAGGATAGAGCCAAGCCAGGATTTCTTACTTACTACTGGTTCTTTCTTTTTAGGCGATTAGCTACTTTTCAGTGAGGATATATGGGTAGTCGGTAAATGATCCGGATTTCCTTAGCAGAGTGGGAGGTTTAGAGGATGCATTAGCCCTCAAGGAATGGGTAGCCGTATTTATACTGTCCGTACTTACTTCTATACTGGATGAAAGTTGGTCCAACTAGTCGTAAGAATCCGGCTAGTCTGTAGGAAAATACGGGCACCTAACTGCTCGTTAATCTTTCCAAGATTGTATTCTCACCAACTAACATTGACCAGATAATTCAGCCTAACTCTTACGACCATCACGTGTTGAGTTGGTGAAATTGAGGGTTTGAATTGCGTTTGTATTGTGTAAGTTCACTCTGCACATTTACGTGCACCGTAGAACTAGTGCCTCATTGAACACCGTGTTCTAATCGATTCTTTTGACATTGAAGATGACTGATTGGGGGTATATTTATTCGGAATTTGTAAATCTCTCGTTGAACCCTTCAAGAAGTATGTCTTCACATGTCCATGCGCAACATGGACCAACCTGGACTCATGACCCTCTTGAGCCCAAGATCACCCACTCTCGGGATGGTTACTCTCAAACCATTCCATTTCTCTCTTCCCACCTCACCGAGGAAGACCTTCGCCTCGGTGAGAATATCTTGATTCATAAATCCTCTCCTACTCAAGAACACCTTATTGATTCAGGCCATAAAGTAGATTCAAGAAAAATGCCTCCAAAGAAGAAAGAAGAGGATGAAGAGAACCACGAAGACCCAATGAGATTGGTACTAGCTAGATTAGCTGCATCTGAGCAGCAACACGCACTTCTCAGAGCTCAGTTAGGACAACTAAATGTTGGGGTTGAACCACCAATGGATGCGGCGTATAACCCCGGATAATACCAAAGTCGGAACTATTTGAGTCCGGCGGAACCCACGGTTGATTTTGAGTTGAAGCTAAATTTTCTGAACATGCTGCCACACTTTGATTGGAATGCTTCTGAGGAGTCATATGCATTCCTAAGGGACTTTGAGCTCATCTGTGCTCACCTCAAACTTCATAATGTTAGACAATATTTTATTAGGATCAAAGCCCTTCTATTTGCCTTTGGTGCCAAAGCTGACTACTGAGTGAAGAATCTTGGAGTTACAGTCACCACTTATGCCCAGTTCAAGGACCTATTCCTGAAGAAGTTCTACCTGCTGAATAGAACTAACATGATGAGGGCGCGAATTACAAGTTTTTCCCAATTACCCAATGAAGCCTTTCATGATGCTTGTGAAAGATTCAAGGACATACTACAGAAATGTCCCTGTCATGGACTAGATGACAATATCTTGGTCCAACCATTCTTCACTGGTCTCAACCATGAGATGCGGGGTTTAGTGACCGCTTCCTGTGGAGGCAGTTATACATCACGAGGAGCGGATATCGTCTGGAAGGTATTCGATCTGATGGCTGAAACTAGGCGCTCACAGATGGCCAGCAGGGCCTATACACCGTACCCCAGTTCACTATTATTTGGAGGGGGAAAATCAGCTGTAGTCGATCTCTCTCAGGACGTGATACCTATCATGGGACTCCTTGATGACAAGCTTACTGTAGTCGAGAGGATTGACATGAGAATTGATGAATTGGACTAGAGCATCTCCGAGATTCCAAAACAAATGGAGGAGTTGATTGATAGGGTATCTAAGATAAAGATACCTGCCATGACTGCACCCTCTGCTCCCGTATACCGAGTTCGCCATGTTCAGGAGCAGTTGGTGTCAGGGCAAACCCATCCATGGGAGCAGGACCAGTCCTACGCCCACTCTTTCCAGCAACCACCTCCATTAGCAGAGATAGTTCAGGAGGAGCCTCCACTAGTTTAGGAGGTGAATGGAGTATGGTATACTCAGGATCCTACCATGCAGGGAAGTACGGGAGACCGACAGACCTACCAGAACCCCCCGACCTTTCACAACACCACATTCACCTCCGCACCACCTCCTTCACAGTAGAGCCCTAGATTCCAGTCACCCCAGCAGCAGCAGCAACAGTACTAGCAGTATGATCGATAGGGCCTATACCAGGTGGGCCAACAAGGCCCGCATTCCTAGCAGATACCCCAGCAACAGCAGTAGAGGCAGTACTCTGGTCAGCAGGGCCAGTCTTCCCGTTCTTCTTCCCAGTCTTATCCACTTCCTTCTTCGTCTGGCCTCGTGGATATTCAGCAGATACTCGACGAGCTCCGTTCCAACAGGAACAAAATTCACGACTTACGGGTGGATGTCAACCGCCTTTCTATATGTCGAGACGAGCATATTGCACCTTCTACCTTGATGCCATCCCAAGTTCAGGCTAATCCCAATACCCTGAACTGATCTAGTTCTTAGCAGCACTTTAGTCAGGTATACTATTCAGCATATCCTAGATCTGAACATGAGATTCTTTCGTGTGATGAGGCTAACCACATGTCACTCAGGAGCGGAAGGACCGTGACCGTACCTAACCGGACGAGGGACACTAGGAGGGGCATCTCTAAAGCTCTACCTGAGGAGTTATCAGAGGATGAGGAGGAGAGGCATCATATTTCGGAGCCCCATCAGCACCATTCAAGGATTTCCACTTAGGGAGCCGAGAGGAGGAGAGCACGAATGCAGCATCGACAGCATGGATACACTTATGAGTCTACAGAGGACCTTGCATCTCCGGTTGTGGCAGATACCACTCCAGCTTCTTTTCCACAACCTATAGTAGATAGTCTAGATTTTGATTCCATGTTGCATCAAAAGATTCAATTATGAAGAACTTTGTTTCACTTAATGCAAAGACTGATCTTTCAGTTCATGATTCATACTCTTCATCTTCTGTTTCCCTATCTTCAATCCCTTTCCTCTGTGCTCTTGTAGCGGGAAAGCGCATAAAAAAGATTCAAAAAGATGACCCCGATATGGCACGGTTTGGTAAAGAGAATATCACTATAAAGGTGCCATTTGATGAGTATGTGGTTAACCATCCTGCATTCCAAAAATACCTTAAGGTGAGATGCACACCTACAAGTGTTAGCAGGAAGAAAGAGAACCAAAACATAAAGACACATGTCTTATCAGTAGCCACAACATATTGTCTCAAGAATCATACATTGTCCAGGAAAAAGAGAGACATGGGTGCTCACTATGTGGAGAGTCGTATTGACGACATTGCGTTTGCACGCACACTCTTAGATAACGACTCTTCAATCAACTTACTTCCCTTAGCATTATATCATAAATTGGAGTTGGGACCACTTCGCAAATCTAGAGCTTTACTCCAATTCGCAGATCATTCAGTGAAGACACCTAAGGGAGAAGTGAAGAACGTAGTTATCTCGATTGAGGGACAGAACTATCAGGTTGACTTCACAGTCTTGGACGTGGAGACCCCCAATCATTGGAGAGAATCTCAGATCATTCTAGGGCAGCCCTTCCTTAGGACCGCAGGCGCAACTTTTGATTATGGTACAGGAATGATGAAGTTCCGTTCTCCAGGCGGAGAGGTGAACCTTGAGATGAAGTAAACAACGTATTCAGCGACCAATCAGTCGCACTAGTTGTTCTATGCAGCTTAAATTTAAAATTTTCATGTGACGAAACCACATGATCTAAGAACACTTCTCAAATCATTTCGTCTAAACTACAAACAAGTAATAGGATTACCTTTTGAAGTGTGGTTGCGATCGAGTCTCTAGATGAAGAGACCTCCTGTCTCAAGTCCAATCTGATGGAGGAGACGATTGCGAGCGTGTTGATGAAACATGTGCTTTTCGCAAACCATGTTGATGATCCAAGCGGCTAATCTCCTGATCTCGACACACGAGATCCGACGTCTTCTTCATGAGCGAGGCACACTGAAGGAGACAGAGATCCATGACCAAACGATTGGGCAGCATAACGACGATGCTGTGGCAATGGAGAACCTCTCTAGGGCATCCATGGTGGATGGCCACATGAGAGAAGATGAGAGGGCGTGTAGAGAGAGAAAGAGATAGAGAGGCTTATGTTCTCATTGTGTAAAGAAGAGCAAAGGGGTGCCTCTCCTTTTATAATATTTTGGGATCCATGGATCTCAATCCATGGGCAACACAAATCCAATGGCTCTCATTGATTTGTGTTTCTTTTAATGGTAAGATTTGTGTTGGTAAAAACCAACAACAATTAATTTAATTTAAATTAAATGTATATTGATAAATCAATATGATTTAGTCCCAAATTAAATCAATCAACCACAGAGATTATGAAATGAAGATTGCCTCCTTCCATAATATGAGATTTGGTGGCAATCTCATGTAATCTCATGATATCTCATGAGATTACATTATTCCATAGAAATCTCCAAGATTTACAACAACACTTGTTGTAAATTATTCAACAAAAATAATCATAATTATTTTTTGAATATTGTAATCTTGCCATTAGAAAATTGTGAATCGCATTCACAACCCAAAATAAAAAGTGAATTAAATTTTCAATTAATTTTCTAATGTGAATCCAATTCACATTAACATTTAAATAACAAATGTAAATTACAAATTGCTCTCTCTTATATATTATAAATCACATTTATAATATATATATATGATTAATATGGATAGTTCTATCCACATTATTCATATCCATGATAATTAAATCACATTTAATCATTTTGGATCTTTATTCTCATTTGCCCAAATAATGTGAATCAAATTCATATCATTTAGATATTTGATAATTAAATCACATTTAATTATCTAAGGTAACTCTCCTTATAATATGAATCAAATTCATATTATTCATGATAATTAGATCACATTTAATTATCCATTATGTCAATGCTTAGATACATATATCAACAATGAAATTATCCTGAAATCTTTCAAGGATAATGCGCTTTCTCCACGGATACTTGGAGATATGGACAACGCGATTGTATTGTTCCACGTATAGTGACTTGGATATTGAGATCAAATCTCAAATCCAGATCTCGAGCCTCCCATAGATGCTTGATTAAGTCAAGACCGTAAATCTAATCTTCTCATTACATCTGAATCACATTCAGATCAATGTCCAATATTTGGACCAATATCAGATTACTTCTCTACTGAGAGGAGTCACTAAAATCCATACCCATTTCATCACTCCCTAGGAATGGAAGCGTCATGGTTATACAATCGTTTATGATCACATCACCCTCAGGTATTCCCAATACCTAGTGACAGTGTTCGCACCTAGTGCGAATGTTGCATCTCATGCAACCAATACTCAATCATATCAGTCATAGTGTCCTTGACACTACACATCAATAATTATTATAACCAGAATGTAATTTCAATTATCCTTATCTGAATACCCTTATTCCTGGAGATCTCTATCTCCTAAGGTATTTGTAGTTATGATCATTTAGATCTCCATCTATAAAGTCTTAATTACTTGAAGATAAGACTTAGAGATCACTATCTCTAAAGTCTTTCATCTTTAAAGATATTGTTATTACTGGAACCAAGTGTTTTATTTCCTTAGTAGGATTAGTAACAGTTTACTAATCCCACTACATGGCAGCCTTCTGGTTTTTGTACACATCTAGCACACACCCGGCTTATCAGAATTGTTGCCCAAGGGCTAGCAGTTTTAGCATTTACATCCTCAACTCTTTGAGGTGCTATCCCTTTAGTACCATATCTTGAGGGAAATAATCATTTCTTGGAATTTTCCAAAAAATGGAAATGTCCAAGGTGTACCATTAATGTGACGGTCCCAATATCCTCTTTTCATTACTTTTGAACAACTTCAGAACTAAGATCTAAGAGGTATCCTTGAGATCATATCTCAAGATATGTGACAACCATGTTATAAAACACTTATTATTATCATCCTTAGATCATTCTAAATGATTAGGATATCTACATTTAGCATGATCAACACAATGGCACTCCCACTAAGCTTCATATGGTTTATGAGGATTCTATCTGAAACCATAGCATTTATGGTTTCCTCAAATCCAATATTCCAACTACAAGAAGCTTATTTGAGTCCACAGATGGAATTCCTTAGCTTGCACTCTTTGCTTCCCTCAACCATGAAGCCCTGGAGCTGCTTCATGTGAATGTCCTCAGAGAGGTATTCATGGAGAAAAGCAATATTGACTTTCATCTTAAAGATGTCAAAGTCAAGTTGTGTAGCTATGGTTAGCAATATTCTAATGGATTAAAGCAAGGTCCTTGGAGAGCAAGTCTCATCGCAAGCGATGTCTTCTCTTCGGTGTGTAGCTCATGGCTACGAACCGTGCTTTGAAGGTCTCTACCTTCTCATCAGGTTCCCTCTTTCTCCCGAAGATCCATTTACACCTTAATGGGTCTAACCCTTATAGGTGGATCCTCGAGGGTTCATATACAACATTTGTATATGAAGTCTACTTTAGACTTTATTGCTAACATCCATCTTTCCATGTCATGATCTTCAGAAGCTTCATCACATGAAGTAAGATCATTGTCAGACTTAACTGACACATGGAATACATCCTCAAATTCATTTGAGGAGGTATTCGTGTTTCAGCTTTAATTGTCCTTTTAGTTTCTGATTTCAAGAGCCTCATTATCATCTCAAGATTAAATGAGTTCCTTTTTCTCATTTTCATATTGATTCTCAAGAAAGTCATCCTATAAGAATCATATTCTCAAAGATGAGATCATTTAAGAATCTCAAGGTCATAAAGTAGGTATCCAATACCATCCTTTATTTTCCTAATGAAGTAGCACTTTCAAGTGCTAAATTCCAGCTTACTTGCTTGGAACCTTATTAAGGATATATATTGTAGTCTCTACTACATATATACCTGGAAACTAATAGGTAATTATGTTAAATATCATTATTGATCAAATCATGTCATACATGATCCAATTGTATCTCCCTACAACTTTCTTGAGTTTAGGTTTATTAAGAGGAGTGAGATAAAAATAATATTCATATCTTTATACGGTATTCCATGAATTCATCTAATAGGTATTGACTACCTATATTAGATCAAATTCATTTAATCTTCCTTCAAACTTTTGTTCTAAACCAAACTTGTGAAATCTTTAAACATTTCAAAGGTTTCTAAGTGAAAAGAAGAAATCTCATATCACAAATAATCATCAATAGATATCACATATCCATAATGTTTAATCTAATATAGATGATTCACATACATCAATATACATGAGATCTTGAATACCTTGACATCTTACACCAATCCAATGAAGGGTGTATTGGACGTTTTTTCTTTTGCATACAATATTCACAAGTATGTAAGATTTGAACCTTTAAACAATCTAAAGTTTCATTTCTCACTAGTCTATTGATCACATCAATAGACAAATGTCCAAGGCTTGATGCCAGATCATTGTCAAATGATCTTCATTCTCCTATTGATCTTTTATGGTTTAATTTCAGTATTAGAAATGTGAATGAACCATTCATTAATTTTTTAATTTAGTAGAGTCCACTAGATTTTAGATTACTATCTGAAATATCTCCATCATAACTCTTTATGATAGGTCTAAGAATTCATGTTTATTTCCAACATTTAGAAAAAAAATAATGAATGTATTCTAATATCTAGGTCATAGAGACATTCTCTATGACTAAGGGCTCCCACTGAAAATATGAAGTCTATTGATCCAGTGGAAATTGTTGCAATAATTGCATCAATTCCAACATGGATGACCATTAAACCTTAAGATCAAATTTCTAATCTTCTAATACATATGCAACCAATTGCAAGCATCATTAGAAGATTGAGATGCAATTAGTAGACTTTATCTTATCAAATAAATAAGTCACTTTCAATGATTATATGTAGATTATTCTGATTTACTATCTAATTCCTTCTCTAAAGATTCTAGATAGATTTGATAGTAATAATATCAACACATCAACTTGTTGCAGTATTATTGGCATTCATCCAGATCTTTGGATGTCATATGGGAGTCATAGAAGTACGATCAACTCTTTGACTATCCTGTCGTTGACATTGCCCCTGTTCATTTTGCGTGAGATGTGGTCTCTTGACTCACATCTATTGCATCTCACTCCTGATTATCATTGTCTTCCAACGTGTATAGATCTAGATGTCCATATGACACCATGATAAAGCCCAACACCCCATTTGCATCTTTAATTATGCTATATATAGGGTGTACTTTACCCTATGTATAGGGGGGTGTGAGACTTTTGATTATCTTTTGATTCTTTTCAATCTTTGTTTTGCTGCCTATACTTAGGATATTTTACCCTAAGTATAGGGGAGGTAGACCTTGTACATTCTTCTACTTGGATTTCCCTTTGGTACAAACTACTATACATAGGATTACTTGATCCTAAGTATAGGGGGAAACCCCTGAGATTCTTTTCCATTCTATTCCTTCGTTCATCTTTGTAGTATAGTTTTCCTTTTCACTTCCCTATACTAAGCACGAGTTATGTCTTCTTCATCGCTCTTGATTCACTCTGAGGATATCGTTCGAACTAAGTATAGGGGGGGTGACATATATATTTCATATATACTTTAGCCATAACTCGTACTTTGTGTGAGTGTGTTAATAAATAAAATGGCTAAAATCCATAAAATTTAAAATTTTTCTTGTACATAAAATTCTTTATTGCACATACATAGCTACTTAGAAAATTATTTTTGTAAAAATCTTTTGTGTAAAGAGTTTGTAAATATTTTGATATCAAAATTTTTATATAGTACAAAATTTTTGTAAAATGTTTGAAAAATAAAAAGTTTGCAAAAACCTTTTTGTAAATGTATGTAAATATTTTGCAAAACTTATGAATTCATGCATACATCCATTTATTCAAACCTTTTCCAAAATTTTGCATGTTTTCAAAAATTTTCAAAAATTGCATTATATATATGTACAGTTTTTCTAAATAATATTTGACATTAAAACTAGCCTGGAATTAAATTAAAAATTGGAGCTTGGGTAAGATCTTAATCCACCTAATTCTAAGAGTATGGCTTAGGATTGAGACTTTTCAGGTCCATGGTGACTTAATTCTTTGAGTCCACTAGGCTATGATCATATGTCATCTTGATGAGCCTAAGTAGAACACTTAACAAGACACACATGACTCTTACAAACAATGGTTTTACTTGTATCGACACTTTATACCTAGCTCTCTATGGATGAGGTGGTGAGGAGGCAGTCTTCTTTGACTTGTGGTAGTATATGAGGGTGGTAGTTCTAGGCGGAACCTCTCTTCTTCTTTTAGTGAAGGAAGTGTGTCTCAACTTGGTCTGGTAGTATTGAGGTCTAAAGACAGGAGCTGTGGGTTGCAATAAAGCTTCAATAGAGGGATAGTCTACTGCTTAAGAGGAAAACCTCCTTATGTATATATGCTGCACCATGTAGATATGGTGTACATATGCACATCGAAAAAATGTGTGCAAAAAGAAAAACTCCAAAAAAGTGGTGGGTCTGAGAGAAAATGAAATACCCAACGGAGTGTATATAGTCAAAAAAGCAAAGCTTATGTTACCCATGCCCATCTCGTGGTGCTTGCAGCAGGGAGACATAGCTACACTGGTTGGGCTCCCTAGGATACATGGCTACACTTGCCATGGTCCATTATCTTCTTCCTCCTCTCCTAGAGCCGGTTGAACATAAACTTAGAACAGAATACCTCGCTCCTCGAGGAAAGAGTTGCCAGACTAGGGTATTAGAGTTACCTTGTTGAGGAGGGTTGTCACTTTGCCATTTCTGAAGTGGGGAGCTACATATCACTTACACAATAAAAGAAAAGATTCATGGTCATTAGAGTTTGTGTATGTAGACTTGTTCTGATCTGAATTGTTGAGGAGTCTTGACCACAGATTAGTGGAACTTAGAGGCTGTTAAGTTTTAAACCTAAGTTCAAATAAGGACAAACTAATAATCCAAGAATTTGACTCAGCTCCATACTTCAATTTAATGAAGACAAGTTTAATAATCAGCCTTGATTCACCTTATTTTCCTTCTTTTTCTTTTCTTTTCTCTTTTCACTTCTTTTTTTTCAAATAAGTGTTTGCTAATGGACTAGCAAAAGTAAAATATAGGGGGTGATGAATACTCATTTATCACTCTTTATTATTTTATTTTAGCTTATTATCTTGGAAAAAAATACAATGTATATAGTTATAAATACAATAAATTATCAATAAGCATGCATTAATTAAATATTAATAATTAGCATGTATTTGTGAAAAAATAAAAGAATAAAGAATAAAAGAAAAAGAATGAAATATTTAGAATAAATATTGAGTGACCTAAACCCAAGAGAAGGCCCAATATGGGCCTGATCGCCAAATAGAATAAGTAGAGAGAGATATGGCCATTCAACCTTGTGTATATTCCTTCTTATATGTATATATTTCATTTTCACAAAAAAAGTTATAATAATAAAAATGTGTTTATATTCCCTTGTATATATTTCTAAAAATAAAACAAATTTAACAAAAATGAAAATTTAAAAAAAAAGATAATTTCTCTCCCTACAACCTTGTACATAGTACATGTATATATGTATCATATATCTACTTATTTCACATGTGTAAATAACCAATAAAAATAAAAATTAAAAATTATTTTATACACTAAATTTTATGTTGTAAATAAATAAAATATAAAATTGGGGTATTTGTATAAAAATAAGAAAAAATAATTATATAAAATACCTAGGTATTTTATACCTCTATATAATATAATATATTTTATATATATAATTTAATTTTCATAAAAATAGATAAAAATCACTAAAAATAGTTTGAAAAATAATAAACATTTTTATTGTGAACATTTTTTAAAATAAAATCATCTTTTATTTTTAATTTATTTTTCAAATATTTTCATAAAAGTTATTTTCTGATTGTTCCAGGAGGGATGTTGATTGCGGTCAACTCCCCCTCCCGGACAATTCTCGCCCGGATCCAGTTCGTGCCCCGTCTTATTAAAATTTCTTACTCGGATCTAGCTCACGCCGCACACTCTCTTTCTACCCTAGAGCTCTTCCCCTTGGTGACAACTATCAGAGGAGCATCTTGGTGGTCGGAGAGAGTTGCTGCCATCGACGCTCAAGCTTCGTGGCCGGACTTCCACCGTGACAAGCCTCCCCCGCCTTTCGTAGCGTGGTCAAGGCAAAGACCCAGTCCTATTTCACCCCCTGAGCTTAGGATTTAGCTCAGAACCTCAGGTACCCTCCACTTCGATCCTAGTTACATTATCTAGTTAGATCTTCTGTTTTCGCTCTGCCGCACCTCTGCCAGCTCTGACCTGACGGTCGTAGCCTCATCTTCCATCTTCACCCACTTCGATTGACTACCCCGTTCATCGTCACCCTTCTCCCGCAGTCTGATCATCCAAATCTTGGTTATACGAGCCAAGATTAGGCCATCGGTTTCCTCCCTCGTTCGTCGGAAACACCCGACTCCACCCACCGTCGCTTCCCTTTATTTCAAGCCAAATAAACTTGACTAGAGTACCCCTCCGAGTCGGAGATTTACCCCATAGGTCCTCGTGCGCGTGGATTCGCCCCACTTCGCCTTCATCCAGCCTCCTCGGAGCTAGCCCAGGTCACGTCCACCTTCTAGGAGATTCGACCGTTGGCGAGCTGATCAGACCTATCCACCCTACATGGAGGAGCCTTGTGAGTTGACCACCGTGGGCCGATTATTCATCGGAGCGCTAGATCACCACTAGTTCTCTGGTGAACTTCGTCCAAGCGGAGTTCGTCCAGCATCCTCCTTAGCTGTTGGATTACGCTAGTCGCCCAGATTCGATCATAGTCGTCTAGTGCATGTTCTTGTCAGGCCGTTAGATATGACATCTAACTCCTCCGTACACCCACGTTCGCACTTGCAGGACCGCCGTTGTATTCGCCAGCTGTCAGCGCCAAAGCCGCATGTCACCATCCAGTCTGAGCGCGTCACCTGTCACCCCATGCGAGTTGAACGAGCGGCTGGGTAATTTGCTACCTTACCCTTGCATTTATTCCCTTTATAGTTTAATCTATAAAATAAAAGTTACACTATGGACCATTTTGCATATTAGTCCTTGTAGTTCTCAGTATTTACATTTCAGTTCTTATTGTGTGGCTACACCTGCTTCGTTACGTGCTATGTGGGTTAATTGTATGTAGTACCCTGGACTTATGTTTTGTTCTCTTCTGAAATTATAGTTTCACTATTTGCAGCTATACCATTGTGCTTGCTTTTTATGACATGTGATGAATTTGTATGAAAATTTGCAGTAGGGGCCCTATAGTTTATACGCATCATATTAGCCCCTGGAATATATTTTCTTTATGATTTAGTCTCTGTGTGCTGTGCTTCTTTGATTGGTTTTAATAAATAGCAAATGTAATCCAAAATTCATGAAATTTTGACACATGGCTCCTACTATGGTGTAGAAATTTTGTTGTGAATTTTTTGTTGCTTTTTTTCCATTTAGTATTTTAAACATTCAAAAACCTTGAAAATTGCTACTATTTGTGTTTAAAAATCAACTAAAAATATTAAAAACCTTCTAGAAAATCCAAAAAATTTACCGATAGTTTGCTTTGCTTTCTTTTGGATTCTATCCTATTTTTGTTGAATTTGCATTTTTAAATATCCTAAAAATTGAAAAACATTAAAAAACCTTAGAAAATCATTAAAAATTCCTAGAAATTCAAAAAAATGCATTTTAAGTTTCTTTAGTTTGATTTTTACTTCTAGTTATTATAAAATTGTTGCTCGAATTTTATAGCATTTTAATTATTTTTAAAGTGCCTTTAGATTCTTCCTGCACATTGTTTAGTCTTTTAGGCCTTGTTTTATTTTTAGAAAATTAACTAAAATCAGAAAATTCCAAGAAAAAATATCAAAAAACACTTCAATATTTGTAAAAACTAAAAATATTTTTAATTTAATTTTTTGAATATTTTTGCTACCTTAAATAATTTTTTGTTTGTGCCCTTTTTCATTTCTATTACACCTTTTCTCAATTTTAAAAATTATAAAAAAAACGAAAAATATAAAATCCACCATTTTAGTTTTTTCTTTATTTTATTTGGATTTTCGATTACTTCGTAGCTTAGGCATACCGTGCTCCTTGTGTTCGACCCTGGTAGCTATACCAGGTAAATAAAATAGCGAGACCGCCTAATTTATGCTTGATTGCTTGATTTTCGTGTTTGGTGGTCTTTGTTTTCTTGATTGAGTCCGATCCGATAGGTTGAGGTCGCAACGACCATTGATACCTTTTTACCTTAGTCGTTCGGGTCGCTCATTAGTTTCCCAACGAGCTATTTCATGAGGCATGGGATACGTTCAGGGAGCTCACAGACCAGTGTCCTCATCATGATATATCCAAGCCCAACCTTGTCCAGAGTTTCTTTGCAAGGCTTACACGAGAGTTGCAGGGGCTAGTCAATGCATCCTGTGGGGGTTCCTATTTCACCAAGGATGAGGATCAGGTTTGGGCCATCTACGAGGAGATGGAAGAGAACTATACGGTGATGTACCAGACATGACTATATGCACAGGGGAAGCCCACACACACAGGTGGTGTCCTATCAAATGATAGAATGGTTCGATGCCGATCCATCTACATCATCAGCAACCATAGCACAGACAGAGTTGACGGTCGCTGATATGGGGATTATCAGCGAGAAGTTGGATCGCATCGAGCTTATTGAGAAGAAGCAATGTCAGGCATGACTCAGATAGATCAGATGGCACAAGCGTTAAGTGACTTGAAGACCCCAGATCATGTGTCTCCAGGAGGCACAGACGACTTCTTAGCCCCGTCTCAGGTCACGGGCAGATCCCACAGCAGCAGCAGCAGCTCGACCCAGCCCTCCGCCCACTACCGCAGGTGCATCATATTCAGGCAGAGCAGTTCCAGCAAACAACAATAGTATGTCCAGCCACCACCATCTCAGGATATCCAGATGGTGGTCTACTAATCGGATCAGCCCCTAGCGGTTTTCCCCCCACCCACTTATGAGCAGGAGCCGTTGATGGACATCAATGGGATTTGGTATGATCGACATCAGTCTGGGATTTGACGAGACCAACCCCAGATTCCATTGGTAGGCCGGAGGTACCTCTTCCCAGCAACAACTTTCAGTTCAGGGTGGCCAGTTTAGCAAGCAGTAGCAGCAACAACCCCAGTTCCCACAGACACAACCACATCTACCTTACCAGCAGCATGGTCCTCGTCCCTATCAGCAGGGACAGTCGTGGAGGCTACAACAGTAGCCACAGCAGTTTCATCCCCCATATCCCCCTCATCCATCACAGCAGCAACCCTCACTTTCAGAGAGGCCACCCGTATGGTTCTCATGGGCCCACCTATGAGAACCCAGCTTTAGATGATCTAGCCCACCTTATCTCCGATCAACAGGCTACATTCAGATAGGAGATGGACAAGTTCTGTCGAGAGATGAGAGAGATAACGAAGGGCAAATCTGCCATACCAGCTCAGATCGAGCTAAATCCGAACAACCTGAAGGGGAAGTCTGAGCAGGTAGAGTTTAATGAGGTTACCACTCCTAGTTATTCACTTAGTGATATTTCTGCATACACTTTTGATGCTGACTTTGTTATACTTAGGGAGATGTAGGGTGCCAGCCGACAGTGCCTCCATCTGAGCGATGACCACATGCAGACTCAGGAGCGCCAGATGAGGAGGAGAGCGGTGCTGATGCTGCTCATGACGATGTTGATGATAGTGGTGATAACGCCACCGAGGATGTTGATCCAGCTGATGGTATTGAGGTCGTCACTTCACCAGATGCAGGAGGTGGTGCTAATGCCACCAGAGATGATGCTGTGCCAGAGTGAGGTGCTGATGACGCGAGTTCAGATGCCACTGTTGGTACTGATGCCACCATTTCTATTCCCGTTGCATTTCCTTCTGTAAAAAGGAAACGGTTCTTCATTTATGAGTCCATCTGTGATACATGGAGATGTTTGTATGGATTCTACTTCGCCACAGCAGCAATGACACGATCCTATCCCTCCATCTGAGGAGGGGCCATCCATCCCCTTCCCCCAAGCACTCCGCTTGGCTAAGGGGACCAAAAAGAAAATCCAAAAAATCCCAGCAGCTAGAGTTCAGCCAGCAGATGATAGACAGATTGCAGATACAGCTGACTCTACAGGAGGCCTTGGAGCACATCCCCCTCTTACAGAGGAACCTTAGAGAGAAGACCACTATTCGTAGGAAGAGGAGGAAACCACCATTCAGAGATCCATGTTCTCATTCGTGCCCCCTGCTTCGCCGTCCAGAACCGTCTGCCAATCAAGAGACCAGATGCAGAATCTCCCTACCTCAGATGCCACAAACATAAGCAGAGGTTCGATTGAACTCTATTAGACAACGTCTCTTCTATCAACCTACTTCCGGCAGCCTTACTCGATCGATTTGAGTTTGGCCCTCTCCGTAGAGCATGACGATCCTTCAGTTTGTTGATCGATCTGTCAAGAGGCCGAAGGGTTTCTGAAAGACGTGGCCGTCACAATTCTGGGTCTGAAATTCCCCGTGGACTTTGTTGTGTTGGATATGGAGATCCCTAAGTCTGTGACCGATACCCCCGTCATTTTAGGATGGCCGTTCTTAGCCACAGCCAAGGCAGTGTACGATGATGATAGTGGGAAGGTATACTTTCGCGTCGAGGGCAATAGTATACAAATAGAGATGATCGATGTGACTAGAGCACGACATTCAGCTTGCTCAGAGCCGCTTACAAATACAGAGCAGATGATAAAGGCAGAGTGAGACGTCCACCAGGAGTGTGATTTTGTAATCACAGACTGTGATGCAACTTGGTAAGATCACGTTTCACGGGCCATCCTCTCAACATTAGATCCTTCTCATGCACAGATTCCAGTAGAGGAGAGCACGTTCATGGCAAACGACACATTTCAGGCAGCAGATCATGTTCCGGATAGTGAGGCAATTGGCACATCTTTCAATTCATATTCAGATCTCTCAGAGTCAGATACTGATTGGGCAGAGTTCGATGAGATGATTCCATGTCTGATTCCTACAGAGCTAGCAGCTTGGGTGGAGATTGATTCTATTCAAAGCACAAACACACCAGCAGAGTAGTCTTCACCAGATTTTCAGGTTCAATGAGAGTTCTCCCATGCAGATGTGGTTGCATTCACTTTGATTTTTCAGAGGCCAGATCTGCCGGGCTCCCAGTTACCTAGAGCTGAAGCCCTTGCCGCAGTTGCTGAAGTATAGGTTCCTTGCGGGCGAGAATTAGATGCACCCAGTCATTATCTCAACGGATTTGACTGGAGAGCAAGAATCTTGTTTGATAGATATTCTTAAAAAAATGCAAGGAAATAGGATTGGGTGTAGCAGATCTCTAGGGGATAAGTACAGCCCTGTGCTCCCACCATATATATCTCGAATAGGATGCCAAGCTGTCGCATGAGTTCCAGTGGTGGCTGAACCTAAACCATCGAGAGGTTGTTAGGAAGGAAATCTCGAAATGATGGAGCGTCGATTTTATCTACCCCATCTCCGACTCAGTGGGTCAGTCCATTACATGTGGTGCCCAAGAAGACAGACATCACTACAGTTGTGAGTGAATCTGGAGAGGAGATTGATACCCGGGTACCCACTTCTAGGAGGGTTTATGTGGACTACAGACGATTGAATCATGCCACAAAGCAGGATCATTTCCCACTGCCTTTTATTGATTAAGTTATAGAGAGGCTAGCTGGGAAGAGTCACTACTGTTTTCTCGACGGGTACTCCGGATACAAACAGGTGGCCATTGTAGCCAAAGACAGGACAAGACCACATTCACATGTCCCTTTGGGACATATGCTTTCAGAAAGATGCCATTTGGTCTATGTAACGCCCCGGTGACATTCCAAAGGTGCTTGTTGTCCATCTTTTCGGACATGATGGGTGAGTGCTTGGTGGTCTTCATGGATGACTTTTTCGGTCTATGGCGATGGGTTTGATACTTGTCTTGACTGCCAAGACCGCATCCTTCAGCGATGCATCGAGGTCCATCTTGTGTTATCTTGGGAGAAGAGTCACTTCATGGTGACTCAGGGATAGTGCTTGGCCATATCATCTCCAACAAGGGAATGGAGGTTGATCCAGCCAAGGTGGAATATAATTCGGAAACTCAGTCCACTGTCCAACTTGCAGTAGTTACAGTCTTCTTCGGGGCACGTCGGTTTCTACCACCGCTTCATTCATGATTTCAGGAGGACTACCCGATTGTTGACTAATTTCCTAACCAAAGACATCGAGTTCATTGTGGATGATAAGTGTCTAGCGTCATTTGAGACTCTCAATAGTCTAGTTGTTGAGGCTCCTATCCTCCAGCTGCCTGATTGGTCTCTCCCATTTGAGATCATGACAGATGCCTCCGATTTTGCCGTAGGGGCCGTGCTGGGACAGAGGAGGGATGGAGTACCATTTACTATTCACTACGCTAGTTGTACATTGGATGTCGCACAACGGAACTATACTGTCACTGAGAAGGAGATGCTAACGGTAGTCTTTGCCCTAGATAAGTTCAGGTCGTACATCATTGGATCTATGATGACTATCTTTACAAACCATACTGCCATCAGGTACCTCATGGCAAAGAGGATGCCAAAGAGAGACTGACTAGATGGATCCTTCTGCTCCAGGAGTTTGATATTGAGATTAAGGATAAGCCTGGAGTCTAGAATGTGGTGGCAGATCATCTCTCCTGATCAGACCATGTTGAGGATTCTGAGCAAATTGATCCTATTTCTGAGACCTTCCCAGATGAGGCAATCCTAGCTATCGCCTCGCTCCCTATTACGACGACATTGTGAACTATCTTGTTGCTACGAAAGTTCCACAAGGTTGGCTCAGGCAGCGACTTGAATCCTTCCTCGCGAAGGCCAGGTTCTACCTTTGGAAGGATTCTGTCCTTTATCATGAGGGACGGGATAGCATCTGGTGTCAGTGCATTCCTCAGGAGGAGCGCCATAGCGTCCTCACTTACTGCCACAAGCTTGAGGCAGGAGGACATCACTCTGGGAGGAGAACGACACCGAAAGTGCTCCAATCCGGCTTATGGTGGCCAACCCTCTTCAAGGACTAATGAACTCATGAAGAGTTGTACTGACTATCAGAGGATTGGCACTTGTGGAAATGTGATATGATGCCAATGCAGCTCATTCATTTCTTTGAGGTTTTTGATGCATGGGCATCGATTTCATGGGTCCATTCCCTAAGAGTCAAGGATTTGAGTACATTCTGTTGGTCGTTGGTTCTGTGAGTCGTTGGGTTGAGGCCATCCCCGTCCGAACCGCAAATTATAGAACTGTATGCAGATTTTTGAGGAAGAATATCATTTCACGGTTCGGGGTGCCTAGAGTGTTGATATTTGACGGGGGTCTCATTTCGTCAACGACAAGGTAAAGGCCCTTGCTAGCGAGTTCAGCATTGACCATCGAGTAGCCACTCCATATCATCCTCAGACCAATGGTCTTGCTGCAATGTTGAACAGGGAGATCAAGACTATATTGCTGAAGGTCGTCCGCAC
Organism: Ottelia alismoides; assembly: GCA_037367405.1. Taxonomy (NCBI): domain Eukaryota; kingdom Viridiplantae; phylum Streptophyta; class Magnoliopsida; order Alismatales; family Hydrocharitaceae; genus Ottelia; species Ottelia alismoides. The sequence continues at coordinate 118,537 of JAZKJV010006087.1, forward strand.
TGACCGAAAGGATTGGTCACAACTTTTGGACTCGGTCTTGTGAGCATATCGGACTTCCTTCAAGACTCCTTTGGGTACGTCTCCCTTTCGCCTCATTTATGTTTACCCCTGCCATTTACCCCGTTGAGCCTAGGCATAAGTCACTTTGGGATGTCACAGACATACTTTTGGATCTAGTGAGTGTAGGAGACATGAGTAGGGCAGAATTGGCAGCCCTTGAGGAGCTTAGAGATGCAGCCTTTTCAAGCAGCCTACAATACAAGGAGAGAGTGAAGGAGTGGCATGATTCCCATATCAGCCACAACCAGTTTGAGCCAGGACAAAAGAGTATGGTTGTTTGATGCTTGGCTTAGATTATTTCCAAGGAAGTTGTACAGAAAGTGGAAGGGACCATACCTGGTCCGAAAGGTACATGACAATGAAAGCATTGACATATCTGAGATGTCATCTGAGTCTACTTTCGTGTTAACGTACAGCGGCTCAAACCATATCTAGATCATGAGCCACTAGTCGTTGACGTCGCCCCTGTTCATTTTGCGTGAGATGTGGTCTTTGAGTCACATCTATTGCATCTCACGCCTGATTATCACTATCTTCCACCTTGTATTGATGCAGATGTCAATATCACACCATTCTTCAGTCCAACACCCCATTTGCATCTTTGATTATGCTATACTTAGGGTGAACTTTACCCTAAGTATAGGGAGGGTGTGAGACTTTTGATTTTCTTTTGATTCTTTCTACCTCTGTCTTGCTGCCTATACTTAGGGATATTTCACCCTAAGTATAGGAGGGTAGACCCTGTACATTCTTCCACTCGGATTTCCCTTTGTATACAGATTACTTGATCCTAAATATAGGGGGAAACACCGAGATCATTTCATTTATATTCTTTGATTCATCATTGTAGTATACCATTCCTTTCTACTTCTCTATACTAAGCACGAGTTATGTATTCTTCATCGCTCTTGATCCACTCTGAGGACATCGTTCGAGCTAAGTATAGGGGGTGTTGGATATATTTCATATATACTTTAGCCATAACTCATACTTTGTGTGAGTGTGTTAATAAATAAAATGGCTAAAATCCTTTATTCAAAATCCTTAAAAATTAAAAATTTTCCTTGTACATAAAATTCTTTATTGCACATATATAGCTATTTATAAAATTATTTGTGTACAGATGTTTGTAAAAATGTTTTGTGTGTAAAGAGTTGTAAATATTTTGAAATCAAAATTAGGTATATAGTACAAATTTTTTGTAAAATGTTTGAAAAATAAAATGTTTGCAAAACCCCTTCTATAAATATGTGTAAATATTTGCAAAATTTCTGCATCCATGCATTCGTTCATTCATTTTTAAAAAAAATTGCACATTTCCAAAACATGCATAAAAGCATCTTTGTATATACTGGTATAATTTTTTTGAATATTAGTTGACATTTAAACTGGCCTGGAATCAAATTGAAAAATGGAGCTTGGTTAAGACCTTAATCCACCTAATCATAAGAGGAACCTTATAGGGCTTAAGGTTAAGATTTTTCATGTCCATGGTTACTCAATTCTTTGAGTCCACTAGGCTGTGATCATATGTCATCTTGATGAGCCTACGTAGAACACTTAACAACGCACACATGACTCTCACAAACAATGGCTTTACTTGCACAAGCACCTTACACATGGCTCTCTATGGATGAGGTGGTGAGGAGGCAGTCTTCTTTGACTTGGGGTACCATGCGAGGGTAGTACTTCTAGGCGAAACCTCTCGCCTTCTTTTAGTGAAGGAATTGCGTCTCAACTTGGTCTGGCGGCATTGAGGTCTAAAGACATGAGTTGTGGGTTGCAATAATGCTTCAAAAGAGGAATAGTCTATTGGCTCAAGAGGAAAAACTCCTTATGTATATATGCTACCCCATGTAGATATGTTGTACATATGCACATCGAAAATATTGTGTAAAAGAAAAACTCCAAGAAAGTGGTGGGTCTGATAGAAAATGAAATACCCACTGGAGTGTATATAGCCAAATAAAGCAAAGCTTATGTTATCGATTCTCATCTCATGAAGCTTGCAGCAGAGAGACATAGCTACACAGGTTGTGCTCCCTAGGATACATGGATACACTAGTCATGATCCATTCTCTTCTTCCTCCTCTTCTTGAGCCGGTTGAACTTGAACTTAGAAGGGAATACCCCGCTCCTCGAGGAAAGAGCTTCCAGACTGAGGCATTAGAGTTACCTTGTTGAGGGGGGTTGTCACTTTGCCATTCCTAAGGTGGGGAGCTACATATCACTTACACAGTACAAGGAAAGATTCATGGTCATTAGAGTTTGTGTATGTAGACTTGTTCTGATCTAGATTGTTGAGGAGTCTTGACTATAGATTGGTGGAACTTAGAGGCTGTTGGGTTTTAAACCTAAATCCAAATAAGATTCCGACATACTAATAATCCAAAGGTCTGATTGAGCTCCATACTTCAATTAAATAAAGACAAGTTTAACACTCAACCTTGAATCACCTTCTTTTTCTTTCTCATTTCACTTCTTTTTCAAATAAGTGTTTGCTAAGGGACTAGCAAAAGTAAAGTATAGGGGGATGATGAATCCTCATTCATCACTCTTTATTCTTTTTTTTAGCTACTTATCTTGGTAAAGCATCATTGTATAGTTGTAAATACAATAAATTAGCAATAAGCATGCATTTGTTAATATTTAATAATTAGCATTTATTTGTGCAAAAAAAGAATAAACAATAAAATAAAAAGAAAGAAATATTCAGAATAAATATTGAGTGACCTGAACCCAAGAGAGGGTCCAGTATGGGCCTGATCGCTAAATAAAAGGTAGAGAGAGATAGGGCCACTCTACCTTGTACATACACACCCTTTTATGTATATAAATTATTTTTACGAAAATAAAAATGTGTTTTTATCCCTTATATATATTTCTAAAATAAAAAGAAAATTTAGAAAAATAAAATAAAATAAAATAAAATAAAACTCTCTCTCATCTTGTACATAATACATATAAATATGTATCACTCCCCATTTATTTTATAATTATAAAAAAATAATAAAAACAAAACAAAACTAATTTTATACTCCAAACATTATGTTGTAAATAAATAAAATATAAAATTATGTTTTTGCGTAAAAATAAGAAAATAAAAATAATTGTACAAAATTCATATGAATTTTATACATATATATAATATACTATCTTGTATATACCATAAATTATTTTTCATAAAAATAAATAAAAATCATAGAAAAACAATTTAAAAAATAATAAATATTTTTTTATTTTGAACACTTTTCAATTGAAAATCATTTTCTATTTTTAATTAATTTTACAATTATTTTTTACTTTCGATTTTCTTGATTGGTCCAGGAGGAATGTTGACCCCGGTCAACTACCTCTCCTAGACCTCCCCTTGTGCGGATCCGGGATTTTGCGCTCACTCCTCCAATTTTTCTCGACCGGATCCTGCACTGCTTGCTCTGATTTTCTGCCCGCGTCTCCCCAGTGGATCGGTGATTCTCACGGATCCCTAGGGAGTCATTGATAAATCCTCATTCATCACTCTTTATTCTTTTATTTTAGCTAAAAATCTTTGCAAAACACCAAGTATATGTTTGTAAATAGAATAATTTATCAAAAAGCATGCATTATGTAAATATAAATAATTAGCATGTTTTTGTGCAAAAATAAAAGAATAAAGAAATAAAGAAAAAGAAGGAAATATTTAGAATAAATATTAAGTGACCTGAACCCAAGGGAAGGCTCAACATGGGCCTGACCGCAAAATAAAATAAGTAGAGAGAGAGATAGGGTGACTCAACATTTTGTAAAACCCCCTCTTAGTGTATATATTTTATTTTCTAAAAAATATTTATGTGTTTCCAAAATTTTGTATATATTTATAAAAATAAAATAAAAATGGGAAAAATAAAAAAATACTAAAACAAAAATAATTTATCTCTCTCTTCAGTGTACGTATACCATGTATATAAAATAAAAGATGTATTTATTTCATCCTCTTAAAAAAAATAATAAAATTCAAATAAAAATCTCTTCATATTCCAAATTTTATGATGTAATTAAATAAAATATATAATTGGAATAATTGTACATAAATAAAATAATAAAAATAAATGCAAAAATACATAGGTATAAATACCTGTATATAATAATAATATAATATAAATACATAATTTATTTTTCAATAAATAAAAATCACAAAAAAATACTTTGAAAATAAAAAAACATTTTTTATTTTGTAAATATTTTTAAATAAAGTCAGTTCCTATATTATTTTGACTTTCCAAATCATTTTCCAATGGATTTTTCCCATTGGTCCACGGGGGATTGTTGACCCCCGGTCAACTCTCCCCCCAGGACCACCAGTCTAGCAGATATGTATCCCGACCCGACTTCTCCGAATTATCACGCCCTGGTCCGATCACTATCTCCTAAAACCTCGAGCCCTGATTATACACGATTCATCCATGATCCATGCCTGAGGTTCCTTCCTAGGGACCCATGCTCTGATTTGCTTACCCGACTACATTCTTGTCAGACCCCTACCAGCATAAAGTGTCGCCTCCTTCCGCCATTTCACGCACCTTCGGCCACCGTTTCAGACACTTGTGACCTCCACCTTCTTGCATTGACTGACAACAATCCACATGAGGTGTTGTAGTGAGGATTAAAGCGCCCTAGCCCCAGGTCCGGTGGTCAACGCCGCCGTGCTCTGCCCATCAGAGCTCGAGCCTCTAGAGACGTCTCTCCATTGAGGCAAAGACCCCAGGAAGTCACCCACCTCCAGCACAGACGTCTGCAATCATCAGGTAGCCTCAACATCACTTAGATTAGCTTCCACTCCCATTTTCTAATTTTGCGCCGCCGGCCTTCGTCGACCGATTCACCCCGCTCCGATTGACCATCTTCCCATCCAACCATCATATCATCTTCATGAGACTTTTCTCCACATTCTTTGCACCTCCGATCATCCTGGTTCACCCTAGAGACAGGAGTTAGGTTCTCCTCCGTCGCCACTCGCCGGAGGACCACGCCTCGACCCACCTGTCCACCCATTTCGCCCATAACCGAGTTGAGGCACTTTGCCCTCGACCCAGCTTTCAAACTGTGCAGGTTTCATCGAAGAAGGACCCCATCTGGAGGTCCAACCATTCAGGCGTAGGTTCTCCTGCTCCTCCCCGTCGTTGGAGATCCTCCGACGTCTCCGGTCCCATCTGAGCACACCCATCGCTGCGGACAAGATTCCTCTTTGATTCGCCCACCTCCGCAGCATCTGAGGAGGCCCTCCGCGCACGCAGTGGGCCGGCAAACCTCGACGGTGACTTGTTCTTCAAGGACCTACCTCCGCCATTTGATAGCGTCCCCAACACCAGATTAGATCACCACCGTTCGTGTCTAGGGAGCTTGCAGCCGTTGGATCGAGCTCACGACCTCATCTGAAGGCCATTCTCCACCATCATATCTTCCGTGTGGCACCCCTTCAGCTGTGGATCACAATAATGGGGTAATATCAATTAGGCCCCTATTCTTTTTGCATTTATAGTTTAGTCCTATAAATACGTAGAATAGTTGTTTTTATTTTTGAAAATTTGCACTGAGGACCTTATACTTTATTATATTTGCGATTTAGCCCCTGTTTGTCTAGAATACGTGCTTCGTCACATGAGTTTTGGGTAAATTGCATATAAAGGGCCCGTGTTTCTAGGTGTTATGATTTGAACCATTATAAATAGGAAAGACAGTTTCGTCCCTCTAATTGTGAACCACGTGCTTGCCACGTGATATCGTGGGCTTTTTGCATGATTTGGGCTGGGGTTTCTGAATGTTCTGAATTGCATTTTATGTTTTGAAAATTATAGAAATACCCTTGTGTGTGGTTGTTTAAAAGATGTGCTGAATTGATGTGATTTTTCACTGATGCCCTTGTAGTTCTTGCACGTGCTTTTGTCTAGCCCCCAAAACTTTGTTTCTTGGCATATAGGTCCTTGTGTGTTGTAGCTGTGTGTATTGGTCGAATAAAATATCAAATAAAATCCAAACTTTGTGAAATTTGTATACGTGGCCCCTACAACTTTGTAAAAACTTCACAAAATTTGGGACATTTTTGTTGCTTTTTGTTATTTTTAAAAAAATCAAAACCCTTCTTTTTTGTTATTGTTTAAAATATAAAATAAACCAAAAATAAAAAAAAAACTCATCAAAAAATTACAAAAAAATTTAGGACTTGTTTGTTTGAGTGTTTTCTTGCTTCTGTCCAATTTTTGTTTTATTTGGATTTATAAAACCCATAAAAACTATAAAACCCTCAAAACCTTATAAAAATTGTTAAAAATTATATGAAAATAAAAAAAAAAGCAATTTATGTTTCTGTAGTTTAGTTTTTATTTCTATATTTCATAAAAATTGCCTTCATATTTTTATAGGCTAATTATCTATTTTTAATTAGCCTTTCAAATCTGGCTGCGCATTGTTTTCTGATTTTCAACCTTTTTCTATTTTTATAAAATCAACAAAAAAATTATAAAATTCTGTAAAAAAAACCAAAAACACTTAAAAATACATAAAACACAAAAATAATTTTATTTGATTTTTCTGGATTGATTTGATGTGTTTTATAAATTGTTGTTGGTGTTCTTTTTCCCTTCTTTTTACATTTTCTTTACAATTAAAAATACAAATAAATTTAAAATAAATAAGAATCTACCAAAAACACCTTTCTTTTTTTCTTTTATTTGTGACTACTTTGTAGGCCGATTCGGCCAACCCGTGCTCCTTGAGTTTGACCATGGTCGCTATACCAGGTTAAATAAATAGCGAGGACCGCTCTTTGATTTCATTGGTTTTTTTAACTTATTTTGGTGGTCTTATCATTTTATTGAGTCTGATTCGAGTGGTTGAGGTCGCAACGACCATTGATACCTATCTTCCTTAGTCTCTCAACTTCTTCAGGGCACATCAGAATGGCGCTGTTGCCAGGGAGAATGGCTTAGTAGTCGTTTTTTATTTTGTTTTTCATTCGCGGTTTTCTTCGTGGCTTTTTCTTTTTTCGCGGCTTTTCGTGGCTTTTTGTTTTCTTTTGTTTTTCTCTTATTTTTATTCTTGTTTGATTTTATTTTAATTGTTTATTTCCATTTTTGCACATATTTTATTTTATTTTTTTCTATGCATTTTTATAATAATTGTGATTGATACTCTTGATTGATACTCTTGTTTGATTTCTTACGAGGGCCCAAGGAACGATGCAGCTTTCTTCGGAAAGCCGAAGCAACCACAAAAGCTGGAGGCAGGTCCCTTCTATATAGAGCTCTAGGGGAGAGCGAGAGGTTGAGCAGGAGAGGATTAGCTTAGGGTAGTTTACTTTCCAGTCAGATTATTTGATTGTTGTAATAATACAGGGACAACCAGACTCTCAGATACCTGGACTCTATCGGTGACTACCAAGGTCTGTTTTGCCAAGCACCGGTGTGCTCGGGGGACCTCATCGCATTTTTTATTGATTTTAGTTTTCTCACCTTTATTTTATTTTATTTTTAACTGCCTGTCTGATTTACGCGGTTTTGGCCTTAGCTTAGGATTTTCTTCTGATTGTGACATAACTGATTAGCATCCAAACCCTAATTATCTGTCTGCTCCTACTAGATCGTAATTGGACCTAATTAAAATTAATAAAGAATAAGCTAACCTGGTCACATGAGGGGTCACGTGCTGCTAGAGGCCGTATACAACGCCGGTAGGATCCGTTGTTGCGGACACTGATCGGCATCAAAGACCGGGCCCCGACCCCCCTGTTGATCCATAAGCTATTTGTTCTCCCCATATAGAAATTGCTTCGTCTAAGGCCGTTTTTCTCGTGCATCATACAAATAGTTTATTATCTGTCTTTACTTTTATGTGCGGATCACCATGCATGTAGAGTGCTGGAGTCAGGTACGCATTTCTTACTCTTCATGCATCATTGATTTATTCGTGCATCGTCTTTTTCGTCTTCTCCCTCCGTTTTCTGGATTTAAATAAAATCAGGAGAACCCAAAAATTTCGTTAGGCATTTGATTGCTTGAAAATATTTAAAAAAATCATAAAATTTGGGATTGCTAAAGCAAATAGGACCTAAAAAACACTTCACCAAAAAAATTACATTGGGACAGCAACCCCCACCTTGTGTGGTTTGATTGGGAGAGAGAGTGACCCGCACACTAGGTAGAGCCACATCCGACCCCTTTTCAGACTACTGCTTCTGGGCTAGTCCTTCTCCAGTGCGGATCGCTCCGGTTTCCGGTAAAGCGGGCTGTGACATCCTTAACAGAGCAAGCTGATTGGGTAGCCAGTAAATGGTCTGCAGCTTGTACTGGCTAGGAAAGATGTAGTTCGGGATCGGACAGTCTCCTGGGGGCGTTGGATTCCCAACAGCTCGCTTAATCGCTCTGTTAGACTGTATTATCACCAAAATAAAAAGGACAAGATAAAAGACCGAACTCTTACGGTCATCAGCTCGCGTCGCGTTGGTGACTTGGGGGTTTGTCTATTGATCCAATTTGCTTTTCAGATCACATCCGCCCGACTCGCCAGATCATGATGATGGGTCGGAGGTCCCTTAGGCAGCCTTTTGCTACACCGTTATGAGCACTCCAACATCTTCATCTAGGTTGGTTCATGAGAGCCAAGACCCGCTCTCTGAACCCGAGTTCGCTTCCATCCTGTTCCCCCCGACCACTTTCTTCTGACAATCCATAGGTGCCCGATCAGATAGAGTAGCAGAGATATTATACTTCGGCACCTGAGCTTGGATATTTTGTCTTTGCAGAGACCATGGCCGGCAGCAGTGACGACTGCACTGGAGGCCCACGAGCAGAGCAGACCTATATCCTAGACCAAGGTGCGATCAACAACACCTTGATAGCTTCCCTCGAGACGATGCAGAAGCATATTAGGGATTAGGGAGCTTTCATGGTTGAGATGAGGAGAGAGATGGAGCGGATGAGAGCCGACCGCGAGCAGCGCAGGCCCGCAGGAGACGGGTCAGAGATACCAAGACAGCCTGATGAGCCAGTCCAGCCAGCAGCAGCAGCAGGAGCCAGACCGATGCGGGAGTTGCACAACCCCGGATCGATGCTTACCCACCGATGGATTATTCTTCCGGCGATTGTGGGGGTCTTCAAGTTCCCCCCACAGACTATTCAGTTTCTACTCCATTTCCATGGGCTCACGACTGAGGAGCCCCATCTCCACCTCTAGGAATTCGAGATGATCTGCAGCACCATCCACGATCGGCAGGTGGACGAGGATACCATTCAGATGATTGCCTTCCCCTTCGCCCTGGTCGATAGAGCATCCAACTTGCTAAATCATTTGGGGAGATATGTCACTACCTGGGAGTAACTCCGCACTGAGTACTTAAACAAGTACTATCCACTCGGGCGGACCAATGTAGAGAGGGCCTTGATCAGAAACTTCTCCATGCTCAATAACGAGCAGTTTCACGAGGCATGGGAGAGGTTTAGAGAGCTTACAGACAGATGCCATTAACATGACATCTCGAAGCCGAACCTAGTTCAGAGCTTCTTTGCGGGCTGACACCAGAGCTGCAGGGCTTCGTGAATGCTTCTTGTGGCGGTTCCTACTTCGCCAAGGATGAGGATCAGGTCTGGGCCATCTATGAGGAGATGGACGAGAACTACACCATGATGTCCCAGACCCGACTCTACACTCAGGGACGCCCCCAGCCACAGGCTGTGCAGGTTTAGAGTATAGCACGGGTCAATGTCGGTCCTTTCACTTCGTCCACGGCAGCCGCACAGGCTGAGTCTACAGCCGCAAACATGGGTATCATCAGCGAGAAGCTGGATCGGATCGAGCAGATCGAGAAGAAGCAGTGCCAGGGAATGACGCAGATCGACCATATGGCGCAGATGCTGAGTGACCCGAAGACACATATCATGTGTCTCCAAGAGGCACTGACAGCTTCATAGCCCCATCTCAGATCATGAGGAGATCCGAGCAGTAGTAGTAGCTCATCCCAGCATTCCAGTCAGCCTAGACAGGTTCACCATGTCCAGGTGGAGTCGTATCAGCAGCCACCGCAGTTTTACGAGCCATCACCATCCCAGGACACTCAGATGGTGGTCTACCAGCCGGATCAACCCAGGCTATACTACCCCTGCCCTCGTATGAGTAGGAGCCGTTGATGGATGTCAATGAGATTTAGTACGACTGACCCCAGGCCGGTATTCGACGAGACCATCCGTGATTCCGGTGGTCGGCCGGAGGCACTCGTTCCCATCAGCAGCATCCAGTTCAGGGTGGCCAGTACGGCCATCAACGTGAGCAGCACCAACATCCCAGTCTCCAATTCAGCAACAGCAGCAGTCATCCCACTACTAGTAGTATGGTCCTTGTCCCTATCAGCAGGGACAACCTTGGAGGTGAGAGCATCCTCCGCAGCAGTATCATCACCAGTACCCCTCTCACCCTCATCGTCAGCAGCAGTCTCACTACCAGCGAGGCCACCCGTCAGGTTCTCATCGGCCGACCTATGAGAACCCCACCTTGGATGACCTAGCCCGCCTCATGTCCGAGCAACAGGCTACTTTTGTACGGGAGTTGGACGAGTTCTGTCAGGAGATTAGGGAGATCGTGAGAGGGAAGGCCTCCATCCCTACCTAGATTGACCCGAACCCCAACAGCCTGAAGAGGAAGTCTGAGCAGGTAGAGTTCACAGAGACCACCATTCCTAGTGATTCACTTGGTGACATTTCTGCATATTTGTTTGGTGCTGACTTTGTTACACTTAGGAGCGGTAGGATGCCAGCAGGCGGCGCCTCATCTGAGCAACGACTCGCTGCTACTTCAGGATCGCCAGGCGAGGAGGAGAGCGATGTTGATGCTGCTAGAGATGACGATGGTGGTGCTGACACCACCATGGATGTTGATCCAGCCGACGGTACTGAGGTTGTCGTTTCACGAGATGGAGGAGGTGGTACTGATGCCACCACACTTGTTGCTGAGCCAGAGCGTGGTACTGATGCCGCGGATCCAGATGCCGAGGGTGGTGTTGAGGCCACCATTACTTCTACTGCTAGTCTTGTTGTCTTTCCTTTTGCGCATTTACCTCTGGACGTTTCTGAGAATAAAGGAAAGGGTTTGATTTATTCTGATCCACCTGTGTTGCATGAGGATGTATGTGTGGATTCTTTCGTGCTTGAGCAGCGCAGAACCTCTCCTAGTCCTTCATCTGAGAAGGACCCAACAGTCCCCTTCCCCCAAGCACTCCTCTTTGCTAAGGGGACCATAAAAACCCAAAAAAGTCCCACCAGCTATAGTTCAGCCAGCACATGATGGATAGATTTTATATACAACTAACTCTACAGGAGGCCTTGGAGCACATCCCTCTCTTCCAGAGATCGTTCAGAAACAGGACCATTGTTCAGAGGAAGAGGAGGAACCACTAGTCAGAGATCCATGTGCTCACTCATGCCACTTGCTTCGCGATCCAGAACCGTCTACCGGCCAAGAGGCCAGATGCAGGAGCCCCATATGTCAGATGCCACATTCAGGAGCAGAGGTTCGATCGTACTCTATTAGATAGCAGGTCTTCGATCAACCTACTTCCGGCATCCCTACTCGACTGCTTCGAGTTGGGCCCTCTACGAAAGAGCCGGACGGTCCTTTAGTTTGCTGATCGATCTAACAAGAGGCCGAAGGGGTTGCTGAAGGACGTTGTCGTCACGATTCAAGGCCTGAAATTCCCCGTGGACTTCGTTGTGTTGGACATGGAGATCCCTGAGTCTGTGACCGATACCCCCATCATTTTAGGACACCCATTCTTGGCCACAACCAAGGTAGTATCCGATCATGATAGAGGGAAGGTATACTTTCGCGTTGAGGGCGAGAGTATACAAATAGAGATGATCGAGGAGACTAGAGACCGAGATTCAGCTTGCTCCGAGCAGACTTCAGATTCAGAGTAGATGACAGAGGAAGGGAGAGATATCCACTAGGACTGTGACTTTGTGATCATAGATGATGAGCCAGTTTGGGCAGACCCAGCAGCACAGGCCATACTATCACCCTCAGAGTTTGCTGATGCACATATGGCAGCAGAGGAGAGCTTGGATAGCGTACCCTTGGTTCAGGATACATCTCAGGCAGCAAAGCCAGTTCCCAATCATGAGGCAGATTTTTATGATTCTGATACAGATCCCTTGGAGTCAGATTTCGACTGGGCTGAGTTTGATGACTTGATACCGTGTCTGACTTCCACAGAGCCTACATCTAGGGAGGAGGTTGATTCCACACAGAGCAGACATACACCAACATAGCAGCCTATGCCTGATTTAGATTGTGAGCGAGAGTCTTCATTCTCCCATGCAGATTTGGCCGCATTCACTCAGACCTTTCAGAGGCCAGATCCACCAGCACCGTATTGTCCAGAGCTGAAGCCGCTTCCATCATCGCTGAAGTATTGGTTCCTTGCGGGTGATAGGAGATGTACCCAGTCATATTCTCAACGGATTTGACTGGAGAGCAGGAATCTCGTCTGATGGGGGTTCTTGAAATGAATCGCAAGGTGATAGGATGGAGTTAGTCGATCTCCAAGGGATAAGTCCGTCCCTGTGCTCTCACCATATCTATCTCGAGGAGGACGCGAAGCCGTCGAGTAAGTTCCAGCGGCGGATAAACCCGAACCTTCGAGATGTTGTCATGAAGAAGATCTCGAAATGGTGGAGCACCGATTTTATACACCCCATCTCTGACTCCATGTGGGTCAGTCCATTCCATGTGGTGCCCAAGAAGATGTGCATCACTACAGTTGTTAGCAAGTCTGGAGAGGATATCACCACCTGGGTACCTACTCCTTGGCGGGTCTGTGTGGACTACAGACGATTGCAACAGGCCACCAAGAAGGATCATTTCCCCTGCCCTTTATTGATCAGATTATTGAGAGGTTGGCAGGGAAGAGCCATTACTACTTTTTGGACGGGTACTCTGGATACAACCAGGTGGCGATTGCGCTAGAGGACCAGGACAAGACTACCTTCACATGTTCCTTCGGGACATTCTTTCAGATGGATGCCCTTTGGATTGTTCAATGCTCCGGCGACATTCCAGAGGTGCATGTTGTCCATCTTTTCGGACATGGTGGGGGAGTGCTTGGAGGTCTTCATGGACGACTTTTCGGTCTACGGCGAGGGATTCGATTCTTGTCTTGACTCCCTAGACCATCCTCCAGCGGTGTATAGAGGTGCACTTGGTGCTCTCTTGGGAGAAGAGTCACTTCATGTGACACAAGGGACGGTGCTTGGCCATATCATCTCCAATAGGGGCATGGAAGTTGATCCGGCCAAGGTGGATATCATTAGGAAACTCAGTCCACCGTCCAACTTGTGGCAATTATGGTCTCTTCTGGGGCACATCGGTTTCTACTAACGATTCATTCATGATTTCAACTGGATTGCCCGACCGTTAACTGATCTGCTGACGAAAGACACCGAGTTCATTGTGGATGATAAGTGTCTAAACATCGTTTGAGACTCTTAAGAGTTTAGTTATAGAGGCTCCTGTCCTTCAGCCACCTGATTGGTCTCTCCTATTCAAGATCATGATGGACGCCTCCGATTTTGGCGTAGGGGCCGTGCTGGGATAGAGGAGGGATGGAGTCCCCTTTGTTATTCACTACGCTAGCCGGACTTTGGATGCAACTCAGAAAAACTACACAGTCACTGAGAAGGAGATGCTAGACGTAGTGTTCGCCCTAGATAAGTTCAGATCTTACATCATTGGATCTAGAGTGACCATCTTCACTGATCATACCGCCATCCGATACCTCATGGCGAAGAAGGATGCCAAAGACAGATTGACCAGATGGATCCTTCTACTCCAGGAGTTTGATATAGAGATTAAGGACAAGACTAGAGTCAAGAATGTGGTGGTGGATCATCTCTCCCGATTGGAATATCTTGAAGATTCTTAGAAAATCGAGCCTATTTGTGAGACCTTCCCAGATGAGGCGATCCGTGCTATCACCTCTCTCCCGTGGTATGCCGATATTGTGAACTTTCTTGTTACAAAGAAAGTCCCACAGGATTGGCCCAGGCAGAGACTTGAGACCTTCCTCGTGAAGGCCAAGTTCTACCATTGGGAGGATCCCGTCCTTTATCATGAAGGAGGGGATAACATCTGTAGTAGGTGCATTCCTTAAGAGGATCACCACAACGTCCTCACTTACTGCCACAAGCTTGAGGCAGGAGGACATCACTATGGGAGGAGAACAACACAGAAAGTGCTCCAATCCGGCCTTTGGTGGCCTACCCTCTTCAAGGACTCTTATGAGTTTGTAAAGAGGTGTACTGACTATCAGAGGATGGGCACTTGTGGACAATATGACATGATGCCGATGCAGCCCATTCACTTGTGTGAGGTTTTTGATGCATAGGGCATCGATTTCATGGGTCCATTCCCTAGGAGTCAGGGATTTGAGTACATTCTGTTCGCCGTGGATTATGTGAGTCGTTGGGTTGAGGCCATCCCTGCCCGAACCGCAGATGCTAGGACTGTTTGCAGATTTTTGAGGAATAATATCATTTCATGGTTCGGGGATCCTAGAGTGTTGATATCTGACGGGGGGTCTCATTTCGTCAATGACAAGGTAAAGGCCCTTTCTAGAGAGTTCAGCATAAACCATCGAGTAGCCACATCATACCATCCTCAGACCAATGGTCTTGCTGAAGTGTCAAACATGGAGATCAAGACAATATTACAGAAGGTCGTTTGCCCTGACCGAAAGGATTGGACACGGCTTTTGGACTCGGTCATGTGGGCCTATCGGACGTCCTTCAAGACACTGTTGGGTAAGTCTCCCTTTCACCTCGTTTATGGCAAGCTCTGCCATTTACCTTTTGAGCTTAGACATAGGTCACTCTGGGCAGTCACAGACATTATCATGGATCTAGTGAGTGTGGGAGATCAGAGGAGGGTAGAATTAGCAGCCCTGGAGGAGCTTCGTGATGTAGCCTTTTCGAGCAGCCTACAGTACAAGGAGAGAGTGAAGGAGTGGCATGATTCTCATATCAGCCACAAGCAGTTTGAGCCAGGATAGGGAGTATGGTTGTTCGATGCCAGGTTGAGATTATTTTCAGGGAAGCTACAGAGAAAATGGAAGGGACCCTGCTTGGTTAGAAAGGTACACGACAATGGGAGTATTGATATATCTGAATTGTCTTCTGAGAGTACCTTTCATGTTAACGGGCAGCGGCTCAAGCCATATCTAGATAATGAACAGCTGGTCTTTGACGTTGCCCCGATTCATTTTGTGTGAGATGTGGTCTCTTTACTCACATCTATTGCATCTCACGCCTGATTATCATTGTTCCTCCGCCTTGTATAGATCCAATTGTCCATATCACACTATTCTTCAGTCCAACACCCCATTTACATCTTCGACGTTGTTATACTTAGGGGGCAGTTTACCCTAAGTATAGGGGGGTGTGAGATTTTTGAGTTTCTTTTGATTCATTTCTATCTCTGTTTTGCTGCCTATACTTAGGGATATTTTACCCTAGTATTGGGGAGGTAGACCCTGTACATTCTCACTCAGATTTCCCTTCGTGTACAGCCTTCTATACTTAGGATTATTTGATCCTAAGTATAGGGGGAAATCCTGAGAGCCTCTTGCGTTTCTATTCTTTCATTCGTCTTTATATATAGCCTTCCTTTTCACTTCCCTATACTAGGCATGAGTTATGTCTTCTTCATCGCTCTTGACTCAGAGGACATCGTTCGAGCTAAGTATAGGGGGTTGTCGTATATATTTCATATATACTTTAGCCATAACTCGTACTTTGTGTGAGTGTGTTCATAAATAAAAATGGCTAATATCCAAAAATCCATAAAAACTAAAATTTTTCCTTGTAAATAAAATTCTTTTATTGCACATACATTGTACAAATTATTTTTGTAAAATTATTTGTAAAAATCTTTTGTGAAAATAGCTTGTAAATATTTTCATATCAAAATTATGTCTATAGTACAAAATTTTTGTAAAATGTTTTGAAAATCAAAAGTTTGCAAAAACCTTGCATAGATTTATGTAAATATTTGCAAAACTTGCATTTATGCATACATCCATATTTTCAAAACATTTTTCAAAAATTTTGCGCATGTGTAAATATTTTGTAAATAGCATTTTTGTAAATACTTGTATAGTTTCTCTTGGATCATAGTTGACATTTAAACTAGCCTGAAAATAAATTGAAAAATGGAGCTTGATTAAGATCTTAATCAACCTAATTCTAAGAGGAACCTTATAGGGCTTACGGTTGAGACTTTTCAGGTCCATAGTGACTTAATTCTTTGAGTCCACTAGGCTATTATCATAGGTCATCTCGATGAGCCTAAGTAGAGCACTTAACAACACACACATGACACATATAGACAATGGCTTTACTTGGACCAACACTTTACACCGAGCTCTCTACGGACGTGGTGGTGAGGAGGCAATCTTCCTTGACTTGGGGTAGCAAATGAGGGTAGTACTTCTAGGCGGAACCTCTCTTCTTCTTATAGCGAAGGAAGTGCGTCTCAACTCGGTCTGGTTGCCATGATGTCTAACGACATGAGTTGTGGGTGCAATAATGCTTCAAAAGAGGGATAGTCTACTGGCTCAAGAGGAAAAACTCCTTATGTATATATGCTATACTTTGTAGATATGTTGTACAGATGAACATCAAAAAAATGCAAAAAGGAAAGAACTCCAAAAAAGTGGTGGGTCTGATAGAAGATGATAATCCCACAAGAGTGTATATAGTGCAATAAGCAAATCTTGAGACTCGTGTTCCATCTTATGAAGCTTGCAGCAGGGAGACTTAGCTACACTGGCTGAGCTCCCAGGGATACATGGCTACACTGTCCATGGTCCATTCTCTTCTTCCCCCTCTTCTTGAGCCGGTTGAACTTGAACTTAGAAGGGAATATCCCGCTCCTCAAGGAAAGAGTGGCAACATTAGGGCATTAGAGTTACCTTGTTGGGGAGGGTTATCATTTTGCTACTTCTGAGGTGGAGAGCTATACCTCACACACACAGTACAAGGAATGATTCATAGTCTTCAGGGTTTGTGTATGTAGACTTGTTCTGATTTGGATTATTGAGGAGTCTTGACTATAGATTAGTGGAACTTAGAGGCTGTTAAGTTTTAAACCTAAGTCCAAATAAGGTTCCGACACATTAATAATCCAAAGATCTGACTAAGCTCCATACTTCAATTTAATGAAGGCAAGTTTAATAATTAGCATTGATTCATTTATTTTTCCCCTCTTTATATTTTTCTTTTCTTTTTCACTTCTTTTTCAAATAAGTGTTTGCTAAGGGACTAGCAAAGTTAAGTATAGTGGGGTGATGAATCTTCATTTATTACTCTTTATTCTTTTATTTTAGCTAAAAACCTTTGTAAAACACCATGCATATGTTTGTAAATAGAATAATTTATAAAAAAGAATGCATTATGTAAATATTAATAATTAGCATGCTTTTGTGCAAAAATAAGAGAATAAAGAAATAAAGAAAAAGAGGGAAATTTTTAGAATAAATATTGAGTGACCTGAACCCAAGGGAAGGCTCGATATGGGCCTGACCGCAAAATAAAACAAGTAGAGAGAGATAGGGTGACTCAACATTGTGTAAAACCTCCTCTTAGTGTATATATTTTATTTTCTAAAAATAAAAATATTTATGTGTTTCCCATATTTTGTATATATTTATAAAAATAAAAAATTTGGAAAAAATAAAAAAATAAAGCAAAAATAATTTCTCTCTCTCATCAGTGTATATATACCATGTATATAAAATAAAAGATGTATTTATTTCATCCTTGTAAATAATTAGTAAAATTCAAATAAAATACTTTTTATATTCTAAATTCTATGGTGTAATTAAATAAAATTAAAATTTAGAATATTTGTACATAACTAAAATAATAAAAATAAAATTTAAAAAAATACATAGGTATATATACCTGTAAATAATAATAATATAATGTAAATACATAATTTATTTTTACAAAATAAATAAAAATCACTAAAAATACTTTGAAAATAAATAAACATTTTTTATTTTGTAAATATTTTTAAATAAAGTCATTTCCTATTTTCTTTTGATTTTCCAAATCTTTTTCGAATGGATTCTTCCCATTGGTCCATGGGGGATTGTTGACCCCCAGTCAACTCTCCCCCTAGGACAACCAGTCTAGCGTATCTGAATCCTAACCCGACTTCTTCGAATTATCGCGCCCTGATCCAATCACTATCTCCTAAAACCCCAGGCTCCGATTATCCACGATTCATTCATGATCCACGCCCGAGGTTCCTTCCTAGGGATCACTACTCCGATTTGCTTGCCCGACTCCACTCTTGTCGGACCCCTACCAATATAAAGTATCGCCTCCTTCCGCCATTTCACGCACCTTCGGCCACCATTTCAGACACTTGTGACCTCCACCTTCTTACATTGAGTGACAACAATCCACAGGAGATGTTGTAGCGAGGATTGAAGCGCCCTAGCCCCAGGTTCGGTGGTCATCGCCGCCGTGCTCCGCCCATCAGAGCTCGAGCCTCTGGAGACGTCGCTCCATTGAGGCAAGGACCCCAGGAGGTCACCCACCTCCGGCATAGACGTCTGCGATCATCAGGTAGCCTCGACATCACTTAGATTAGCTTCCATTCCAATTTTTCGATTGTGTGCCATCGGCCTTCACCGGCCGATTCACCCCACTCCGATCGACCATCTTCCCATCCGATCATCGTATCATCTTCATGAGTCTTCTCTCCACATTCTTCGCACCTCCGATCATCCTGGTTCTCTCAGGAACTAGGAGTTAGGTCCTCCTCCGCCGCCACTCGCTGGAGGACCACGCCTCGACCCACCTGTCCACCTACTTTTCCCATAACCGGGTCGAGGCACTTTGCCTTCGACCCAGCTTTCTTTCTGTGCATGTCTCATCGAAGAAGGACCCCATATGGAGGTCCAACCGTTCAGGCACAGGTGCTCCTACTCCTCCACATCGTTGGAGCTCCTCCGACGTCTCCGGTCCCATCTGAGCACACCCATCGCTACGGACGAGCTTCCTCTTTGATTCGCCCACCTCCCCAACATCTGAGGAGGCCCTCCGTGCATGTAATGGGCCGGCGAACCTCGCCGATGACTTGTTCTTCGATGACCTTCCTCCGTCGTTTGATAGCGTCCCCAGCACCAGATTAGATCGCCACCATTCATGTTTGGGGAGCTTGCAGTCGTTGGATCGAGCTCAGTACCTCATCTGGAGCGTCGATCAACGAAGGGGTGAAGGCCATTCTCCACCATCAGATCTTCTACGTGGCACCCCTTCAGCCTTGGATCGCAAAAATGGGATAATATCACTTAGGCCCCTAATCTTTTTGCATTTATAGTTTAGTCTTGTAAATACGTAGAATAGTTGTTTTTATTTTTGAAAATTTGCAATAAGGACCTTATACTTTCTTATATTTGTGATTTAGCCCCTATTTGTGTGGAACACGTGCTTCGACACATGAGTGTTGGGTAAATTGCATGTAAAGGGTCTGTGTTTCTGGGTGTTATGATTTGAACCTTCATATATAGGAATGACAGTTTCGTCTCTCTAATTGTGAACCACATGCTTGTCGCGTGATATCGTGGGCTTTTTACATGATTTGGGCTAGGGTTTGTGGATGTTCTCAATTTAATATTATGTTTTGAAAATTACAGAAATACCCCTATGCATGATTGTTTAAAACATGTGCTGAATTGATGTGATTTTTTTATCGATGCCCTTATAATTCTTGCACATGCTTCTGTCTAGCCCCCAGAACATTGTTTCTTTGCATATAGGTCCCTGTGTGCTGTAACTTTTTGTATTGGTCGAATAAAATATCAAATAAAATCCAAACCTTGTGAAATTTGGACACGTGGCCCCTACCACTGTGTAAAAATTTCACAAAAATTTAGGGACATTTTTGTTGCTTTTTGTTATTTTTAAAAAATCAAAAACCATCATTTTTTAATGTTTTAAATATAAAATCAACTAAAAAAATAAAAACTCATCTAAAAATTACAAAAAATTAGGACTTGTTTGTTTTAGTGTTTTCTTGCTTCTATCTAATTTTTGTCTTATTTGGATTTATAAAACCCATAAAAACTATAAAACCCTCGAAACATTATAAAAATTGTTAAAAATTATATAAAAATAAAAAAAATGCAATTTTGGTTTCTGTAGTTTAGTTTTTATTTATATTTTTCATAAAAATTGCCTTCAGATTTTTATATGCTAATTATCTATTTTTAGTTTGCCTTTCAAATCTAGCTGCACATTATTTATGATTTTTAACTTTTTCCTATTTTATAAAATCACCAAAAAATTTTAAAATTCTGGAAAAATCGACAAAAACACTTAAAAATACATAAAACCCAAAAATAATTTTATTTGAATTTTATGGATTGATCTGTATCTGTTGTGTTGAATAAATTGTTGTTGGTGTTCTTTTTCCCTTCTTTTTACATTTCCTTTATAATTAAAAATACAAAAAATTTAAAAATATATAAAAATCCTCCAAAAACACCTTTCTTTATTTTGTTTTATTTGTGACTACTTCGTAGGCCGATTGAGCCAACCCGTGCTCCTTGAGTTCGACCCTGGTCGCTATACCAGGTTAAATAAATAACGAGGACCGCTCTTTGATTTCATTGGTTTTTTTGACTTATTTTGGTGGTCTTATCTTCTTGTTGAGTCCGATTCGAGGGGTTGAGGTCTGATAACCGTTCAGGTACCCTGTGTTAATTCGGTCAATTTAATGTCCAAATTAATGTATGTGATTCGTTGTAGTCGGATACGAGGGGTTAATCAAAAACCACTTAACGATTAATGTGAGGTTAATTTTAAGCGGCAATTTTTTTTACTTGGTGGAAGTCCAAGGTCGATCTCAGGGAGGCATCTGTCTCCTTAGGTGAATGAGAGCAATTTTTCAAGTGTTGATGTTCGAGGAAGAATTTTTTTTTTGGTCTTCTTAGTTTTTATGCAGACATATGCAGACAAGGCGAGCCAATTTAACGTTTGATTTAAATGATGTATCAAATGAAGTCCAAAAATAATGAAAATTGGCCAGATGATTATTTATGATGAAAATGACCTATACTAATTTTTTTGGAATTTTTCGACTCAAAATAAATTTTCTGTGAATGAAATAAGCAGACAGAGTGATTTTCAGTATTTAATTTTTAATAAATATCAAATCACAATTTTTTCAAGAACTAAAATTATCCTAGGTGGGTCTAATGATAACGGACCTAGGAAAATTAACAGGACTTAAATTTACTGTGAAATGAATTAATTAAAATTAATTTAAGAAAATCACTAAACTATTTATTTAGGCCTCGATATGCGTGCAAATGCTATGAAATTTTTATGGTGTGTTAGAAATGATGTCCTTAGGCTACTGTGATTTTTTTATAATTTTTGAAGGCACAGATAATTAATTAAAAATCAAAAGGCATCACTGGGCAAAATATGTCAACAATGAACCAATTAATTCATTAATAATTCAAATAAGCCTACAAAAATCAGACACGTGTACTATCAGATGGAGGACAAAATTTCCAACAACATGCAATTTTTAGAATCTCAAAATGATGAAAAATGGACTCTAGGGACACGTGCAAACACAAGGGTGTAAATGCAATACTGGAAATTGAACTTTCAATAAATAAATATGCTGACAGGGACTAAAATGCAATTACCGATAATATGCAGGACTTTTATGCAATTTCTCCACGAGACACGTGCTCCTCACGTGGGGTCTGCTTCACAGGGACCTCTTTGTAATTCCGGAAAGCTTCAGGGGCGTCTGTGCAATTAACCCAGGCCGCACGTGCTCCTCATGTGGGCGACCTAGGTTCGGAGGGCGTCGGAGGCTCGGGTCGAGGCTCGGGTCCTCTGGAGGTTCGGACGACGGCTCGGTGCAGCCTCGGGTCGCCTGAGCCTAGGCTCGGAGTCCGAGGCTCGGATGCGTAGACGTGGCGGCCTGAAGGCCCTCGGATCAAGATGGATCCAAGGGATGTCGATGAAGGCGTGTGGCAACTGGAGAGCCGTCAGATCAGAGGCGCGATTAACGGTCGGGGACAGGCGCGGTGATGAAACACGTGGCGGGACGAGGACCGTTCGATCAGATGATCGAACGGCTGCTGCTGCTTCATCTCGGACGGTCCTCCGCCACCTGCGGAGGAGAAGGCGGAGCTCCGATGAGGCTGGACTTGCTCCGCCTCGGTCGCCAGGCGTCGATGAAGAATGTCGTCGGCTCCCGAGTGCCTCGGAAGATGCGGGGGCGTACGGCGAAGCTTCCGGCGGGCTCAGTGGCTGCGGAGGCGTGCAGGAGCTCGCTGGAGACGAAGCTCGAAGAGACCTCCGGTGAGGCTCCGGCCAGTGAAGGGACGAGAACCTGCAGGGGTTAGACGAAGTAGCCGAAGCGTGCAAGTGTTCGTGGTGAAGTATGGCGTGATCGGCGAGGCCTACAGTGGAGTGAGGTGGTCCGGCGAGCGAGCTCCAGCCAAATGGCGGAGCTGTTGGTCGGAGGAAAGTGAAACGTGTCGTCGGAGTGTGCGGAAGGTACCGCGAGGATCGGAGCTTCGACGCGAAGCTCGTCGAGGTGATTTGGAGGCGAGAAGGTGGTCAGTGATGGCGAATAAAAACGGAGAAAAAGCAAGAAAATGGAGAAGAAGATCGGAGGACAATGGAGGGAGTTACCTGGGGAATGGGGCTCAGCTTTGAGCTCCAGGTCGTCGCTCAAGGGATCGGTAGGGTCCCGAGCTCGGGCAGCTGCTCGAGGGAGGCTGCAGCACGGCGGTGGCGGCCGTGGATCTCGCCGGAGTCGATTCTCCTTCTTCGCTCAACGATTTACCTAATTGCTGTCACCAACTGGTAGGTCGGAGCTCAGGGAAGCTCCCTGGAGTGGCGGGTGGGGGTGAACGGCGAAGGTGGTGGCGTATTTATAAGGCGAAAGTAGGTGGGTTGGCTGGTGGAGTGGCGAGGTTGGTGGTCGTCGTGGGGCGAGTATGGTGGAGATGGTGGAGCTTGAGGGAGCTGGCGAGGGAGAGGGACGAGTGGGTGACGTCGTGGGGGGGTCAGCGGCCGGAGGAGTTGGCTGACGTGCGACCAAAAATAGGAAGGGGGCGCCCCTCCCGCAAGGCAAGGGACGTGGGGGAGAGGGGCGCCTGGAGGTAGGAGACGAGGTCCTCACCGTTGGATCATGTGATCCAACGGTGGAGATCAGAGCGTGGTGAGCGGGTATGATTAGATCTGGGGCGCCAAGATGATGAGTTATGAGGGAGCCACGTGGCGCGTTGTGGCGAGGCGCGAGCGGGCGGTTTAGATGAGCGGGTGGAGTTGATCTGAGGGTCGAGACTCGTCGGAAGAGGGCGGCTGCGATGAGAGGATCGGGGACCCGATCAGGCGGCGCAGATGCTTCCACGTGGAAGGCTGAGAGCGCGGCGCTGAAGGACGGTGGAGATGAAGTGTGGGGCGGATCTGATGGCTGGGAGATGGACAGGTACGTGGAAAGCCCTGGGCCGTTGGATCTGAAGGGAGATCCAACGGCGGAAGGCGCGGGCGGATGAGGCGATGGGCAACGGGCCGCGTGGCGCAACCAGAGGGCGCCACGTGGCCTGCTGTGAATGGCTGGAGGAAGAAACATGTGTAGAGAGAAGAGGAAGCCGAATTTGGAAAAACTCAAAACATGAAAGTTGTAGATCTTAATGAGCTCTACAAGTTTCATGTTGACCAAAGACGGAGATGAGGTCAAATATGATACATAAATACTAGGATACATAAATATACATATGTTGTATACAAAATGGCCCAAAAACCCAAGTTTCTCATACAAGCTCCAATTTCGATGAAATTAGTCTCATTTTGAAAGTCTTTTAATGTGTAGTATTCTAAGAGTGAGTAGACCTAATTCGGGGTTTGTATGAGGGCTTTATTTGTGATTTAATGTACAAGGGTTCTTAGGCTATTTTGGCTATTTTACAAGGGTTATTTTTGGCATTCTTCCCTATATTATTAAGGAATACATATATATTATAGAGAAGAAGTTATTTTGGTGAAGAGGTATTTTACAGGGGATTTTTGGCTTCTTATTTAAATGCAGATGAGCTGCTAAAATGCATGAATTATGGATGCATGCATGAGTGTTATTTATGCAAGATAAAAGGAAATATGCCTCTATTTTCTCGGGAACAAGGCTCTATTTTTGACTTTTGATGTGATGAATCACATATTCATCAACCCCCTATACTTAAACCTTGCTCGTCCCCGAGCAACTAAAATGAAATGCAAGAGTGAAATGATTTTGGGTTCCATACCAAGGTCATGAACAAAAGTTGAAAATGGAGCTTGACTCGACCTTTGGATTAATTGTGTGGCGGAACCTTATTGGGACCTGAACTTAAGACCTAACAGACTTCAAGTTCCACAAGTCTTCTATTCAAGACGCCTCAATAGTCAGGTCAGAACAAATCCTCAAACGCAAATTTCTGATGACTATGATTCTTACTTGTACTGTGTAAGTGATTTGTAACTCTCCACATCAGAAATGGCTCGGAACCAGCCTCCTCTAACAAGGTAACTCAATAACCCGGTCCAATAACTCTTTCCTCGAGGAGCGGGGTATTCCCTTCTAAGTTCAAGTACGACCAACTCAAGAGGAGGGGGGTAGAGAAGAGAATGGATGGTAGCCAGTGTAGCTACCTATCCCGGGATGCCTGACCAGTGTAGCCAAGTCATCCAGCTGCATTTCTTTACTAGTATACAGGCTCCGACAGGTATTTTATTTTTTTCTTGAACCTGTCTGATTTTTTTGGAGTTTTTGCAATTTTTTTTTTCAGAAGCAGCATGTACATCAGGAGTTTTTCCTCTTGAGTCAGTAGACTATCCCTCTTTTGAAGCATTATTGCAACCCACAGCACCCTGTCCTTAGATGTCAACACCACTAGACTAGGTTGAGACGCACTTCCCTCCCTAGAGGAGGACGGATGTTTCCACCTGTGTGCTACTCCAAGCTAAAGGATTCTACCTCCTCACCACCTCATTAGTGAAGAGCTACGTGCATAGTGCTTGTCCAAGTTAGGTCATTATCTAAAAGAATCCTGCGTATGCACGAGATATTCTACTTAGACTCATTAAGATGACATGTGAACATAGACATGCGGACTCAAAGAATTAAGTCGCTTGACCTGAGAAATCTTAACTCCAGTTCCTATAAGGTTCCTCTGAAATTAGGTGGATTAAGGTCAAATCAAGTCCATCCTCAATATCTACTAATAACTTGGTCTAGAACCCAATAGCTTTTCACTTTGCATATGCAAAGATATGCAGATGAGATGAGATGTCATGTTATGGAAATGCAAGACTCTCTTTTTTTTATTTTTCTATGCAGAGATGATATGCAAGAGTAAATAAGAAGCCTATACTTTTCAATTTTTTTTTCATTTTTACCCACCCGTACTAAATACAAAAATACGCGAAAGTACGAGCTATGGGTAAAGTATATATGTAATATATACACGCCCCCCTATACTTAGCGTGTGCTATGCCCTCAGAGTACGAAGAGCGAGGAAAAAGACATAGCTCGTGCTAAGCGTAGGAGAGCCAAAAGGAACAGAAAGTATAGAAGTCGTCTCGCCCCCCTATACTTAGGCTCTAGCAGCCTAAGAAGATCAGAAATGGGGCGGACGAGGGAAAGTTGAGAGATGGATGAATATATACATGGCGGGCATCGGTCCCCCCTATACTTAATCTCTGCTCAGCCTAAGTATAGGACAGGAGTGAGTATGAGAACCGATGTAATCTGGAGAATGTACAGTGAATCGACTCGGGTTACCCTTCCCCCCCTATACTTAGGATCTGCTCATCCTTAAGTATAGTCCAAGATAATGGTTCGATGATGTGGGGATGGGTTACTGGAATCGTGGGGATAAAGGATAGGATCTACAGGAAGAATGATATATATACAGCTGAGTCGGTTTGAATCTTTTGGAGATGCTGCTGATGGCTGGAGTTCATTGCTGCAAGGTCTCATACGCGGCTTGAGATGTATCTGCTGTATCTGTCTCGTGCATGAATATAATCTCCTCCACATGGACTAACTGTTCATTGGGTTCGACGAAGTGCTTCAACAGCTGTCCATTTACTAGGAATGTCGGTGCGTCATCTGCGAGATCTGAGATCTCGACACATCCACTATCATGCACCGTTCGGACAACGAATGGTCCCGTCCACTTAGACTTTAATTTGCCTTGGAAAGTCTTCAGCCTGGCATTGAACAACCATACCTTTTGTCCAGGAACAAAGGTCTTTCGTATGATATATCTATCGTGCCAACGCTTCACTTTGTCCTTGTACACCACACTGTTGTCGTATGCTCGGTTTCTGACTTCCACAAGCTCATTCAGATCCATGTCTCTCTGTTTCTGCCCCAGGTGTGTGTTCTAGTTGACCTTTTTTATTGCCCATTCTGATTTGTGCACTAACTCTGCGGGCAAGTGGCACGGCTTTCCGAATACCATTTGGAATGGGGAGGTGCCTAATGGTGTCTTGTAAGCCGTCCTATACGCCCAGAGGACTTGATCCAAGATCTGAGACCAGTCCTTCCTGTCCGGGCGGACAAGCTTTTGCAATATGGTTTTCACCTCCCTATTGGACACCTCAGCCATACCATTAGTTTGTGGGTGGTAAGGACTCGCGACATGGTGCTCGATGCCGTAGTCCTTCAGGAGTTTCTTCACCTCCTGATTCACAAAGTGGCTACCCCCGTCTGATATCATCATTTTGGGGATCCCGAACCTAGAGATTATGTTCTCTCGGATGAATTTACAGACAGTCATGCTGTCTGCGGCTCGGGTTGGGATAGCCTCCACCCATCTGGATAGGTAGTCAACCGCAAGAAGAATGTATTCGAATCCGTGGCTGACAGGGAATGGGCCCATGAAATCGATGCCCCAGGCGTCAAAGACATCACAAATTATGACCGGCTGCATTGGCATCTCATCCTTGGAACCAACGGTTCCTCCCATTCTCTGGCAAACTGGGCACGACTTTGCGAAGGCGGTGGCATCGCGAAACAGAGTCGGCCAGTAAAAGCCACACTGAAGTACCTTCCATGCGGTCCTCTTCCCGGAGTGGTGTCCTCCTGCCTCTAAGCTATGGCATAAAGAAAGGACACTCTGGTATTCCTCCTGAGGAATACAACGTCTCCAGACACAATCCGGTCCTTCAAAGAAAAGGATCGGATCCTCCCAATGGTAGTGTCTAGCGTCCGACTTTAGTCGGTCGATTTGGCTCTTGGGCCAATCCTCGGGAACTTTCTTGGAGACAAGATAGTTCACGATATTGGCGTACCATGGGAGTGAGTCGATAACAAAAATCGACTCGTCAGGGAAGGAGTCTCGAATCGGGGAAACCTCGAAAGTATTAAGATCTTCGAGACGAGAAAGATGATCGGCTACTACGTTCTTCTTTCCAGGTTTATCACGGATGTCCAAATCAAATTCCTGGATAAGTAAAATCCAACGAAGAAGACGCGCCTTCGCGTCCTTCTTCTCCATCAGGTATCGTAGTGTCGTTTGGTCTGTGAACACGGTTACCTTGGATCCGATTAAGTGGGATCTGAATTTGTCCAAGGCAAACACTACCGCAAGCATTTCCTTTTCGGTAACTGTATAGTTACGCTGAGAAGAATCAAGCACTTTGCTTGCGTAGTGAATTGCAAACGGGATGCCATCTCTTCTTTGTCCCAATACAGCCCCAACAGCATAATCTGAGGCGTCCGTCATGATCTCAAAAGATAGAGACCAATCCGGGGCTTGTAAGATGGGTGCGTCCATTATCATTCCTTGTAACAGCTTAAAGGCCTCAAGACATTTGTGATCTACAATAAACTCCGTGTCTTTACCTAAAAGCTCAGTTAGCGGTCGGGCAATCTTAGAGAAATCCTTGATAAATCTTCGATAAAATCCGACATGCCCGAGGAACGACCGCAACTGCCGTACGTTGGTTGGTGGCTGGAGTCGTCTGATCATGTCCACCTTGGCAGGGTCAACCTCCATTCCTCTCTTGGAGATGACATGCCCCAACACTATGCCCTCTGTCACCATGAAGTGACTTTTCTCCCAGGAGAGCACCAGATTGACCTCACAACATCTTTTGAGGACTCGGTCCAGATTCCTAAGGCAGGAATCAAAAGAGTCGTCGTGGACCGAGAAGTCATCCATGAAGACTTCCAGGAATTCGCCGACCATTTCGGCGAATACAGCAATCATGCACCTTTGAAAAGTACCTGGAGCATTGCATAGCCCAAAAGGCATGCGCCTGAAAGCATAGGTACCAAAGGGGCATGTGAACGTGATCTTTTCCTGGTCCTCCGGAGCTATGGCTACTTGATTGTAGCCCGAGAACCCATCAAGGAAGCAGAAGAATTCTTTCCCCGCTAATCTTTCTAGGATCTGATCAATGAATGGTAGGGGGAAATGATCCTTCTTCGTCGCGGCATTAAAGCGTCTGTAATCCACACAGACGCACCACGACGTGGGTACTCTCGTCACGATCTCCTCTCCGTCCTCGTTGGTGGTCGTCTGAATTCCCGACTTTTTCGGGACAACATGAATTGGGGCCACCCACTTAGAGTCGGAGATTGGATAAATAAAACCCGCGTCGCACCATTTTTCTATCTCTTTCTTCACTACCTCTCGTAAATTTGGATTCAACCGGCGTTGGAATTCACGAGAGGGTTTGGCTTCGTTCTCCAAGTAAATATGGTGCGAACACAGAGCGGGATTTATTCCGTGGAGATCGGAAATGCTCCAACCTATTGCCTTGCGGTTCTTCTCCAGGATCTCTAGCAAGCGAGATTCCTGCTCCTCGGTTAATTGCGAACTGATAATGACCGGAAATTTCTTGTCTTGGCCCGCAAGGAAGGCATACTTCAGGGTTGTGGGTAAAGGTTTGAGCTCAGGAATAGTATGATGTCTAGAAAGTCTGGCTCAATCTGATCTGGTTTGGTGTTGGATGTGGCTGGATCCTGTTCTGTAGTAGCTGCCACCAAACTCGGCTCTGGAGTCGGATCGTCAAAGGTCTCCATGCAATCGGCAAATGCCTCGTTCGACTCGTCATCCTCATCTTCCGATTGTCCTAAGGATGTCAGGACTGACAGGCCCAACTGGGCCTCTATGTCATCGAAGATGTAGGGCGATGCAGGCTCAGAGCTGTACTCGTTCCTGAAGATCTCGCAGACTGACTCGTGCACTGAATTATCTTCAACGGAGATGGACACATCGGTGCTGGCTGGGTTCTGTCTCCATGGCCCAACTAAGTCTACGTGCTCACAGTCTGTTTCGATAGAAGAGTACTCGGTGCTGGATTCGGAGTCTGGTCTCTGCCATCTCGTCTGCTTCATCTCAAGTTCCTCATCTCCGCTTGGAGTTTGGAACTGAATTTTCCCATTCTTATAATCGAATATGGCCCCTGCTGTTCTGAGGAAGGGCCTACCCAAAATGATCTGGGAATCTCTCCAATTACGAGGGGTTTCCATATCGAGGACAGTGAAGTCCACCATGTATTCTTGCCCCTCAACTTTTATCACAATGTTCCTTAACTCTCCTTGGGACCTCTTAGTAGATTTGTCATCAAACTGAAGAATAGCTCTAGATTTCCTAAGAGGTTCGAGATTGAGCCGCTCATAGAGGGTTGTGGGCATCAAGTTGATCGAGGAACCATTGTCCAGGAGAGTGCGTGCAAACGCGATGTCATCAACATGACTCACTACATAGTGTGCACCCATGTCTCTTCGTTTCCGAGGAAACGAGTTCTTTATTGCACAAGTCGTGGCTACTGATAGAACGTGTTTCTCAACACGGCTTTTGGTCTTCCTGCTAACCCTAGTAGGTGTGCATCTCACCTTAAGGTATTTTTGGAATGCAGGGGTCATTTCCACGAACTTGTCAAAGGGGATTGTGACCTTGATGTGTTTATTGCAAAACTCAGCCATCTCAGGGTCATCTTTTTGGATTTTTTTGACTTTCTTCTTTCCACCCTTGAGAGCTCGGGAGAAAGGGATTATTAACTCAGGTTCTGGAACTGAAATATTCTCATTGATTTCTGGAACTGAGTTTTTGACACGACTCTGACTCAGACTCTGATACAGACTCGGACTTGGACTCTGACCAAAAAGAAAATGCTGAGGAGAGACCGGTGACGCTTCTTCCGCTTCTTCTGGACGATCCTCCTCAGATGGAGGTGCGGGCTCATCGGTGTCGTCTGACTCTGGGTGACTGCGGGGCTGATGCTTCGAGGACTCAGATGTCCTCTTCTTCCGCTGATGGTGGTGGTGGTGCTCCTCCTCTTCTTCCTCCGAATTCTCCTCGGGTAGAGATTCGGAGGTTCCTTCCTTTTGCGCCCGTGCCCGATCAGGTATGGTCACGGTCCTTCCGCTCCTGAGGGACATATGGTTAACATTATCATACGAAAGGATCTCATGTTCAGATAAATAATTATCTGAATAGTATACCTGATCTCGGGGTCGGTTCTGGCCCTGGTGTATGCTGTTTGGGTTGGCTTGAACCTGTGCAGGAATTGGAGTCCTTGGCGCCATTTGTTGGTCCTGAGCACGAGAGACCCGATTGATGTCGGTTCTCATGTCCAGGTAGTCGTTTTGCATCTGCTGAACCCTATCAGACAGGGTATGGATCGCCAAGGTGAGGGACTCCAATTCGGTGGGCTGGGCTGGCTGCTGAGTGGATGCGGTCCTGTACTGGCCCTGCTGGTCGTGCCGATACTACTGCTGATGGGACGGTGCTGGCCCTTGCTGGTAGGTGCGCTGCTGCGGCTGGTACCCCTGTTCTGGCCTGGACTGGTATCGCGGGACTGTGACGGGCCTGGTCTCTTGGTAGACTGGGGTTGGGCGGTGTGTCTGGTCCTTTCCCATCTCGATTTGCCGGACTAGTGGGTCACGGCTATACCAGAGCCCGTTGATCTCGTAAACGGGCGGAGGCTCCTCGTATTCTGTTTCTACTGGTGGGGGTGCATGATGGTTCGGCTGGGTATAAGTCTGATCCCAGCTGCTCTGAGACCCCGGCGCCTGTTCCTGTACAAGATGGACTCGATGTACATGTACAGGTGGTGCAGAAGGGGTGGGTAGCTTAATCTTGGCTACCTTTTCAGAGAGTTCCTCCACCTTCTTGGGAAGGCTCGAAAGAGACTCCATCCCCGCGACTCTCTTGTGGATCTGCTCGACCATGGTAAGCTTGTCGGCAATCATCCCCATGCTGGGGATGAGGTCCTCAGTCAGATCTGCAACAGTCCTTCTAGTTGTCTCATTGGATAAGATCGAGGGAGACAACTGATAGGCCCTTGTGGCCTGTGACCTGCCGGTTTCTGCCATCTGCTCTAGGATTTTCCACACGGCGTGCTCGTTCTTGTTCAGATAGCTTCCCCCACAGGCGGCACTGACTAACCCCTGCATCTCTGGGGTTAGACTGCAGAACAAGGTTTGGACTAAGATCGCCTTAGAAATGCCGTGGCATGGGCATTTCTGTACTAAGTCATTGAACCTGTCCCAAGCCTCATGGAACGGTTCGCAGGGTCCTTGGGCGAAGCTGGCAATCTTCGTTCGCATATGGTTGGTTCTACTGAGAGGGTAGAACTTCTTCAAGAAGAGGTCCTTGAACTGCATCCAGGTAGTACATACCACCCCTAAGTTTTTCAACCAATGTGCAGCCTTATCTCCTAAGGCAAACGGGGTGGCCTTCAGCCGGATATAATCTTGGCCAACATTGGGATGGCTAAGATTGTTGCATACTAGTTCGAAGTCACGGAGGAAGGTGTAAGGCTCTTCACTGAGGTTTCCGTTAAACTTCGGCAGCAGGCTAAGGAAGTGGGGCTTCAGCTCGAATGCTTGGTCGGGAACTGCAGGTGCTAGCCAATTTTGGATCTCGTTCTCCGCCGGGTTGTAGGTATCGACCATTGGTCGGTCGATCCCTTCAGCTACTATTATCTGCCCCATTCTTGCCGTGAGATCAGCATTTTTCTGTTCGGCTTCGGCAAGGCATCTAAGAATCTGTCTCATCTGGTCCTCATCGGGCGGCATCCTTGGCGGCATTTCTCCCTCTAGTTCTGGGGAATGGAAAATAAGATCGGTGTTAGAGGATGAATCAAGGAAGGGATTACCGAGGCAATGGTCTTCCTCGGTAACCTCATAGGAGATAAAATGGTTGGTTTGAGAGTAACCACCCTGAGCATGAGGGAACCAGGACTCAAGAGGGTCATGAGTCCTGGGTGGTCCAAGGTGCGCTCGGACCGAGAAAGACGAGTTACTTTGGGGACTCATAGAGAGATCCGTGAATAGTGCGTCGAGATCTCCCCAGTCACTCATCTTGGTGAAGCAAGAAGAAGATAGGATTTTAATCCTACCTGAAGCAAGCACAAGATCAATCCAAGACCCTGGATTCACACTCAACACAGTGAAGGACTCAAAGTTGAGTCCAATTTATCTTGTGGTTTTTAAGTGTGATATTCGAGCAAATCTAGCAAGGATTACGCGGCCTAGAGGGAAGTCGGCTCAGAGCCGGATGCGTCTTCCCTGTTTATCCTGTCGTCTAAGATACCGCCGCTCCTTCCTTTCTTCGCTCCTATCCCAAGCCGATGGATTCAGTGACCACGCCCCTATCTACCTGCAAGCAGGCGGAGGCTGACAAGGCCAGAACTTCACCCCTGGGGGTTACTGGCAGCTTGTCACGAAGTACCGCAATTTCGCCCCTATCTACCTGAGACAGGCGGAGGCTACTTGGTACTAGTCAAAGAATCTGAAAATATCTAGCTCGTGATATTTACTAGGATCAGTTAGAACGTGATATGGAAGACGGGGATTTGGGCTCTTCCTTAGGGTGTTCACACACACTCAGGTACCCTCACTCAGCCTGAAAACAAGGTCGGGGATTAGTCTCCCGCAAACAATTTTCAGTTTTTATTCTTTTTTGGTCAATACTGTTAGCAGTCCCGATTTAAAGTTAGGTTATCACTTTAATTAATCCACCACAAAGCACGCCTATCGGACAGTCCCAATTTCCTGTTTAATTTAAGTGAGAAAATCAGAGGGGGAAATCGAGAAAAGCCGATGCAAGTTGAAATCGATGATGCGTATGCTAAGTAGAGAGTACTTACAGTGATCCCTTCGCTTGTTGATGCAGGATGCAATACAGAATTGAAAACTTTACTCTACATGCAAATGCAGGCGATAAAAGCCGCTCCTAGACAGGCAGTTCTATTAGCGTGAAGAACGGTTTAATTTTGACTAAGTACTGCGGTCTGGGTGCGTCTTTTAAGTGTGATGTGTGGTCCTATTGATTACGAGCACAAACAAATCCTAGAGTGGCTCGAGGAGCCGCTAGTGCAAGCTAAATTACCATTCACCCACACAGCACACGGGACACAGTTTCCACTATATTTACACGCGCGAGATCCCAAACGGGAACCGCTGGAAATGATGCGAAAAAGAAAAATAAATAAAAATTTACAATGCCTCTCTAATCACTCAATTAAAATTCTTGATCGTCGAAGCGTCCAAGACTCCTCGCGTTCCTCGCACAGAAAAAGAGTGAGGTCAGAGAGTGACTCAAAAAGGAAATAATGCAAAGAAAATAAAGAGAGAATAATTACAAGAAAACCGGGGGTCAGACTACCCGGGGATGAAAATCAAACATTCAAAAATATGCTACAAATTAACCTAAGCCGTGCCTCCCCGGCAGTGGCGCCATTTTGATAACCGTTCAGGTACCCTGTGTTAATTCGGTCAATTTAATGTCCAAATTAATGTATGTGATTCGTTGTAGTCGGATATGAGGGGTTAATCAAAAACCACTTAACGATTAATGTGAGGTTAATTTTAAGCGGCAATTTTTTTTACTTGGTGGAAGTCCAAGGTCGATCTCAGGGAGGCATCTGTCTCCTTAGGTGAATGAGAGCAATTTTTCAAGTGTTGATGTTCGAGGAAGAATTTTTTTTTGGTCTTTTTAGTTTTTATGCAGACATATGCAGACAAGGCGAGCCAATTTAACGTTTGATTTAAATGATGTATCAAATGAAGTCCAAAAATAATGAAAATTGGCCAGATGATTATTTATGATGAAAATGACCTATACTAATTTTTTTGGAATTTTTCGACTCAAAATAAATTTTCTGTGAATGAAATAAGCAGACAGAGTGATTTTCAGTATTTAATTTTTAATAAATATCAAATCAAAATTTTTTCAAGAACTAAAATTATCCTAGGTGGGTCTAATGATAAGGGACCTAGGAAAATTAACAGGACTTAAATTTACTGTGAAATGAATTAATTAAAATTAATTTAAGAAAGTCACTAAACTATTTATTTAGTCCTCGATATGCGTGCAAATGCTATGAAATTTTTATGGTGTGTTAGAAATGATGTCCTTAGGCTACTGTGATTTTTTTATAATTTTTAAAGGCAAAGATAATTAATTAAAAATCAAAAGGCATCACTGGGCAAAATATGTCAACAATGAACCAATTAATTCATTAATAATTCAAATAAGCCTACAAAAATCAGACACGTGTACTATCAGATGGAGGACAAAATTTCCAACAACATGCAATTTTTAGAATCTCAAAATGATGAAAAATGGACTCTAGGGACACGTGCAAACACAAGGGTGTAAATGCAATACTGGAAATTGAACTTTCAATAAATAAATATGCTGACAGGGACTAAAATGCAATTACCGATAATATGCAGGACTTTTATGCAATTTCTCCACGAGACACGTGCTCCTCACGTGGGGTCTGCTTCACAGGGACCTCTTTGTAATTCCGGAAAGCTTCAGGGGCGTATGTGCAATTAACCCAGGCCGCATGTGCTCCTCACGTGGGCGACCAAGGTTCGGAGGGCGTCGGAGGCTCGGGTCGAGGCTCGGGTCCTCTGGAGGTTCGGACGACGGCTCGGTGCAGCCTCGGGTCGCCTGAGCCTAGGCTTGGAGTCCGAGGCTCGGATGCGTAGACGTGGCGGCCTGAAGGCCCTCCGATCAAGATGGATCCAAGGGATGTCGATGAAGGCGCGTGGCAACTGGAGAGCCGTCAGATCAGAGGCGCGATTAACGGTCGGGGACAGGCGCGGTGATGAAACACGTGGCGGGACGAGGACCATTCGATCAGATGATCGAACGGCTGCTGCTGCTTCGTCTCGGACGGTCCTCCGCCACCTGCGGAGGAGAAGGCGGAGCTCCGATGAGGCTGGCCTTGCTCCGCCTCGGTCGCCAGGCGTCGATGAAGAATGTCGTCGGCTCCCAAGTGCCTCGGAAGATGCGGGGGCGTACGGCGAAGCTTCCGGCGGGCTCAGTGGCTGCGGAGGCGTGCTGGAGCTCGCTGGAGACGAAGCTCGAAGAGACCTCCGGTGAGGCTCCGGCCAGTGAAGGGACGAGAACCTGCAGGGGTTAGACGAAGTAGCCGAAGCATGCAAGTGTTCGTGGTGAAGTATGGCGTGATCGGCGAGGCCTACAGTGGAGTGAGGTGGTCCGGCGAGCGAGCTCCAGTCAAATGGCGGAGCTATTGGTCGGAGGAAAGTGAAACGTGTCGTCGGAGTGTGCGGAAGGTACCGCGAGGATCGGAACTTCGACGCGAAACTCGTCGAGGTGATTTGGAGGCGAGAAGGTGGTCAGTAATGGCGAATAAAAACGGAGAAAAAGCAAGAAAATGGAGAAGAAGATCGGAGGACAATGGAGGGAGTTACCTGGGGAATGGGGCTCAGCTTTGAGCTCCAGGTCGTCGCTCAAGGGATCGGTAGGGTCCCGAGCTCGGGCAGCTGCTCGAGGGAGGCTGCAGCACGGCGGTGGCGGCCGTGGATCTCGACGGAGTCGATTCTCCTTCTTCGCTCAACGATTTACCTAATTGTTGTCACCAACTGGTAGGTCGGAGCTCAGGGAAGCTCCCTGGAGTGGCGGATAGGGGTGAACGGCGAAGGTGGTGGCGTATTTATAAGGCGAAGAAGGTGGGTTGGCTGGTGGAGTGGCGAGGTTGGTGGTCGTCGTGGGGCGAGTATGGTGGAGATGGTGGAGCTTGAGGGAGCTGGCGAGGGAGAGGGACGAGTGGGTGACGTCGTGGGGGTGTCAGCGGCCGGAGGAGTTGGCTGACGTGCGACCAAAAATAGGAAGGGGGCGCCCCTCCCGCAAGGCAAGGGACGTGGGGGAGAGGGGCGCCTGGAGGTAGGAGACGAGGTCCTCACCGTTGGATCATGTGATCCAACGGTGGAGATCAGAGCGTGGTGAGCGGGTATGATTAGATCTGGGGCGCCAAGATGATGGGTTATGAGGGAGCCACGTGGCGCGTTGTGGCGAGGCGTGAGCGGGCGGTTTAGATGAGCGGGTGGAGTTGATCTGAGGGTCGAGACTCGTCGGAAGAGGGCGGCTGCGATGAGAGGATCGGGGACCTGATCAGGCGGCGCAGATGCTTCCACGTGGAAGGCT
The DNA here is from genome assembly GCA_037367405.1 of Ottelia alismoides. Classification (NCBI taxonomy): domain Eukaryota; kingdom Viridiplantae; phylum Streptophyta; class Magnoliopsida; order Alismatales; family Hydrocharitaceae; genus Ottelia; species Ottelia alismoides. Next base: position 155,129 of record JAZKJV010006087.1, read on the forward strand.
GAGAGCGCGGCGCTGAAGCACGGTGGAGATGAAGTGTGGGGCGGATCTGATGGCTGGGAGATGGACAGGTACGTGGAAAGCCCTGGGCCATTGGATCTCCTTCAGATCCAACGGCGGAAGGCGCGGGCGGATGAGGCGATGGGCAACGGGCCGCGTGGCGCAACCAGAGGGCGCCACGTGGCCTGCTGTGAATGGCTGGAGGAAGAAACACGTGTAGAGAGAAGAGGAAGCCGAATTTGGAAAAACTCAAAACATGAAAGTTGTAGATCTTAATGAGCTCTACAAGTTTCATGTTGACCAAAGACGGAGACGAGGTCAAATATGATACATAAATACAAGGATACATAAATATACATATGTAGTATACAAAATGGCCCAAAAACCCAAGTTTCTCATACAAGCTCCAATTTCAATGAAATTAGTCTCATTTTGAAGGTCTTTTAATGTGTAGTATTCTAAGAGTGAGTAGACCTAATTCGGGGTTTGTATGAGGGCTTTATTTGTGATTTAATGTACAAGGGTTCTTAGGCTATTTTGGCTATTTTACAATGGTGATTTTTGGCATTCTTCCCTATATTATTAAGGAATACATATATATTATAGAGAAGAAGTTATTTTGGTGAAGAGGTATTTTACAGGGGATTTTTGGCTTCTTATTTAAATGCAGATGAGCTGCTAAAATGCGTGAATTATGGATGCATGCATGAGTGTTATTTATGCAAGATAAAAGGAAATATGCCTCTATTTTCTCGGGAACAAGGCTCTATTTTTGACTTTTGATGTGATGAATCACAGATTCATCAAGGTCGCAACAACCATTGATACATATCTCCCTTAGTCTCTCGACTTCTTCAGGGCTCATCAGTTATGGATCATCCTTGGTTCCGTGCCCCGAATCGATCTATCCGGCTACCTGGGACACCCTATATAGAACTTCTTTCGCCTTTCCAGTAGCCTAGCTCACGCCACACCCTTCTCTGCTACCCTAGACATCTTCCCCTTGGTGACAGCTCTCGGAGGCTGCCCTTGGTCATCGGAGAAGAGCCGTGTAGCCAACGCTCGCATATCGTGGCCGGAGAACTGTTGCGACGAGCCTCCTCCGCCAGCCACAGCGAAGTCGAGGCAACGACCCCTGCCGTGTGCATGCCATGGAGCTCAGGATTCTCTTAGGACCCTCAGGTAACCATTCCGTAGTCCTTATCTCCCTTATCTGATTCAATCTTTCATTTTCTGTCCGCTGCACCTCCGTCAGCCACCTATTTCATCCACCTATTTCGATCTATTTCAATCTGATTCCGTAGTCCTCGACCCGTTCATCCACCTATTTCGATCGATAAATCCGTTCACCCTCCATCTTCCCTCGCCCTATGATCATCCTAATCTTGGCATAGATTGTCCAGATTAGGCCACAGGTCTCATCCATCGCCTCTGTCGGAGACCCCCCTTCAATTCACTGCTACTTCTCTTTATCTTAGGTCTAATAACCCTGACCAGAGCCTTGCTCCGAGTCCAGGCTTTATCTTGCTGGGATGCACGCGCGTGGAGACACCCTAGACCACCTTAGACTATCCTCGTCGGAGCTCGCCCAGGTCTCAGTCATCGTCAAGAAGATGTAACCATCGTTGACCCCATCTGATCCGTTCACCCAATGCAGGAGGGCCTCACCCTTCTTTTGGCATTGGCCAATCGTTCATCGGAGCTTCGGGTCCTTGCCAGTGCTCAGATAAAGCTCTCTCAGGCGTAGATCTTCCAGAGCTTCCCTTTACCGTCAGATTGGCCCCCTCATCCAGATGCCATCTCAGTCGTCCATCTCCAGTAGCTATCAGGCGGTTAGATGTAAGATCTAACGGCCCCCATACCTCCCACGTTCCCAACATCTGACGACCGTTGGATCTGACACCTGACCGCGCTAGAGCCGCACGTTCATGTCCAGCAACGTGCAACTCACGTGCTGCATGGGTATTGTATTACCCCGCCTTTATTTTATTTTGTTGTTTAGTCTGTAAAATAAAGTATACAGTTAGGACATTTTGCACTCTTGCTCCTGTAGTTATACATATTTGCTTTTTAGTTATGTTTGTGTGGACTCGCGTACGTCGGCACGTGGGATTCTAGGCTATTTGCATCATTTTCCTTGGACTTACCTGATGTTATGAATTGAAGTTTTATTTCTTATAATTGCCAATATACCCCTGTGTGTACTGATTTGAGACATGTGCGGAATTTGATGTGAAAAATGCATATTTGACCCTATAGTTTTTGTACGTGTTATTATTTGGTCCAGAGACATGTTTTCATTGCATTTTAGTCCCGGTATGCTATGTGTTTTGTTTTTTATTAAAGAAATAGCATTTTAGATCCAAAATTTACAGAATTTTAATACGTGGCTCCTTCCACTGTGTAGGAATTTTAGTGAATTATTTATTTTGTTTTGATTTCATTTAGTATTTTCTAAAAGGGATTTTTACCCGACAGACCCTATAAACTTTTTCAATCACCTCCACGACCTTTGAAACAACCTAATTCCCTCCTTGACCCTGCAAACTTGCCAACTCTTACCCCATGAACCCTCCGGGTAATATGTTTTAAGCCTGTGGAGGTTCTTGGGGTAATTTACAGGGTTGATGTGGTAATTATGTTGTGCAAAAGATCGTAGAGGCATTTTAGAACGTTTATAGGGTCTGCTGGGTAAACATACCTTCCTAAAATTCAAAAAAAACATTTAAAAATTGTTCATGTTTGCTTTAGAAAATCAATTAAAAATATTAAAAAAAACATGACGAATTCAAAAAAATTATTGGTTGCTTGTTTTGTTGTGTTTAAGTTTCTGTCCAATTTTTGTCTAATTTCCATTTATAAAAACATAAAAACTAAAAAAGAGTAAAAATCTTAGAAAAATCATTAAAAATCACTAAAAATTTAGAAAATTGTGTTTTCAGTTGTTGTAATTAGTTTTAAATTTATATTTTAACATAAAAATACTGTTAGGATTTTATAGGCATTTAAGTAATTTTAACTTGCTTTTAGATCGCAACTAGACATTGGTCATTTTTTTATTTTATTTCATTTTTAGAAAATTAATTAAAAATCAGAAACCCCATAAAATCCACAAAAATAGTTGAATAGTTTATAAACACAAAAAAATATTTTTGTTTGGAATTATTGAGTATTTTTAAGTCTTTAAATAATTGTTTAAGTGTTGATTTTTTATTTCCTTTTATCCTTTTTATTATTTTAAAAATCATAAAATTTATTTGAAAAATATAAAAACCACCTTTTCTGTGCTTTTCTTGGATTACTGACTACTTTGTAGCTTTCGCATCACGTGCTCCTTGTGTTCGACCCTGGTTGCTATACCAGGTAAAATAAATTAGCAAAACCATTGTCTTTATTTAATTGCTTGATTTCTATTTTGGTGGTCTTCTTTTCTTGTTGACTTTGCTTCACGGAACGGGTCGTAACGACCGTATTTATTCCTTAACCTGAGTAGCAAAAGTGTGTCACCAATCATCCCGAATTTCGATGGTTGACTGGAGGTGCCTCATCCCAGCAGCAGACTCCAGTTCAGGGTGGCTAGTTCAGCCAGCAGCAACAGCATCCCCAGTTCCCACAACCATAGCCACATCCACCTTACCAGCAGCAGGGTCCTCGTCCCTATCTGCAGAGACAGTCGTGGAGGCAGCAACAACAACCTCAACAGTTTCATCCCCTGTATCCCCCTCATCCATCACAGCAGCAGCCATACTTTCAGAGAGGCCACCCATTTGGTTCTCATGGGCCCGCCTATGAGAACCGAGCTTTAAATGATCTAGCATGCCTTATCTCGGAGCAGCAGGGTACATTCAGACGGAAGATGGATAAGTTCCATAAAGATATGTGGGAGATAGTGAACGGCAAGGCCGCCATACCCCCTCAGATCGAGCCGAATGCAAACAACCTAAAGAGGAAGTCTGAGCAGGTAGGGTATACAGAGGTTACCACTCCTAGTGATTAACTTGGTGATATTTCTACAAATACTTTTGATGTTGACTTTGTTGCACTTAGGAGAGGTATGATGCTAGCCGGTGGTGCCTCATCTAAGCGGTGACCTCCTGAGGACTCAGGAGCGCCAGATGAGGAGGAGAGAGGTGCTGATGCCGCTCATGATATTGATGATGGTGGTGTTATACATGCGATCCCACGGCGAGCCATTTTGCACTAAATGCTATTGCAAATATCATTCCCTGATCTTAAATGAGGAATAAATAATTTGCATAATAGGTCCCTTAGTATAATTAGGGTTATGTACATTGGCCATCTTAACGATCATACAGCTGTTGGATCAATTACTGAATCATAGAGGTTGGTGCTTGGATGAATATCTAATGAGTTAGATTGAGGACTCGTCAAGCACTGTCAAATGATTATAAAGAGATGATCTCTAGCCTGGGTAGGAGATGGCAATCCTTTCTCACATAGGCTGATGTCTGACTGACCTCTTGATGCAAGTCCTCTAATTGGAATAGAGATTTAGAGGTGTCAGATTAGTTAGGTCAAAGAGTTGACTTAACGAGATCGAGATAACCAAAGTCCTATATCATATGTTGTCACGATATAGGCACACATGCTCTGCCAGAGACAGATGTGTTACTATATGTCTGAGTATGTACAATTGGCAGACCAATAGGTTTATGACCTAATCAAGGTCTATACACCGACACACTAGTGTGCAAATAAGGGCATATGAGTAATACGATCTCTCAAAGGGATCATACAGGTTCATTACTGAACCAGAAGACATGAGCTCACTCATGATATATTTGGAAGAATCAAATTCTGTGCACGGTCGTCTCACTTTGGAAGCTTAACTGAATTTGTTGGTTTTATATATACTTTTGGAAAAGTAGATGATCAACACCTGGGTATGATATATGCTTTTGGAAAGCATATGAACGATATCGACTTCCAATGATCAAATGAGAAACTTAAAGATAAAACCCCGAAGTAGACTGTAAAAAGAGATCTAATACTTCGAGTTAATTCTAGGTCTTCCAGTATGCAGGATATATAAGTATTGGAAATACATGAGGGTGATGTGATCATAAACGATTGTATAACAATGATGCTTCCATTCATAGGGTGTCATGAAACGGGTCTGAATTTTAGTGACTCCTCTCAGTAGAGAAGTAATCTGATCTTGGTCCAAATATTGGACATTGATCTGAATGCGATTCATATGCAATGAGAAGATTAGATTTACGATCTTGATTTAATCAAGCATCTTTGGGAGGTTCGAGATCTGGATTTGAGATGTGATCTCAATATCCAAGTCACTATACATGGAACAATACAATCACCCTGTCCATATCTCCAAGAATTCGTGGACAAAGCACATTATCCTTGAAAGAGTTCGGGATAATTTCATTGTTGATATATGTATCCAAGAATTGACAAAATGGATAATTAGATGTGCTTTAATTATCATGAATAATATGAATTTGATTCATATTATAGGGAGAGTTACCTTAGATAATTAAATTTGATTTAATTATCAAAGATGTAAATAATATGAATTTGATTCACATTATTTGGGGACATGAGAATAGAGATCCTAGATGATTAAATGTGATTTAATTATCATCGCTATGAATAATGTGGATAGCACCATCCATATTAATCATATAAAATATAAATGTGATTTATAATATATAAGAGAGAGCAATTTGTAATTTACATTTATTAATTAATGTTGATGTGAATTGGATTCACATTAGACAATTAATTGAAAATGTAATTCACTTTTTATTTTGGGATGTGAATGTGATTCACAATTTTCTAATGGAACGATTGCAATATTCCCAAAATAATTACGAATTATTTTTGTTGAATAATTTTCAACAAGTGTTGTTGTAAATCTAGGAGATTTCCTTGAAATAATGTAATCTCATGATATATCATGAGATTGCCACTAAATCCCATATTATGGAAGGAGGCAATCATCATTCCATAATCTCCATGCTTGATTGATTTAATTTGGGATTAAATCATATTGATTTATCAATGTACATTTAATCTAAATTAATTATTGTTGGTTTTTACCAACACAAATCTTAGCCATTAAAAGAAACATAAATCAATGAGAGCCATTGGATTTTTGTTGCCCATGGATTGAGATCCATGGATCCCAAAATATTATAAAAGGAGAGGCACCCCTTTGCTCTTCTTTAAACAATGAGAACATAAGTCTCTCTCTCTCTCTCTCTCTTTCTCTCTCTACACACCCTCTCTTCTTCTCTCATGTGGTCGTCCACCATGGATGCCCTTGAGAGGTTCTCAATCGCCGCAGCGTCGTCGTTATGTTTCCTGATCATTTGCTCATGGATCTCCATCTCCTTCGGTGCACCTCGCTCGTGAAGAAGACGTCATATCTCGTGTGTCGAGATCAGGAGATTAGCCGCTTGGATCATCAACATGGATTGCGAAAAGCACATGTTTCATCAACACGTTCGCAAGTGTCTCCTCCGTCATATCGGACTTGAGACAGGACGTCTCATCATCTAGAGACTCTATTGAAACCATGCTTCAAGAGGTAATCCTATTACTTGTTTGTGGTTTATACTAAAAGATCCGAGAATTGTTCTTGGATCATGTGGTTTCGTCACATGAAAAAATTTTAATTTCCAATGTATAGAACAACTAGTACGAATAGTCGTTCATCGTCGTATTCAATACGACGCTCACACTTCCGTGATGCGCTTGAGGATTATCCCATACCCTTCAAGTGGTATCAGAGCCAGGTCGAAGGTTTCAGATATGATCCATAAACCTAGGACGACTTGGGTTCATTAGGGTTTGCGAAATTTTTATCACATTTAATTTTTGCATCTCTGTTTTGTGATTATTTTTGGCCATGTTTAAATAGTTTAAACACAAAAATAAAATTTGAATTTTGTTCCCCATTAAATAAGGAAACCATAGGATCTGAGTATATGTAATTTGGATCTGTTTTCTCGAGATATGGTCGTTTTAATGAACATGTATTCACTGTTGCAAGAACTGTGAATCTTAACATGATTTGTGAGTTAATTATTGTTTTGATCTACCTAAAAATGCTTGAAATACCACTTAGGTTTAGTCATAAATCAAATTAGCAATCTTTGAAACTATTTTTTTTTCTAATTTGTATTTGAATTGATTGAGATATGTTCATTTTAGTAAGTAGGGGTCACTGCTGAAATTACATTCCTAATCAAGAACCATGTGATTGTCAATTAGTGAAATTAATTGTTAATTTCATGAAATAAATATCAAAAATATTTGAGAAATATTTAATGATGATTATTTCCTTAATTGACTTGTCCTCAACTAATAAATTGATTTGATTTGATCTAGATCATTATTGGAAACACAATCAACAAACAACTTGCCTGAATAGGATTGGGAATTTGTCTAGCAAATTTCCTTATAATAAAAATCGTTTTGATTACTACTATATGGTATAATTTCGGTTGAAGAACCGATGATCATCTCAAGTACACATTGATCTATTTGGCATTATCCATTCCTGAGGTGGATATGGTGTCTAGTCAGGGAGCGTTGGGGTAGCATGTCGCACCGGTTGCGGTCTGTCCCACTCCCGCCGGTACTGGCCATGACAGCGGGTAGGGACTCGATAATGCCAGAGAAATCAAGGTGTATTTTTCTAATTAGTAAAATTCAAATTAATACGTACTTTAAGATAATTCCATTTATATATTCAAGTAAAACCAATCAAGTTTGTTGATTGAATTGGATTGATAATTGATTTAATTAGATTGAATTAATTATATCCAATTAAAACACTCTATTATGAATAGATGTGTATTTCCCTTGGAAGAATTAATTATATGAATATGATTCATGATAATATATTAAATTTGAATATGAGGTGGAGGATCACATAAGTGACATCTATGGTCTCCCGTCAAGGCGAAGGGTTTCTGTCGCCAGGGATTGCATATAGGAGATGCCCGTCCGAAGTGACAGCTCCTGTATGCAAGCGTATCTGGATCGGGCTCTTTGTTTCTCGAAAGAGTAAGGCTGTATGCGTAGTGACCCCAATATCGGATCCTCATATTATTGAGGCGATATTAGATTTTGCATAGCGAGCACTATTCCTATTGACAGTTTGTTCAATTAATGACGGGACAACATCACCTTAGGGGTGGTGGGCCTGGGTGTTAAAGACCGAATTGGGAGATGCAAGTTGGACTTGCCAGGCGGAATGTGTTCCCGCTTCATTTTATCTGAGTTACATATTCTCATATTATTGGGATGTAACAAAGATAAGGAAGGAGATCCCAGATCTTGCTGAGATATGATGGTAAGTATATCTCTTACATTGAAAGTGATTAAGGGAATGAACTTTCAGTGTTGACAAGGCAAAACAACTTTGATATAAAAATTCCTAAATCAAAGTAAAATGTGTATATATATATATTTATATATATATATATGCAAATTCCTGATTTTAGATAAATCTTCATTAAACCCAATCAATACTATACTCAATAATAACCAGTAAAACATCATGGATTGGATCCATAATCAAGATATTGTACTTGCAGTTGGACACATAATGTATGTGGTTGCAATGTGTAATTTTCCTCGTAATAATGAGGAATGACAATTAAATAGACAATAGGACTACAACCCTAGGGTTTGTATATCTCTATAATCTTGATCTCTCATTGAATGTACTGTGGAAGTGACATGTCGATGATGATTGTAATTGTCAAATAATCCTTATAAAATTCTTAGAAGATGTTATGATATTATATGTGTTCTTGACATTTAATCATGAATGACATGGTTCTCTGTATCATACAGAATGGTGGCTCTATAAGATATGTTGTATTCAAATTGTTTGAGCACCTACCCGATCCAATGTCTGAGTTTAGATCGATATAGACACGACGAGTGTCATCATTCTACTATCTATACTCTGGTCATTCATGATGCTTCATATTATTCACATTGTATGAATTTAATGAAGCATGTATAAATGTTGAAATACTCTTACATTGAATTCTTTTGAGTTCAACACAAGAGATCCTCAGTCTTAAGCAATGGTTGTTTAAGATGCAGAGAGTGCAGTGGAAGCATGAGTGGGACCCAAGGTGGCTCATGATTTAGTTATGGTTTGAGCCGCTGCCCGTTAACACGAAAGGTAGACTAAGATGATATCTCAGATATGTCAATGCTTCCATTGTCATGTACCTTTCGGACCAGGTATGGTCCCTTCCACTAGCTCTGCAACTTCTTTGGAAATAATATAAGCTTAGCATTAAACAACCATACTCTCTGTCCTGGCTCAAACTGCTTGTGACTGATATAAGAATCATGTCACTCCTTTACTCTCTCCTTATACTGTAGGCTCGAAAAGGATGCATCTCTAAGCTCCTCTAGGGCTGCCAACTCTGCCCTCCTCTAGTCTCCTACAGTCACTGGATCCAAAAGTATATCTGTGACTGCCCAAAGTGACCTATGTCTCATCTCAACTGGTAGGGCTTGCCATAAATGAGGCGAAAGGGAGATGTAACCAAACGCATCATGAAGGACGTCTGATATACCCGCAAGGCCGAGTCTAAAAGCTGTGACCGATCCTTTCGGTCAAGGTAGACGACCTTCAGCAAAATAGTCTTGATCTTCCTGTTCGACACTTCATCAAGACCATTGGTCTGAGGATGATACAATGTGGCTACTCGATGGTCAATGCTGAACTCGCTAGCAAGGGCCTTTACCTTGTCGTTGACGAAATAAGACCCCCTGTCAAATCAATACTCTAGGCACCCCGAATCGTGAAATGATATTCTTCCTCAAAAATCTGCATACAGTCCTAGCATATGTCGTTCGGGCGAGGATGGCCTCAACCCAATGACTCACATAATCAACAACCAACTGAATGTAGTCGAATCCCTGACTCTTGGGGAGTGGACCCATGAAATTGATGCCCCATGCGTCAAAAACCTCACAGAAATGAATGGGCTACATCGGCATCATATCATGTTGTCCATAAGTGCCCATCCTCTGACAGTCAGTACACCTCTTCATGAATATATCAGAATCCTTGAAGAGGGTAGGCCACCTTAGGCCAGATTGGAGCGCTTTCTGTATTGTTCTCCTCCCAGAGTGATGTCCTCCTTCCTCAAGCTTGTGGCAGTAAGTGAGGATGCTATGGTGCTCCTCCTAAGGAATCCACCGACTCTAGATGCTATCCCCTCCTTCATGATAAAGGACGGGATCCTCCCAATGGTAAAACTTGGACTTCGGTAGGAAGGTCTCAAGTCGCTGCCTGGGCCAACGTTAAGGAACTTTCTGGAAAGATGATAGTTCGCAATGTCGGCATACCATGGGTGAGAAGAGATAGCAAGTATCGTCTCATCTGGGAAGGTCTCAGAGATAGGGTCAATCTGCTTAGAATCCTCAAGATGCTCTAATCGGGAGAGATGATCCACCACCACATTCTTGACTTTAGGCTTATCCTTAATCTCAATGTCAAACTCCTGGAGTAGAAGGATCTATCTAGTCAATCTCTCTTTGGAATCCTTCTTTGCCATGAGGTATCTGATGGCAGTGTGATCTGTAAATATGGTCACCTTAGATCCAATGATGTATGATCTGAACTTATATATTGCAAAGACTACGGCTACCATCTCCTTCTCAGTGACGGTGTAGTTCTGCTGAGTGGCGTCCAAAGTACAGCTAGCGTAGTGAATGGCAAATGGTGCTCCATCCCTCCTATATACCAGCACGACCCCTACGGCAAAATCGGATGCATCCGTCATGATCTCAAATGGGAGAGAATAATCAGGCGGCTGGAACAGGAGCCTCAACAACTAGACTCTTGAGAGTCTCAAATGATGCTAGACACGTATCATCAACAATGAACTCGATGTCTTTTATCAGCAAATCAGTCAACGACTGGACAATCCTGCTGAATTCATGAATGAATCACCGGTAGAAACCGGCATGCCCCAGAAAAGACCGTAAATGTCGCAAGATGGACGGTGGACTGAGTTTCCTAATGATATCCACCTTGGCCGGATCAACCTCCATGCCCCTGTTGGAGATGATATGGCCAAGCACCGTCCCTTGAGTCACCATGAAGTGACTCTTCTCTCAAGATAGCACAAGATGGACCTCGATGCATCGCTGAAAAACGCAGTCTTGGCAGTCAAGACAAGCATCGAACCCATCGCCATAGACCGAAAAGTCATCAATGAATACCTCCAAGCACTCACCAAACATGTCTGAAAAGATGGAAAACATGCACATTTGGAATGTCGATGGGGTGTTACATAGACCAAAGGGCATCCGTCTGAAAGCATATGTCCCAAAGGGACAGGTGAATGTGGTCTTGTCCTGGTCTTCGGGTGCAATGGCCACATGATTGTATCCGGAGTACCCGTCAAGAAAGTAGTAATGACTCTTCCCAGCTAGCCTCTCTATAATCTGATCAACAAAAGGCAGTGGGAAATGATCCTTCTTGGTGGCTAGATTCAATCGTCTGTAGTCCACACAGACCCTCCAAGAATTGGGTACCCAGGTAGCGATCTCCTCTCCAAACTCACTCACAACTGTAGTGATGCTCGTCTTCTTGGGCACCACATGTAGGGGACTAACCCACTTGGAGTCGGAGATGGGGTAGATAAAATTGGCACTCCACCATTTCGAGATTTCCTTCATGACAACCTATCGAAGATTCGGGTTCAGCCGCTGCTGGAACTCACACGATGACTTGGCGTCCTCTTCGAGATAGATATGGTGGGAGGACATGTCCGGACATATTCCCTTGAGATCGGCTTCGCTCCATCCTATCTCCTTGTGGTTCTTTTCAAGAACCTCCATCAAATGAGATTCTTGTTCTCCAGTTAAATCCGCTGAGATAATGATTGGGTGCATCTCATGCTCACCTGCAAGGTACCTATACTTCAGCAATGATGGCAAGGGCTTCAGCTCTGGACAACTAGGTGTTGGCGGACCTGACCTCTGAAATGTCTGAGTGAATGCGACCAAATCTGCATCGGAAAACTCTCGCTGAATCTAAGAATCTGGTGAAGACTGCTCTGCTGGTGTGTCTATGCTCTGAATGGAATCAGTCTGCACCCTAGCTGTTGGCTCTATGGAAGTCGGACATGCAATCATGTCATCAAACTCAGCCCAATCAATGTCTGACTCCGAAGGATCTGAATCTGTATCAAGAGAAAAATCACTTGCCTTGCTAACATGAATGTGGTCTGTTGCCTGAACTGTATCTTGTACCAGGAATGTGCTCTCCAAGCTCTCCTCTACTGAAATCTTTGCATTAGTGTACTCTGAAGGTGAGAGGATGGACCATGCAACGGGGTTTGACCAAACTGCCTTATCATCTGTAATCATGATGACATGAAATTCCGAGCAAGCAAGGTAGGTCAGGTGTATCTGAAATGGTGGTTGCGACCTCAATCGCCCGGGTGTGTCAATCAAGAAAAAGAGACCACCAATATAAGATAAAATCAACTAAAGATCAATAGCGGTCTTGCTATTTTATTAACCTGGTATAGCAACCAAGGTCGAACATAAGGAGCACGAAATGGCCTCGCGGCCGACGAAGTAGTCAAAAAGAAAACAAAAGAAAAGGAAAAGGTATTTTTGGTGGTTTTTAATTCTTTTTTTTTGGTTTTTTGGTTAATTAAGAAAATAAGAAAAAAAATCAAATAAGACAATTCAACTATTTATTAAATGCACTAAAATTCAAGAAAAATTCAAACAAAAATATTTTTATGTATTTTATAATTTTTACTTTTTTTAGTGAATTTTTGGGATTTTCTGATGTTTATTTATTTTTCTAAAAATAAAATAGTGAAGGAAAAAGAAGGTATTGTCCAGCCAAGTTAAGGGACCTAGATAAAATATCTAGAAATACTCAATAAGCCTGGAGGTAATTTTCCTGTATAGAGAAAGAGAAAGAAACAAGGAAAATTTAGGCTCCTTAATTATTATTTTTGGTTTTGTAAATTATTTATTAGAATTTTTATACATTTTTAAGTGTTTTTCAATTTTTAGGAGTTTTAGATAATGAAAAATAGCCAAAATTGACTAGAAAATCAAGCACAACAAAAGAAACAGTAGGTAATTTTTTTGTAATTTTTAGATAGGTTTTAATATTTTTTTGTGATTTTTAAAGTCAATCAGTAACGAAAATTGATGTTTTTAAATTTTTAAAAATATCAAATCAAAACAAAAATGTCTCCAAAAATTCCAGAAAATTTTACACCATGGCAGGAGCCATGTGCCAATTTTCATTGGATTTGGAGTATATTTGCTATTTTATTCAAAAATAAAAGTTAGTACTGTGCACATGGACCAGAGTGCAAATACCAAGAGTTCTGGGGGGTCCGGTGCAAAATACCCAGGAAAACACGCGCGTCGCGCGTGCCTGGGGCACTCAAGGACCTAAATGTAAGGAAAACAAGTTCCAGGGGCTATTTGGTAACAGGTACCAAAAGTCCAAGGGCTGGTTTGCAATTTACCCACAAATAAACGCACATGCACAATTAATTCACGCACAGGGGTATAAATGCAATTATGTAAAGCTAACCATTCATTTCAGAACATCCAGAACTACAAGGTTAATGATGCAAAATACCCAACAAAGCACGTGTCGATGCACGTGTTACACCATACACAGGGGTATAAATGCGAAAGAAATAACGTGCAAGGTTCACAGTGCAATTGTACCAAAAACTAAACAACTAGTCTATATATTTACAAGACTAAATGCTAAATAAAATAAAAAGGAGGGCCTAAGGGTAAATTTCCCTTTAATAATGAAGACGGCTGGATGGGCGCCACGTGGTGAACGGACAGTTGAGATGCGGGTGGCGCCCAACGAAGGATGTCCTCGTCCTTATCGAGCTGTCCAGGTGCAGCCACGTGGAAGATCGAGTGGCTCTGAAGCAGCGTGGGAAGGCGCCTCTTATCGAACGGTATGGATCGCCTCTCCAAAGATCTGACGGTGACGGGACCTCCTCAGATGGACGGCCGAGATGTGAACTGGAGGTCGAAGGCGATCGGACGGCGGAGGAAGATGCTGGACGAACTGGGCGCCGGCGAATTTTGTCGGGCTCGTGGCGGTGCTGGTGTCCTCCTGGAAGCTCGCTGAAGATCAGAGAAGTGCGTGGAGGGCTTCCGCATCGAGTGGTGGCCTCTGATGACCCAACCGGGCCCTGAAGAGCTCCGGCGAGGTCGGCGGAGGAGGAGCTACTGGACCGAATGGTCCAAGCCCTCAGATGGGCTTGGATGAACCTGCAAGGCGCATCAGAAAGCTCGCGGGTCGAGGGCAAACTGCATCGACCCCGTTAGGCGTGGTGAAAGTGGTCTGGGAATCGGTGTGGGCGAGCTCCGGCGAGGTGATGGATGGAGGAGCTCGAACCCTAGCTCCTGTGCGAGCTGGGTTGAATGGAGGGGTGCACAACGTGCGTGGGAGGAAGGCGGAGGCTATGGTGCAGCCCGATGGTCGAATGGATGGGTGACGTGATCGGAATCGACGGTGGTCAACGAAGCGGCGAATTGGGGGTAATCTAAAATTAGAGAAAAAGAAAGTGAAATGGGTCTACCTGGGTGGACGAATCGACTGTGGACGAGCTTGCACAGCTCCTGGTCCTTGCCTCGAGGAGCGTCGACCTCCGAGGCTCGAGCTCCTGCTCTGGGCGGAGCACGGCGGAGCACACCGCCGGATCAGTGGTTCCCGGCCCCTCGCCTCGCTGCGACAACACCTGGAGCGAGCTGTCACTCTCACTCGAGCACTGGAGGTCACTAGGGGTGGATCGAATGAGCCAAAGATGGAAGATTAGGGTGGCGGAGCTCGAGCTATATACGGTGGAGGGTCCGGGAAGATGAGGTCGGGCAGGGCAATGGAATGCGCGGATCCCGAGGCGGGGGCTCCGGCGAGGGTCTCGGATGTAGCAGGAACGAATCGGTCCCGAGGTTTAGGCGAGAAGGGATCGGGTTTAGGTGCGAAATTAGGGAGAAGTCGGGTCGGGCACCTAATACCTGTGGGAAGTGGTCCTGGGGGGGAGTTGACCGGGCGGTCAACAATCCCTTGGACCAATGGGAATAAGCCATTTGGAAAAGATTTGTAAAATCATTAATAAATAGTAAATGGCCGATTTATTAAAAAGTCAGAACATGAAATATTTTTGTTTTAATTTTTTCTATTTTTTAGTGATTTTTAATTAATTTTTCAATATAAAAAAGGTATTTACACTATATAGCTTTAATAGGTATATATACACTATAGGGTTTTTAATTTTTGATTTTTAATTTGTTATTTTTATGCAATTTTATTCCCATTTTATATTTTATTTATTTATATCATAATTTTAGGAATAAAAAGATATTTTTATTTTATTTTTATTATTTATATACATAGGTGAAATAAATATATATATATATATATATATCTATGTAAATGGTATATTTACAATGTATTTTTATGTTTTTAATTTTGTTATTTTTATTTCATTTTTGTTTTAATTGTTTTTATTTTATTTATTTTCATCATATAATGTAGAATATTTACAATAATTTTGGAGATTAATTTTATTTATTTACAAGGCTAAATAAATAGGGATGAGTGGACTATATACATGGTGACTATGTACATGAGTGATGTTTTTGTTTTCTTTTTAATTTTTTTATGTTTTTATCTTGATTTTATCTTCATAAATATATACAAATATTTACAAATCCTTTTTAGTCTATTTTTGTGAGGAAAATACTCTTATTTTATTTACATATATATTTACACCAATGAGCCCCTATCTCCATCTACTTTGGCTTTTATGCGGTCAGGCCCATGCTGAGCCCTCCCTTGGGTTAGGTTGCTCAATATTTATTCTAAATATTTCCCTCTTTTTCTTTTTGATCTTTATTCTTTTATTTTTGCACAAAAACATGCTAATTATATGTTTTTACACAATGCATGCTTTTGGTAATTATTTATATTTACAACATATAGATGTATTTGCAAGGGTTTTTGTAGCTAAAATATAAGAATAAAGAGTGATGAATGAGTATTCATCAAATCACAAAATCACAATCCTGGTGGATGTCTCGCTCTGCCTCTGTCATCTGCTCTGAATCGGTGAGCGGCTCTGAGCAAGTTGAATCTTGCGCTCTGGTCTCATCGATCGTCTCTATTTGTATACTCTCGCCATTGATGTGAAAGTATACCTTCCCGCTATCATGGTCGGACATAGCCTTGACTATGGCCAAGAACGGGCGTCCTAGAATGGTGGGGGTATTGGTCAAAGACTCAGGGATCTCCATGTCCAAAACAACGAAGTCCACGGAGAATTTCAGGCCCTTAATTGTGACGACAACGTCCTTCAGCAACCCCTTCGGCCTCTTGACAGATCGATTAGCAAACTAAAGAACAGTCCTGCATCTGACATAAGGAGCTCCTGCATCTGGCCTCTTGGTTGGCAGATGGTTCTGGATGGCTAAGTAGGTGGCACAAGTGAGCACATAGATCTCTGACTGATGGTTCCTCCTCCTCTGCGAATAGTAGTCCTATCTCTAAGGTTCCTATGGAAGAGGGGGATGTGATCCAAGGCCTCCTGTAAAGACAGTTGTATATGAAATATGTCCATCATCTGCTGGCTGAACTATAATTGATGGGATTTTTTTGGGTTTTCTTTTTTAGGCCCCTTAGCCATGCAGAGTTCTTGGGGAAAGGGGATAGATGGGCCCTCCTCAGATGGAGGGCTAGGATCGGGTCCCTGCTGGAGTGGCAAAGAAGAATCCATACAAACATCTCCAATAATCACAATTGGACTCGTAAATGAAGAATTGTTTCCTTTATTCATAGAATAGTCCTGAGATACATGAACGGAAGGAAATGCAACATGAGTCGAAATGGTGGCATCAGCACCACCCTCGGCATCTAGAATTGTGGATCAGCACCGTGCTCTGGCTCAACATCATCTCTGGTGGCATCAGTACCACCTCTTTCATCTGGTGAAATGACGGCGTCAGTACCGTCAGCTGGATCAACATCCTTAGGGTTCGTTTGGTTACATGGTTGGGCAGGGCTGGGTTGGGTTGGGTACTATTCACAGGGGTACCCCCTCCTCACAGTTTACTATTCACCTAGCCTTGTGAATAGCACCCAACCCTATCGAACCCTGCAACCAAACGAACCCTTAGTGGCGTCATCACCACCGTCATAATCATCATCACGAGCGGCATCAGCACCGCTCTCCTCCTCATCTGGCGCACCTGAAGCTGTGTGGGATCATCGCTCAAACGAGGTGCCGTCGGCTGGCATCCTACCGCTCCTAAGTGTAACAAAGTCAACATCAAAAGTATAGGTAGTAATATCAACAAGTGAATCAATAGGAGTGGTAACCTCTGTAACTCTACCTACTCAAACTTCCTCTTAAGGTTGTTTGGGTTTAGCTCAATCTGGGCAGAGACGGCGGTCTTTCCTTTAATGATCTCTCTCATCACCTGTCGAAACTCATCCATCTCACGTCTGAAGGTAGCCTGCTGCTCAGAGATGAGGCGGGCTAGATCATCTAAGGTTTGGTTCTCATAGGCGGGCCCATGAGAACCTGACAGGCGGCCTCTCTAAAAATGATGTTGTTGTTGCTGGGAGTGAGAGGTATAATAGGGTTGAGACTGATACTGCTAAGGTTGCGGCTGCTGCCTCCAAGACTGTCTCTGCTGATAGGGACAAGGATCATGCTGCTGGTAAGGTTGTTGTGGATGTGGCTGCTGCTGGTGTGGAAACTGGGGCTGCTGGTGCTGCTCTCGTTGATGGCCGTACTGGCCACCCTGAACTGGAGGCTACTGTTGGGAATTGGTACCTACGGTTGACCAAAGGAATCCAGGATGCTCTCGTCGGATCCCAGGTTGATGTCGGTCATACCAAATCCCATTTACATCCATCAACGGCTCATTCTCGTAGGTGGGCGGGGGGAGTACATCCATGGGCTACTCCTGCTGATACACCACCATCTGGCTATCCTGAGATGGTGGTGGTTGCATGTACTATTGTTGTTGCTGTTGGAACGTCTATGCCTGAATGCGGTGAACCTGTCGATAGTGGGCGGAAGGCTGGGCCGAGCTACTGCTGCCGATGTCTGCCCGTGACCTGAGACGGGGCTGAGAAGCCATCTGTGCCTCCTGGAGACACATGATCTGCGTCTTCAGGTCACTCAGCGTCTTTGCCATCTGATAAATCTACGTCATGCCCTGGCACTGCTTCTTCTCAATCAACTCGATCTGGTCCAACTTCTCGCTGATAATCCCCATATCAGTGGTCGTCGACTCTGCCTGTGCTGCGGCTGCTGATGATGTAGAAGGACCGACATCAACTTGTGCTATCCTCTGATAGGACACAACCTGCAGAGTGGATTTCCCCTTAGTATAGAGTCGGGTCTGGGACATCACATTATAGTTCTCGACCATCTCCTCGTAGATGGGGC
This sequence comes from Ottelia alismoides, assembly GCA_037367405.1. Taxonomy (NCBI): domain Eukaryota; kingdom Viridiplantae; phylum Streptophyta; class Magnoliopsida; order Alismatales; family Hydrocharitaceae; genus Ottelia; species Ottelia alismoides. The sequence continues at coordinate 173,623 of JAZKJV010006087.1, forward strand.
AGACTTGATCCTCATCCTTGGAAAATACGAGCCCCCATAGGATGCGTTAACTAGCCCCTACAGCTCTGATGTCAGCCTGCACAAGAAACTCTAGATGAGATTGGGCTTCGATATGCCATGATGGGGACACCGATCTGTGAGCTCCCTGAAGCGATCCCATGCTTCGTGAAATTGCTCATTGGGGAGCATGGAGAAATTGTTGATCAGGGCCCTAGCTACAATGGTCTGGCTGAGGGGATAATACTTGTTGAGGTACTTGTTCCAGAGTTGTTCCCACGTGGTGACGAATCTCCCTAAATGCTTTAGCCAGTTGGCTGCTCTGTCTACCAGAGGGAAAGGGAAGGTCATCATCCTGATGGTGTCCTCGTCCACGATACCATCGTGGACAATACTGTAGATCATCTCAAACTCATGGAGATGAAGGTGCAGCTCTTCCGTGGTGAGTCTGTGGAAGCAGGGAAGAAGCTGAATTATCTGAGGCGGGAGCTTGAAATCTCCCAAAATAGCAGGCAACAGTATCCATCTGTAGGTGAGAGTTGCACCGAGGTTGTGCAACTCCGTCATCGGTCCTGCAGCTGCTGCTGGCTGTACGGGCTCCTCAGGCTGTCGAACATCAAGCCATCTCCTCCTCCTCCTCCACCGGGTCTGCGTTTCTCTCTGTCGTCTCGCATCTACTCCATCTCGCGGTGCATGTCCATCATGAAAGCCTCCTGATCCCAGATATGTCGCTGCATAGTCTCAAGGGAGGCTAATAGGGTCTTGTTGATGCCACCCTAATCCAATACATATGTCTGGTTCCCACTGGGTCCATATATGCGCTCCTCGCTACTGGTCATGGTCTCTGCAATGGCAAAAGACCCAAACTCAAGTGCCGGTAAATCAACTGGCTGTTGTTGTCTCTGCTCGGGCACTTCCGGACTGGTAAAAGGGTGGTCTAGGGGGAACAGGCTGAAGTAGAACTCAAGTTCGGAGAGCGGGTCTCGGCTCTCGTGAACCAACCTAGATGAGTGGGCCAGAGTGCTCAAAAGCAGTGCAGCCAGAGGCTGCCTAAGGGACCTCCAACCCGTCATCTTGATTTGGCGAGTGAAGGCGGGTGAGATCTGGGAAAGCAAACAAGAGTGGTCAAGCAAACCCCCGATTTATCTACGCACTTAGAGCTGATGACAGTGAAGGTTCAGTCTTTTATCTTGTCAATTTTATTAGGTGATCAGACGATCTTTCAGAGCGATTAAGCGAGCTGTTGGGAATCCAACACCCCCAGGAGACTGTCCCGATCCAAAGCTATATCTTTCCCAGCCAGTACAAGTCACGGACCGTTTTCCGGCTACGTGATCGACTCGCTCTGTTAAGGATATCGCGGCTTGCTTTACCGGAGACTGGAGCTATCCTCATTGGAGAATGACTAACTCAAGACCTGTAGTTTGAAGAAGGGTTGGATGTGGATCTAGCTTAGGGTACAGATCACTCTCTCGCTCATTCAAACCATACAAGGGGGGGATTGCTCTCTAAAGACAAATATTTTTGGTGAATTGTTTTTTAGGTCAAGTTTGCTTAAACATTCCCAATTTTATGGTTTTTGTTTTTTAGGTATTTTTCAAATAAAACAATTCCTAACGAATTTTTCGGTTCTCCTGATTATTTATAAGTCCAAAAATAGGGGGAGAAGATGAAAAAGCCAAATGCGCGACTAAACACGATAATGCATGTTGAGTAAGAGATGCATACCTGACTCCAGCACTCTACATGCAAAGTGGTCCGCGCATAAATTTAAAGGCAGAAAGTAAACCTATCTAAACGATGCATGAAGAAATCAGCCTTAAACAAAAATTTCTACTCGCGAAGCACAATAGCTAACGGGTCAACGAGAGGGGTCAGGGTCCGGTAGCTGATGCCGATCGGTGTCCGCCACAACAGATCCTACCATAGGTATATACGACCTCTAGTGGCACGTGATCCCTCAGGTAACCGAGTTAACTTTTTTATTAATGAATTAATTAATAAGGTCCAATTACGATCTATAGGAGCAGAAATGTAATTAGGGTTGAGCCTTAATAATTACGTCACAGAGCAAGAGAAAATCCTAAGGCTAAGGCAAAAACCTTCGGGATTCAAAGAAGATAAAAACGATAAACACAAAACCGACGAAAATCACGATGAGGTCCCCCGAGCACACCGGTGCTCGGCGAAACAGACCCCGGGAAATCCACCAAGTCTGAGAGTCTCCTTCCTGACCTGTATTATTACAATAATAATGAATTGAAATAAAACTAAGCTAAATCTAAGCTAAACTCTCCCCACACTCCTGCTCTCCTCTCTCTCACTCTCTTGCGGCTCTATGCAGAAAAGAGCCGCCTTCAAGTCCCGCACGTGCGTCGGCTTCCTGAAGAAAGCCACCCTCGATCGTCGGGCCCTCTCAAGAAAGTAGAAACAGAAGGGTATCAATCCACAGTTATTATAATAATGAAAAATAAAATAAAATGAAATGAAAAATAAATGTAAAAATAAAAACAAATAAAATGAAAAGAAAAAAACAAATAAAAGCAAACAAAGACAAAAACAAGAATAAAAAGAAAATAAATAAATAAATAATAAAAGAAAGAAAGCCTAAAAAGAAAGCCGACTACTAAGCTGTGCTCCGCAGCAACGTTGCCATTCTGATGAGCGACCCGAGCGACTAAGATAAAAGGGTATCAACGGTCGTTGTGACCTCAACCTCTTAGGTTGGACTCAATCAAGAAAACAAAGACCACCAAACATGAAAATCAAGCAATCAAGCACAAATAGTGGTCTCGCTATTTTATTTTACCGGGTATAGCTACCAGGGTCGAACACAAAGATCACGGTATGCCTAGGCTACGAAGGAGTCGAAAATCCAAATAAAATAAAGAAATAAACTAATATGATGGATTTTATATTTTTCATTTTTCTATAATTTTTAAAATTGAGAAAAGGTGTAAAAGAAATGAAAAAGGTACAAACAAACAATTATTTAAGGTAGCAAAAATACTCAAAAAATTAAATTAAAAATATTTTTGGTTTTTAGAAATAGTCAAGTGTTTTTGTTACTTTTCTTCGATTTTTGTTATTTTTAGTTAATCTTCTAAAAATGAAACAATGCCTAAAAGACTAAAGAGTGTGCAACCTGAATCTAAAGGCACTTAAAAAATAATTAAATTCCTATAAAATACGAACAACAATTTTATGATAAACTAGAAATAAAAATCTAACTACAGAAACTTAAAATGCATTTTTTGGAACTTTTAGAAATTTTTAATGATTTTTCTAAGCTTTTTAATGTTTTTAAATTTTTAGGGTTTTTATAAATGCAAAATCAACAAAAATTGGATAGAATAAAAAACAAACCAAAAGAAGCAATCACTAATTTTTTTGGATTTTAAAAGGGTTTTAATATTTTTAGTTGATTTCTAAACACAGACATTTGCAATTTTGATGGTTTTTGAATTTTTAAGAATACTAAATGGAAACAAAAAGCAACAAAAAATTCATACAAATTTCTACACCATGGCAGGAGCCATGTGTTAAAATTTCACGAATTTTGGATGAGATTTGCTATTTATTAAAACCAATCAAATAAGCATAGCACATAGGGACCAAATCACAAAGAAAATATATTCCATGGGCTAAATATTAACACGCAAATAAAATGTAGGGCACTTACTGCAATTTTCATACAAATTCAGCACATGTCATAAAAAGCACACACAAGGGTATAACTACAAACAGTGAAACTATAATTTCCAAACAGAACAAAACATAAGTCCAGGGTACTACATACAATTAACCCAAATAGCACATAATGAAGAACGTGTAGCCACACTATAAGGACTGAAATGTAAATATTGAAAACTACAGGGACTAATATGCAAAATGGTGCACAATGTATCTTTTATTTTACAGATTAAAACATAGAGTGAAATAAATGCAGGGGTAATGGAGCAAATTACCCAGCTGCTCGTGCGACTCACGTAGGGTGACAGGTAGCGTGCTCTGACTGGATGGTGACATGCAGCTCTGGTGCTGACAGCTGGCGAATCCAATGGTAGTCCTGCGGGTGTGAACGTGGGCGTACGAGGCCGTTATATGTCAGATCTAACGGCTTGACAAGGACAGGCACTGATGGCTATGATCGAATCTGGGCGACTACCATAATCCAACGGCTGAGGAGGATGCTGGACAAACTCTGCCTGGGCGAAGTTCATCGGAGAATCGAAAGCGATCTGGCGCTCTGATGAACGATCGGGTGAATGTGGTCAACTTGCAAGGCTCCTCCGCGTCAGGTGGTTGAGTCTGATCAGTTCGCCAACGGTCGGATCTCCTGAAAGGTGGACGTGACCTGGGCTAACTCAGGAGAGAATTGATGAAGGTGAAGTGGGGTGAAATCCACGCACGTGAGGACCTACGCGGTAAATCTCCGACTCAGAGGGGTACACCAGTCAAGGTTATTTGGCTTGTAATAAAGGGAAGCGACGGTGGGTGGAGTCGGGGGTTTCCGCGAATGAGGGAGGAAACCAATGGCCTAATCTTGGTTCGTATAGCCAAGATTGGGATGATCGGACTGCGGGAGAAGGGTGCTGATGAACAGGGTAATCGATCGAACTGGGTGAAGATGGCAGATGAGGCTTCGACCTTCGGGTCGGAGCTGGCGGAGGTGCGGTAGAGCGAAAATGGAAGATAGAACTAGATAATGGAACTAGGATTGAAGTGGAGGGTACCTGAGGTTCCGAGCAGAATCATAAGATCCAAGGGGTGAAGTTGGACTGGGTCTTCGCCTCGACCTCGCTGCGGAAGTTGGGGGAGGCTCATCGCAGCGAAAGTCCGGCCACGAAGCTTGAGCGTCGGTGGCAGCTGCTCTCCCCGACCACTAGGATGCTCCTCCAGTTGTTGTCACCAAGGGGATGAGGTCTAGGGTAGAAAGAGAGTGTGGGCGTGAGCTAGATCCAAGTGGAAAAATTTTCAGAAGATGGGGCACGAACCGCATCTGGGCGAAGAATGGTCCGGGAGGGGGAGTTGACCGCGGTCAACATCCCTCCTGGACCAATCAGAAAATAGCTTGGATGAAAATATTTGAAAAATAAATTAAAAAATAGAAGATGATTTTATTTTAAAATATGTTCAAAATAAAAAATATTTATTATTTTTCGAACTAGTTTTTAGTGATTTTTATTTATTCATATGAAAATTAAATTATGATATATATAGTATATTATATTATATACATGTATAAAATACCTACGTATTTTATATAATTATTTTCTTTCTATTTTTGTACAAATACCCCAATTTTATATTTTATTTATTTACAGCATAAAATTTAGAGTATAAAATAATTTTTATTTTATTTTTATTAGTTATTTACAAGTGTGAAATAAATAGATATATTATACATATATACATGTAATATGTACAAGGTTGTAGGGAGAGAAATTATTTTATTTTTATTTTTGTTTTATTAATTTTTGTTTTTTTAGAATTATATACAGGGGAATATAAACACATTACTATTATTATTTTATGAAAATAAAATATATACATATAAGAAGGAATATACACAAGGTTGATTGGTCCTATCTCTATCTACTTATTTTATTTTGCAATCAGGCCCATATTGGGCCTTCTCTTGGGTTTAGGTCACTCAATATTTATTCTAAATATTTCCTTCTTTTTATTTTATTGTATATTCTTTTATTATTGCACAAATGCATGCTAATTATTAATATTTAACAAATGCATGATTATTGGTAATTTATTGTTTTTACAACTATATACATGGTATTTTGCCAAGATAATTAGCTAAAATAAAAGAATAAAGAGTGATGAATGAGTATTCATCAGAAGAACGGAAAAGTTGTTGACCAGGGCTCTGGCTACATTCATCCGGCCAAGTGGATAGTACTTATTCAAGTACTCGTTTTGAAGTTGTTCTTATGATGTGACGAATCTCCCTAGGTGCTTCAGCCAATTGTCCGCTCTATCAACGAGGGAGAATGTAAATGCCATCATCTTGATGGTATAATCGTCCATGAGTCGATCGTGGACAGTACTCCAGATCATCTCGAACTCCTGGAGATGGAGGTGTGGCTCCTCGGTGGCGAGTCCATGGAATCGGGGTTGAAGCTGGATGGTCTGAGGTGGGAGCTTGAAATCACCCAAAATGACTGGCAGCTATATCCATCTGTGGGTCATAGTTGCACCAGGGTTGTGCAACTCCCTCATCGCTCGTGCAGGTGTTGCTGGCTGTGTTGGCTCCTGAGGCTCTCCATCAGGGTTATTTCTTCCTCCACCGGCTATGCACTGCTCTCTGTTGGCTCTCATCTGCTCCTTCTCTCGGTGCATGTCCACCATGAAAGCCCCCTGGTCCCTGATCTAACGCTGCATGGTCTCTAGGGAGGCTAATAGGGTATTGTTGATGGCACCCTAATCAAGTACGTAGGTCTGGTTCCTGCAAGGTCCATCGATGCGCTCCTCACTGCTGGCCATGGTCTCTTCATAGGCAAAAGACCCTAACTCAGGTGCGGATGATTCACCCACTGTCTCCTACATTATCTGCTCGGGCACCTCAAGACTGGTAGAAGGGTGGTCGAGGGGAAACAGGGCGGAGTCAAACTCGGGTTCAGAGAGCGTGTCTTGGCTCTCGCAAACCAACCTAGATGAGCAGACTGGAGTGCTCGAAAGTGTTGCAGCCAGAGGCTGCCTAAGTGATCTCTGACCCATCATCTTGACGTGGCAAGTAAAGGAAGATGAGATCTGAAAAACACACAAGATCTGTCAAGCAAACCACCAATTCTCCTACGCACACAAAGTTGATGACCGTAAAGGTTCTGTCTTTTATCTTGTCAATCTTATTAGGTGATAAAACAGACTTTCAGAGCGATTAAGCGAGCTGTTGGGAATCCAACACTGCCAGGAGACTGACCCGATCCCATGGCTAGATCTTTCCCAGCCAGTACAAGTCCTGTACCGTTTACCGGCTACCTGATCGACACGCTCTGTTAACGATATCATGGCCTGCTTTACCGGAGACTGGAGCGATCCTCACTAGAGAACGACTAACCCGAAACCAATAGTTTGAGTAGAGGTCGGATGTGGCTCTAGCCTAGTGTGCGGGTCACTCCCTCGCTCATTCAAACCATACTGAGGGGATTACTCACCCAGGACAAATTTTTAAGTGTGGTGTCTTTTAGGATCAAGTGTGTCTTAGCAGTCCTAATTTTATAGTTTTTTGTTTTAGGTATTTTTCAAAGCAAACAATTCCTAATGAATTAATTGGTTCTCCTGGTTATTTTATGTCCAAAAACAGTGGGAGAAATCAAAAAAGCCGATGCACGATCAAACACTATGATGCATGTAGAGTAAAAAATGTGTACCTGACTCCAGCTCTCTACATGCAGAGTGATCCGCGCATAAAATAAAAGACTGGAATTGAACCTTTCTATATGATGTAAGAAGAAATCGACTTTAGACGAATAATTTCTACTCAAATAGAACAATAGCTAACAGGTCAACAAGAGGGGTCGGGGTTCGATCTCTGATGCCGATTGGTGTCCGCCACAATGGATCCTGCCAGCGCTGTATACAGCGTCTAGCGGCACATGACCCCTCAGGTGATAGAGTTAACTTTTTCTTTGTGAATTAATTAATAAGGTCCAATTAACAATCTAAAGGAATAGATATGCAATTAGGGTTGGTCCTTTAGTAATTATGTCACAATCAAGCCAGAAATCCTAAGTCTAAGGGCCAAAAACTTCGAGAATCAAAAATAAAAGAAAATGCGATTAAAAACAAAATCGGCAAAAATCCGTGGTGAGATCCCCCGAGCACACCGGTGCTTGGAGAAACAGACCCCCGAAATCACACCAAGTCTGAGTCCAAGTCCTGACTTATTACAACAATAATATGACTGGAATAAATCTAAGTCTAAACTAAGTTATACTTCCAAATTCTTGCTCCTCCTCTCTCGCGTTCTCCTATGGCTCGATGCAGAAACGAGCCGCCTTCAAGTCACGCGGGTGCCTCGGCTCTCCTAAGATCATCGCTCTCGCTCGTCGGGCCCTCTCAAGAAAGGCAGAACATAAAATGTGTTAGTCCACAATTATTATTATAAATAAAAATGGAAAATGAAATAAAATAAAATAACTTAATGTAAAAGGAAAATAAAAATGGAAAATGAAAACAAAGGAAATAAAAGAAATAAAACAACAACAAAAATAAAAAAATCAAATAAAAGAAAATAAAAAGAAGAAAAATAAAAAAAAGCTGAAAAAAGGGAAAACCAACTACAAGGTCGTGCTCCCCGGCAATGGTGTCATTCTGGTGATACACTTTTGCTACTCGAGTTAAGGAATAAATACGATCGTTGCGACCCGAACCGCGAAGCGAAGTCAACAAGAAAAGAAGACCACCAAAACAGAAATCAAGCAATCAAACAAAGACAACAGTCTTGCTAATTTATTTTACTGGTAGCTACCAGGGTCAAACCCAAGGTGCATGTGATGCGAAAGCTACGAAGTAGTCGGGAATCCAAGAAAAGCAAAGAAATGGTTGTTTTCATATTATTCAAGATTTTTTATGATTTTTGAAATAAGAAAAAGGTTAAAAGGAAATCCAAAATCAACACTTAAACAATTATTTAAAGATTAAAAAATACTCAAAAATTTAAAACAAAAAATAATTTTTGTGTTTTTAAACTATTCAACTAATTTTGTGGATTTTATGGGTTTTTTCTGATTTTTAAATAATTTTATAAAAATTAAATGAATCAAAAATTATGACTAATGTCCAGCTGGGATCTAAAGGCAAGTTAAAATTACTTAAAATGCCTATAAAATCCTAACACTATTTTTATGATAAAATATAAAATAAAAACTAACTACAGCAACTGAAAATACAATTTTTTTAAATTTTTAGGAATTTTAATGATTTTTCTAAGATTTTACTCTTTTTTTCATTTTTATAATTTTTATAAATGGAAATAAGACAAAAATTGGACAAAAACTTAAACATAACAAAACAAGCGATCAAGATTTTTTTATAATTTTTCAAGTGTTTTTAATATTTCTAGTTGATTTTCAAAAGAAAACATGAATAATTTTTAAGGTTTTTGAAATTTAGAAAATACTAAATGAAATCAAAACAAAACCAAAAATTCATTAAAATTCCTACACAATGGCATGAGCCACGTGTCAAAATTTGTAAATTTTGGAGCTAAAATGCTATTTTTTAATTAAAAACAAAAAACACAGTATACATGAACCAAAATGCAAAGAAAACATGTCTCTAGACCAAATAATAATACGCACAAAAACTATAGGGTCCAATCTGCAATTTTCACATCAAATATCGCACATGTCTCAAATCAGTACACACAAGGGTATATTTGCAAATATACGAAATAAAACTTCAATTCATAACATCAGATAAGTCCAAGGAAAATGATGCAAATAACCTAGAATCCCACTTGACGATGCACGTGAGTCAACACAAACAAGACTAAAAAGCAAATATGTAAAACTATAGGAGCAAGAGTGCAAAATGTCCTAATTGTATACTTTATTTTATAGACTAAACGAAAAACTAAAATAAAAGCAGGGGAAAGCAAGAGCACATGAGCTGCGCGTGGTTGGTCGCGAACGTGTGGCTCTGGCGCGGTCAGGTGTCAGATCCAACGGTCGTCAGATGTTGGGGTTGTGGGAGGTACGGGGGCCGTTAGATCTGACATCTAAAGGCCTGACAACTGTTGGAGATGGACGACTGAGATGACATCTGGACAAGGGGGCCAATCCGATGATAGAGGGAGGCTCTGGAAGAACTACACCTAGGTGAGTTTCATCCGAGCACCAGCAAGGACCTGAAGCTTCGATGAACGATCGGCCGGCGCTAAAGAAGCGTGAGGCCCACCCACATCGGGTGAATGGATTGGATGGGGTCGCCGACTGTCAGATCTTCGTGATGATGACTGAGACCTAGGCGAACTCCAGTGAGTATAGTCGAAGGTGGTCTGGGGTGTCTCTACGTGCGCTCAGCCCTCCAAGATAAAGCTCAGACTCGGAGCAAGGCTCCGGTCAGGGTTATTGGACCAAAGATAAAGAGAAGCGATAGTGAATGGAAGGGGGGTCTCCGGCGGAGGCGATGGATGAGACCTGTGGCCTAATCATGGCAATTCGAGCAAAGATTAGGATGATCAGAGTGCGAGGGTAGATGGAGGGTGAATGGATGTATCGATCGAAACGAGTGGATGAACGGGTCGAGAGGTGTGGCGGACGGTAATTGAAAGATTGAATCATATAGAGCTAAGGACTATGGAATGGTTACCTGAGGGTCCTAAGATAATCTTGAGCTCTAGGGGATGCAGACGACGGGGGTCGTTGCCTCGACTTCGTTGCGGCTGGCAGAGGAGGATCGTCGCGGCGGTGCTCCGACCATGATATGCGAGCGTCGGTTGCACAACTCTTCTTCGGATGACCAAAGATGGCATACAGCTGCTGTCACCAAGGGGAAGATGTCTACGGTAGCAGAGAAGGGTACGGCGTGAGCTAGGCTGCTGGGGAGGTGAATGAAGATCTTTATAGGGTGTCCCAGGTAGCCGGATAGATCGAGTCAGGGTACGCGAACCAAGGATGATCCGCGTATCCCTAGGGATCCGCGAGAATTACCGATCCACTGGGGAGATGCGGGCAGAAAATCAAAGCTAGAGGGTGCAGGATCCGGTTGAAAAATTTGGAGGAGTGAGCGCAAAACCTAGATCCGCACAAGGGGAGGTTCAGGAGGGGTAGTTGACTGGGGTCAACATTCCTCCTGGACCAATCAAAAAATTAGAAAGTCAAAAATAATTGTAAAATCAAATAAAAAATAAATGATTTTAAATTGAAAAGTGTTCAAAATGAAAAATATTTATTATTTTCTAAACTATTTTTCTGTGATTTTTTTTATTTTATGAAAAATAATTTATACCATATATACACGATAGTAACTTTTGTACAGGTATAAAATACCTATGAATTTGTACTATTATTTTTATTTTCTTATTTTTACCCAAATAACCCAATTTTATATTTTATTTATTTACAACATAATGTTTGTAGTATAAAATTATTTTTGTTTTATTTTTATTATTTATTTATAAGTATAAATAAATGGGGATTGATAGATATTTACATGTATTTTGTACATGGTGAGAGAGTGAGTTTTATTTTCTTTTATTTATTTTTCTAATTTTTGTTTTGATTTTAAAAATATATATAAGCGGATAAAAACACCTTTTTCTTTTTATTTTTGTAAAAATAAATTATATTCATAAAAGGGTGTGTATGGACAAGGTAGAGTGGCCTATCTCTCTCTACTTCTTTTATTTGGCGATCAGGCCCACACCAGACCCTCTCGTGGGTTCAGGTCACTCAATATTTATTCTAAATATTTCCTTCTTTTTCTTTTATTCTTTATTTTTTTATTTTTGACAAATACATGCTAATTCTTAAATATTAACAAATGCATGGTTATTGCTAATTTATTGTATTTACAACTATATACATGATGCTTTGCCAAGATAAGTAGCTAATATAAAAGAATAAAGATTGATGAATAAGGATTCATCAATGATCTCGCCGGATCCCAGACTGAGGTCGGTCATACCAAATCCCGTTGACTTCCATCAGTGACTCCTGCTCATATGTGGGTGGGGGAAGAACCGTCAGGGGCTAATTCAGCTGGTAGATCACCATCCGGCTGTCTGGAGATGGTGGTAGCTGGACATACTACTGTTGCTGCTGCTAGAACAGCTCCGCCTGAATCTGATGCACCTTTTGGTAGTGAGCGGAGGGCTAGGTCGAGCTGCTATTGTTGCTGCTAGGATCTACCTGTGACCTGAGAAAGGAATTAGAAGTCGTCTGTACCTCCTGGAGACACATGATCTGGGTCTGCATGTCACTCAGCGTATGTGCCATCTGATCTATCTAAGACATGCCCTGGCACTGCTTCTTCTCAATAAGCTCGATGCGGTCCAATTTCTCGCTGATGATACCCGTATCATCGGCTGTTGACTCTTCCTGTGATGCGGCTGTTGAAGATGTGGAAGGATCGGCATCGACCCATGCTATCCTCTGATAGGACACAGCTTGTGGTGTTGGCTTCTCATGTGCATATAGTCGGGTCTGGGACATCACTGTATAGTTCTCTACCATCTCCTCGTAGATGTCCCAGACCTGGTGCTCATCCTTGGGGAAATATGAGCCCCCACAAGATGCATTCACTAGTTCCTGCAACTCTGATGCAAGCCTGCAGAAGAAACTCTAGATAAGGTTGGGCTTGGATTTGTCGTGATGAGGACACTGATCTGTGAGCTCCCTAAACTTGTCCCATGCCTCATGAAATTGCTCATTGGGGAGCATGGCGAAGTTGTTTATCAGAGCTCGATATGCATTCATCTGGCTGAGTGGATAGTACTTATTCCAATACTGATTTCGGAGCTTTTCCCATGACGTGACGTGTCTCCCTAGGTGCTTCAGCCAGTTGAATGCTCTTTCTATGAGGGAGAACGGAAAAGCCATCATCCTGATGGTATCCTCATCCACGAGGCTATCATGGACCGTGCTACAAATCATCTCGAATTCTTGGAGATGGAGGTGTGGCTCCACGGTGGCGAGTCCGTGGAATCAGGGTAGAAGTTGGATGGTCTGAGGTGGGAGCTTGAAATCTCCCAAAATGGCTGGCAGCCGAATCCCTTTATGGGTTAGAGTTACACTAGGGTTGTGCAACTCTCTCATCGGTCGTGCAGGTGCTGCTGGTTGTGCTGGCTCCTCAGGCTCTCCTCTGTCGGGAATATCTCCTCTTCCACAGGCTATGTGCTGCTCTATGTCGACTTTCATCTGCTACATCTCTCGGTGCATGTCCACCACGAAAGCCCCCTGGTCTCTAATCTGACGCTACATGGTCTCCAGGGAGGCTAACAGGGTGTTGTTGATGGCACCCTGATCTAATACGTAGGTTTGGTTCCCCCTGGGTCCATTGGTGCATTCCTCGTTGCTGGCCATGGTCTCTGCAAAAGGCAAAAGATCCAAACTCATGTGCTGTCAAATCATCATATGTCAGCTACTATCTCTGCTCAGGCACCTCAGGACTGGTAGAAGGGTGGTCGAGGGGGAACACGATGGAGTCAAATTCAAGTTCGAAGAGCGAGTTTCAGCTCTCGTGAACCAACCTAGATGAGCGAACCGGAGTTCTCGAAAGCGATGCAGCCAAAAGTAGCCTAAGGGACCTCCGGCCCATCATCATGATGTTGCGAGTGAAGGCAGATGAGATCTGGAAAACACACAAGATCGGTCAAGCAAACCCCCAATTCTCCAACTCACGCAGAGCTGATGATCGTAAATGTTCGGTCTTTTATCTTGTCAATTTTATTAGGCGATCAGGCAGTCTTTTAGAGCGATTAAGCGAGTTGTTGGGAATCCAACATTCTCAAGATATTGTCCCAATCCAAAGGCTAGATCTTTCCCATCCAGTACAAGTCATAGACCGTTTACCGGCTACCCGATCGACTCGCTCTGTTAAGGATATCGCGGCCCGCTTTACCAGAAACCGGAGCGATTCTCACTGGAGAATGACTAACCCGAAATCAGTAGTCTGAGGAGAGGTCGGATGTGTCTCTAGCCTAGTATGCGGGTAACTCTCTCGCTCATCCAAACAAGACAATGAGGGGATTGCTCTCCCACGACAAATTTTAAGGTGAGGTGTCTTTTAACGTCAAGTGTGCTTTAACAGTCCCAATTTTATAGTTTTTCTTTTTAGGTATTTATCAAAGCAAACAATGCCTAACGAATTTTCCGATTCTCTTGATTATTTTAAGTCCTAAACTGGGGTACGAAGCTGAAAAAGCCGACGTACGGTCAAACACAATGATGCATGCAGAGTAAGAAATGCGTACCTGACTCCAGGTCTCTACATGCAGGGTGATCCTCGCATAAAATAAAAGATTGAAATAAAACTATCTATATGATGCAAGAAGAAATAGGCCTTAGATGAAAAAAATTTTACTCGCGAAGAACGATAGCTAACGGGTCAACAAGTGGGGTCAGGGTATGGTCTTTGGTGACGATCGGTGTCCGCCACAACGGGTCCTACCAGCATTGTATACGGCCTCTAGAAGCACATGTCCCCTCAGGTGACCGAGTTAACTTTTTCTTTTGTGATTTAATTAATAAGGTCCAATTATCGATCTATAGGAATAGATAAGCAATTAGGGCTGGTCCTTAAGTAATTATGTCACAATCAATCCAAAAATCCTAAGTCTAAGGGCCAAAAACTTCGATAATCAAAAATAAAAGAAAAGTGCGGTGAAACACAAAACTGAAGAAAAATCTGCGGTGAGGTCCCCCAAGCACACTGGTGCTTGGTGAAAACGACCCCAAGATCAAGCCAAGTCTGAGTCTGAGTCCTGTATTATTACAATAATAATATGATTGGAAATAAACTTAACCAAACTAAACTACAACTCTCGGAGTCCTGCTCCACCTCTCGGCTGCCTCGGCTCTCCGAAGATAACCGCCCTCACTCGTCGGGCCCTCGCAAGAAAGGGAAAGAGAAAATATGTCAGGCCACAATTATTAAAAGAATTAAATAAAATAAAATAAAATGCAAACATAAACAAAGAAAAAGAAATAAAAACAAAAATAAAAATGAAGAAAAGAGAAACAAAGAAAAATAAAATCAAAACAAAAATCGCAAACGTAAAACTGAATACTAAGCCGTGCTCCCCAGCAATGGTGCCATTCTGATGAGCATCCTAGCGATCAAGGATAAGTCTTAGAAAATCAGATCAAGGTCATTGCGACCCCAATCGACAAGGCACGGCTCAATCAAGAAAATTAGACCACCATGAAAGAAATCCATCACTCAAACAAAGCAAGCGGTCTTGCTAATTTATTTTACCTTGTATAGCAAACAGGGATGATCACAAGGAGCACTAAATGCTGAAGCTACGAAGTAGTCGGGAATCCAAGAAAAGAAAAGAAACGGTGGTTTTTAATTTTTCAATTTGTTTGTGATTTTTAATATAAGAAAAAGGATAAAAGAAAATCAATAATCAACACTCAAACAATGATTTAATTGTCCAAAAATACTCAAAAAACCCCAACAAAAATATTTTTATTGTTTTAAAACATTAAAATGTTTTTATGGATTTTATGGGGTTTTTAAATTTTTATTTAATGTTCTAAAAATCAAATAAAGTCAGAAATAGAAACCAATGTATAGCTGGAATCTAAAGGCAGATTAAAATTATTTAAAATGCCTATAAAATTCGAGCAGTATTTTTATGAGAAACTACAACCTAAAATCTACCTATAGAAGAAGAAAACTCCTTTTTTAAATTTTTTTATGAATTTTTACTGATTTGTCTAAGATTTTTACTCTTTTTTTATTTTTATGATTTTTATAAATGGTAATAAAATGAAAAATGCATTGAAGTTAAAACAACATAAAATAAGCAAATAGTGAATTTTTTAGAATTTTTCAAGGGTTTGTAATATTTTTACTGGATTTAAAAGGAGTTATATGTAGTGTTTCCTAATTTTAGAAAATACTAAATGAAAACAAAGTAAAACCCAAAAATCACAAAAATTCCTACACAGTGGCATGAGCCACGTATCAAAATTTAACGATTTTCGGACAACTTTTGTTATTTACTAAATCAAAAACAAAAGGCACAACACATAGGGACCAGAATGCAAATAACTTAAGTCCTAGAAGCAAATAATAACACCCGAGAAAAGTCTAGAGCCCAAACTACAATTTCTCCACTAATATCCGCACATGTCACAAATCCGCACTTATAGGGTAATGTTTGCAAATATGAAAACTAAACTTCACACCATAATAGTAAAGAAAACCAGTGTACACAATGAAAATATCCCAGAAAAATCACGTAATGAAGCAAGTAGGTCCACGCAGAAAGGACTAAAGTGTAAATATGGAAAACTACAGGTATCAAAGTGCAAAATGGTCTAGTTGTATACTTTATTTTATAAATTAAAATAAAAATGAAAATAAATATAGGGTAGAATGAGCAATATACCTATGAGGCATGTGACGAAGCGCTTGACGAGGACACGTGGTAGCCACTGATGAAGCGCAATCGTGTGGCTCTGGCACGACAGGTGTCAGATCTGAGGGTTGTCAGATGTCGGCTACGTGGCTAGTATGGGGCCCTTAGATCTGACATCTAACGACCTGACACCTCAAAGCGATGAATGGCTGAGATGGCATATAGAAGGAGGGTTCGATGGGATGACGGAGAAGGCCTCAGGAAGAACAGCATCAAGGCGAGCTTCATCGGAGCACAGGTAGTGATCCAGAGGTCCGATGAAGGACGGATAGCACCAGAAGGATCGTGCAGACCTTCTGGAGTCGGCTCTTATGGAGTAGCTGACGGACGGATCAATGTGGTGACGGTTGGGACCTGGAAGCACTTCGGTGAAGGTGGTTGAAGGCCATCTGGGTAGTTTTCGTGTGTGGCAAGACCTCCATGAGACAGCTTGGAGGAATTCTCCGGTCGGGGATATTGGGCCTAAAATAGAGAGAAGCGGCAGTGGATGGGAGGTGGGTCTCCGACGAAGGTGATAGATGAGATCGATGACCTAATCTTGGTGATTCAAGCCAAGATCGGGGTGATCAGACGACATGGGAAGATGGAGGGTGAGTGGGAGCATCGATCTGAACATGTAGGTGAAGGGGACGAAGCACTGACTGGCTGGTCGGAGCTGGCGGAGCGACGACGGATGGTAAACGAAAGATTGGATAGACGAAGGAGCTAAGGACTATGAAATGGTTACTGAGGGTCCTAAGATGATCCTAAGCTCCAGGGGAGTCAGACGGCAGGGTCCTTGCCTAGACTACGCTGCGGCTGGCAGAGGAGGCTCTTCGCGACGGTGCACCGGCTACGATAGGTGAGCGTCAGCTACACAGCTCCTCTCTTAGTGACAAGAGTGGCTTCTGGTTGCTGTCACCACGACGGAGGTGTTTAGGGTATCAGAGAAGGGTGCGACGCGAGCTGATGAGCTAGGGATGCGAGTGAAGAATTTATAGGATGCCCCAGGTAGCAGGATAGATTGGATCGGAGCACGCGAACCGAGGACGATCCGCGCCTCCTTAGGGATCCACGAGGATCACAGATCCACTGGGGAGATGCAGGCAGAGATTCGGAGCAAAAGAGCATAGGATCCGGTCGGGGTAATTGGGTGAAAAGTGTGTAGAAACCGGATCCGTGCGAGGGGGGAGTCCGAGAGGGGTTGTTGACCGGAGTCATCCCTCTTGGACACAATCAGAAAATAGTATGTACAAAATATTCATAAAATTAATTAAAAAACATTAAATGATTTTAAATCGAAAAGTGTATAACATGAAAAATATTTGTTATTTTCCAAACTATTTTTCTGTGATTTTTATTTATTTTTATGAAAAATATTATGGTATATACAATATATTGTATTATTTACATGTATAAAATACCTATGTATTTTGTACATTTTTTTAACTTTATTATTTTTACAAAAATACCTAATTTCATATTTTATTTATTTACAACATAATATTTGGAGTATAAAATAATTTTTTATTTTTATTATTTATTTACAAGTAAAAATTAAATAGGGAATGATACATATATACATGCTTTATGTACATGGTAAGAGAGAGTGTGTTTTATTTTTATTGTATTTCTATTTTTCTAACTTTTGCTTTATTTTTAGAAATATATAAAAGGAAATAAAAACTCCTTTTAATTTTTATTTTTGTAAAATTAATTATATACAATGATAATGTATATGTACAATGTAGAGTGGCCCTATCTCTCTCTACTTCTTTTATTTGGCGATTAGGCCAATAATTGGCCCTCTATTGGGTTCAGGTCACTCAATATTTATGCTAAATATTTCCTTCATTTTATTTTATTCTTTATTCTTTTATTTTTGCACAAATTCATGCTAATTATAAGATATTAACATATGCATGCTTATTGTTAATTTATTGTATTTACAACTATTTACATGATGCTTTTCAAAGATATTTAGGTAAAATTAAAAGAATAAAGAGTGATGAATGAGGCTTCATTAGACCGCCAGGAGCAGAGCTCCGATGATGGGTGGAAGCCGCCTAAGAACCGGTTGAACTCACTCCCTAGGGTATGGAGAAGGAGGTTGTCACCCTCTTCCCACCGGAGCATGCGAAAAGGAGGAAAATCAGGGGTCAAAAGGGGTTTGAAATCGAAAATGGAAGATAGGGTGGTCTTTGAAAAGGCTGCTGGGATGGCTCAAAGAATGAGGCGTGGCGGACGATGCGTCGATCCAATCCCTAAGAAAACACAAGGGCGTGAATCCTCGATCAATGGGGATAAAAAGTCAAGAAGAAAGCGAGGTGATTTGGTGAAATCTCAAGCCTCGAAAAGATCCGAGAAAGGGGCAAAAATCAGCGTCTGACACGGCTACATGACGCGGGTCAGAGAGTTGACCCGAGGTCAACTCTCGGGCGCTCCTGGTTGCTCCGCGTGGACCAACCAGGAAAAATCCTGGAAAAAAGCATTGTAAAATCAATTTAAAATAATAAACAATTTATATAACTTTAGGTTATTAAATGAAAATTATTTATTTTTTCCTGAATTATTTTATTATGTTTTTTATTTATTCGAGGTTTAAAATTACAAGATCCCTTTTAAGGGCTATATATAGGTATATTCATCTATGTTTTTATGTATTTCATTATTATTTTGTATTTTTTATTTTATTATTTTGGTTTATTATTTTATATATTTATAACTTAATTGTATACACTTAAAAAATTATTTTATTTTTCTAAAGTAATATATACAATTAAATAAATAGAAGCAGTATTTATATATGTATAAGCAAAGACATTTCATCTATATATTTTATACAAGTATTTTATTTTTTATGCTTTATTTATGTTTTTATTCCAATTTTAATGTACACATATATTATAAATAATATTTACAAAATCAAAAATATATAAAATTATAAAAATAATGAATAATAAATAAAATGAATATTTTAATCGATACAAGTATACAATAAGGGTCCAAAACCTAACTTTCTAACCGTAACTCCATAAAAAAATGAAACCACCTTCAATAAATAGCTTATTAAAAGTTATATACAATTAAAGTAGTTTTTATATATTTTGAGTTTTTATTTGATAGATATGGGTCTGAGAATTTCGGATTTTGGAATCTAAGTTAGAGTATATTCTGTACATTGTATATTATTTTGTATGAAAACAATTTTGTATTTTTCTATATTTAATTATCTATAACTTTCATGTTCGAAGTTTTTTATTTGAAGTATAAAAAAGGAACTAAAAATACGTCCAAAAAATGAATAGAAATGAATAAAATAAAAGGAATTTTTGTTGTATTTTGGCCCTTATCTCCCCTTACATTCTTCCTAGTTGACCTAGTCATCGAGATGCACAGGTCTCGGGGTTTCAGGTCATAAAATATTTGCAGTATTTTATTCTCTTTCTTTTATTTTCTTTATTCTATAATTTTGGCTTAAAAAACCGTATTTTAAACACATTTCGTACACCAAAGTATGAATACTAAAATGCATGAATTAAAGGTATTTCCACTCAATTACTAGGGTTTTTAAGGCCAAAATGATAGAATAAAGATGATGAAATAGAGATTCATCATTTACTTAGGACTTGCTTTGACCTAAGTATAGGGGGGTGAACGAGCGGAGTGTTCATTCTTCATTCCATTTCATTGTAGGGCTTCTTTCACTCTAAGTATAGGGGGAGTGATGTGTACATCCTCTTTGATCTCTTCTTCCATTTTCAGATCTCTTTTCTTCTTTTCTTTTTTTCTTCTTTTCTCCTTTTCCTTTTCATTTTTATTTTTCTACCGAAAAGGTATCGCCCCTTTTTGTCAGTCTTCTATACTTAGGATGTACTTTGTCCTAAGTATAGGGAGTGTACACCCCGAGTTCTTTCATTCTTTGATCCTCTCCATTGTCTCCTCTTCTTTTTTATACTTAGGGATATTTTACCCTATGTATTGAGGGAGCCAGTCTAAGTACGATCTGTTCATTCCCACCCTTGACCTTCCCTGCTTTGTGCATAGTCTGCTATACTTAGGATTATTTGATCCTAAGTATAGGCGGGGGCGGTCAACTTCTTATCCATTCATTTATTACTCCATTCCTTTATTCTTTAGACTTTTCTATACTCAGTACGAGTTATGTCTTCCCTTTTTCTCTCTCATCTATGAGGACATAGCTCAAGCAAAGTATAGGGGGTCATATATACTCTTTTCATACTTTAGCCATAACTCGTACTTTCGTATTATTAATAATAAATATGTCTAGAAATCTGTATAAAATTCATTAAAACACTTAATATAAGATGCATATTATTCCTCAAATTATTTTTGTATATACTGATTAATAAATCAGGTAAAAATATTTTTGTAAAATATTGGAAAAATAGTTTGAAAACCTTTTTGAAAAATCTTTTGAAAACTATTTGGAAAACGTTTTGTCATATATTTTCAACCTTTGCAAAAGTGTTTTGTTTTGAAAAATTTATTTTATTAGTGTGAAATAAGATGTTTGAAAAACTATTTGCCAATGTTTGGAAAATGGTTGCAAAAATATTATGAAAAATCTGTATATATTGAAAAGCATTTGCAAAGTTATTTTCAAATGTTTGTAAATGTTTATAAAAATTATTTGTAAAAATTTATTTTGGACTATTGTTTTCAAGATTGTTTGTAAAATGATTTTCAAATAAGTTTGAGGAATATATAAATCACACTAAAATTATATATATATATATATGATCACTTACCCCTTGAAAATTCTTTAAAACCTAATTCTTG
Organism: Ottelia alismoides; assembly: GCA_037367405.1. Classification (NCBI taxonomy): domain Eukaryota; kingdom Viridiplantae; phylum Streptophyta; class Magnoliopsida; order Alismatales; family Hydrocharitaceae; genus Ottelia; species Ottelia alismoides. The sequence continues at coordinate 194,516 of JAZKJV010006087.1, forward strand.
TAAATATAAGAAGCATCACCATGTAAATAATTATATCTGGTTTTTATCCAAATCCTTTTTTTTCTGAAATCACAAAATCATTTGCAAAATCTTTTTGAAAATACAAAAAATTGCATATGCATCATCTTCTCAAAAATTTCATAAAAAGTTCAAAACTTTGAAAAATGCATTATAAAAATTTTTTCTACATTTGCATAGCATTTGCATTTTTTTGGATCGAGTTTGATTATTGAACAACTCTAAGTAAAATCCAAATATTGGAGCTTGGATGGACCTTAAATCTACCAAATCACAAGAACCTCATAAGAGCTGGAATTGAGGTACTTCAGGTCTAGTTGACTTAATTCTTTGAGGATCGTGAGACTTGGTTCGATGGATTCTTGACTAGCTAAGTAGAATATTTCGGAGCACACCTATGGCTCTTGTCGATAATGAACTAACTTAGACAGATGCACCTTTCACTTGGCTCAACTCAGTTGGAGTGGTGAGGGGATTGTATTTGCCGGTATGAGACGCACACAAATGGGAACATTTGTCCTCATATAGGGAGGGAAGTGCACCCCAACCCATCATGTGGCGTAGATGTCTAAAGACAGGAGAGTGTGGGTTGCAATAATGCTTCAGAAGAGGGATAGTCTACTAGCTCAAGAGGAAAAACTCCTTATATAAATGATGTTGTAAATAGTATTTCAAAAAAACTCCAAAAAAGTGGACAAGCCTGATTGAAAATAAAATGCCTGTCGGGGTGTATATATTTGTATATTCAATAAGCAAGCTTGAAATTCAAAGTTAAAACTTGTGAGCATGCACTTGGATGACTTGAATACATTGTTCTTGCATCCTAGGATAGGTAGCTACACAGTTGCCATCCATTCTTCTCTTCACCCCCTCCTCTTGAGCTCATTGTCACTTTAACTTAGAAGGGAATACCCCGCTCCTCGAGGAAGGAGTTATTGGATTGGGGAATCACTAGGTTGTCATGCTAGAGAAGTCAATCTCTTTGTCATTTCATTTGAGGGGCGCCACTATCACTTACACTGTACGAGTCAGATTCATAGTCATAAGGGTTTGCGTATAAGTTGAAATATTCTTACCAGGCTATTGAGGGGACTTGAGCAGAGTTTTAGGATTCTCAAAGGTTGTTGAATTTCAAATCTGATTCCCAATAAGGTTCTACCCGTACTAAAATTCTAAAGGTCTGAATTAAGCTCCAAACTTTAATTTTGAGAAGACAGGTTTGACAATTAAACTTAATCCATTTTCTTTGTTTTTCTTTTTTTTGTACTTATTGCATAAGTGTTTGATACGGACTAGCAAAGGCAAGTATAGGGGATGATGAATTTCCATTTTGTCACCTTTATTCTATCATTTTGGCATTAAAAACCCTAGTAAATGCATGTAAATACCCTTAATTTGTATAAATTAACATTCATTCATTATTATGTAAATTGTGTATAAATTATTATTTTAATGCCAAAATTATATAATAAAGAAAATAAAAGAAAAGAATAATATATCAAAGATATTTTATGACCCTAAACCCCAAGACCTAGGAATCTTGATGATTAGGTCGATAAGAAATAAAATAGGCGGAGAAAAGGGTTCAAAATACAAAAAAAATCCTTTTATTTATTCATTTTTGGGAACCATTTTATTTTCTACTTTTATACCTCAAATAAAGAAACTTTGTACATAAAAGTTGTAGAGAATAAAATATAGAAAAATATAAAATTTATTTCATAAAAAATAATATATAGAATAAAAGATATAGTCTGAATACGATTCCAAAATCCCAACTTCCTAGACCAATATCTTTCTAATAAAACTCAAAATATATTAAAATCACCTTTAATTGTATATAACTTTTAATAAACTATTTAATGATTGTATTTTATATTTTTTGGAGTTATTATTTGAAAGTTAGGTTTGGACCCTATTGTATAATATACCAGATTAAAATAGTTATTTTATTTATTATTTATTATTTTTATACTTTTATAGGTTTATAATTTTGTAAATATTATTGATAATATATGTACATTTTAAAAAAGGAATAAAATCATAAATAAAGCACTAAAATAAAATAGGTATATAAAATACATAGATGAAAAACCTATATTTATACCTTTATAAATAATACACCTATTTATTTAATTATATTTATTATATCATAAAAATATAATAAAAAAATTAGAAAATATCTAAAAATAAATTATAAATATATAAAATGAAAAATAAATTAATAAAATCAAAAATAAAAAATAAAAATAAAAGACACAAAAACATAGATGAATACATCTATATTCCAACCCTAAAAAGTAGCTTATAATTATATTACTCTAAAAAAAATAAAAATCATGACAAATAATTCAGAAAACAATAAACTTTTTTTTATTTTATAACTTAAAATTAATAAATCTTTTATTATTTTTATCAAAATTTTAAATAAATTCTGGTTGGGTTTTTCTGGTTGGTCCACATGGACCAACCAAGTCCACCTGACCATTGACCTCAGTCAACTCTCTGACCGAGGTCTCTAGTCTGTCAGACCTGGTTTTTCGCCTCATTTCTTGGATTTGTGGGGCTCGCTCCTTACACTTTTTTGCGACGAGTCCTTTGTTACCTTTTCTCCTCGATAGACCCTCTTACATGCTTGGTGTTTGTCTTGGGGATTGAATCACTGCATCGCCTGATTCACTTCGATCTTTGGAGCGCCTTGCTTACCAGTACAAAAGCCCTCATCCGAATTCCTCTCTTCTGGCCATCGAGGTATCATCATTTTCTTGCTTTACTAGCTTAGCTTATCCCTTAGATTTATTTTTTTCCTTATTTTGGAATTCCATTGCTCGATTTAGCCGTAAAATCCACAATCAATGTTCATCGGAGCCCCGCTCCGATGAACTCCATTTTTTATGCACCCCTTGTTTACCGACTCCAGTTTTATCGACGACCGTTGGATCGTACTGCACTTGAACCATCAGATCCACGCATGGATCTTATCCAAGTCTTCGATTGCGAACCTGTATCGCAGCGTAGGAGTGCGCTACACAGCAAGTGACTGAATATTAGTCATTGGATCATCCAAGTCTTTGGGTATTTTGCATATTTCTCCCAAGCCATTTTTGTATTTTAATATCGGAACTAAAACTTCCCTCCGTTGTATCTATATTTTTGTAATATTTACGTTCAACCCCCCCCTCCCCTCGAGCTTTTGGTAATTATGTTTAGGTCCTTGGTCACGTCACCTCACGTGCATGTGCGCGTGAGGTGCGGGCATTTTGTAGAGTACCTCCTACAGCTTAATGTATTTCTATTTAATCATCTACATTTCAATTCCAATATTGTATTTTGGTAAAAATTGCATAGAGACCCTTAAGCTTTATTTTATTTACAAAATTGCCCCTACCAATAATGTACTTTCTCTTTATTCCTTGTATTTATTTTAAATAGCTATTTTTTTCAAAAAAACCACAAAAGAACGTATATTTTTATGCTATATTTTATTTTACAATTTTAGGACTTTCTTATTTATTAAAAAAATAGACCTTTTTGCCTCTATTTGCAATATAAAATCAATAGAAGATATTAAAAAGATTCGCAAAATTAAAAAAAAAGTTTTTCATATTTATTTCGTTATTTTACAACTCTATACAAAAAACCACCATATATTATAAAAGAAAATACCTAAAAATTAAAAAACTCTAAAAACCCTTATAAACATATATAAAATTCCCTAAAATCCCAAAAATTATATTTTCTATTATTGAATTCTCTTTATATTAATATTACATTAAATTGATTTAGTAAATTTTGGATTTGAATTTATACTTTTCATTTAAATTTCGATTTCGGATATTAAAGTAAATTCTGTTTTTGGGTATTTTTAACTTTACAAATATGCAAAATTAGCAAAATTTCCTAAAATTCACAAAAATAATAAAAAGTTTTTTACAACCCAGCAAGATTTTTATTTATTTTGACTATTTTTATTGGTATTTATATCTATATTAGTCTAATTGTTTATACTCTTATATAGCCATATTATCTATTTTAAAAGAAAAGGAAATATAAAAATATAAAAATATATAAAAAAGAAAATATAAAAAATTAAAAATAAAAAATCAAAATATAAAAATATAAAGTCAAAAATAAAATTCAAAATACAAAATTTAAAATAACAAAAAAGAACTTATAGTCAAACGATTTCACATTGCTTGATCATTAATTGTGGGTTAATTGTTGTTAAAAGCAGGGTTTCTTGCGGGTCGCCACATTGACTATGTCTCCGCTTTGTGTGAGACATAATTTAGACCTAGGAAAAATCCACTTCAATTGATACACAGATGAAAAATCCGCAAACTAAACCTCACAGATCAAAATCTTCTTCACATGAACTCAAAATTCACCAAAATCACCTCCATTGTATTTAAAATTAAGTTATCTATCTAATGAAGGTGGCTTCATAAAAATGGAGTTAAGATACAAAAGACGGTTTTTTGGAATGTACTATGTATTTGTATATAATATTCATATATTTTTTTCTTATATTTTTACTCTTCTTTTGTTATTAGATAATTTTAAATACAATTTTAAACCTAAATACAAAATCGTTAAAATACATTAAAATAATTAATACCCTTAAATATATAGGTATATTATAGTTATAATATATATCCATACAATTATTTATATATGTAAATAAAATCTAAATTTAAAACAAAGATATGCAATTATGTATTTAATTATATGATAATAATATAAATATGTAAATATGATTATAAATATTAGAAATACTAAGTAAAAATCAATTACACCAAACATAGGTAAATATATCTATATTTTTCCTTGTAAAAACTAAAACCTAATAAATGAAGCTATAAAAATAAAAAAATCATAGTAATTATTTTGAAAAAAGAAGAAACGTTTTTTTGTTTTAAAATTTATTTAATAAAATCATTATCAATTATATATTCCATTTTCTTTTATTTTCCTTATTATTTTGTCTTTTTGAGATCCTACATGGACCAATGGGTGCAAGTTTTTTGTTGACTATGGATCTACTATCCTTCTGATGAATATCCATTTGTCCACATTTATTCTTTCATTTTGTCTTTAAATTCTTATCAAGACACCTGAAAATATCAATAACTTGGATAAATTAACTTTCTTTATCCATCTATAATCAATACATAACTTTATGTATCTAAATACAAAATAAAATAATAAAGAAATAAAAGAAAAATAAATCTATTATCAAAGATACTAAAGACACTAAACTCTAAGACCGAGTCAATAGTGATTAGGCCGGCAAGGAAAAACGGAGGGTGAGATAAGGTCATGTATTTTATTCCTTGCATTTTTTCCATTTTATATTTTTAAATAACTTTAAATATGATTTAAAAGATATTAAAAATATAAACATAGAATAAAACATATAAAATACACTTTAAATAAATAATACATTAAATTATATAGGTATATTATACCTATAGTGTATACACATACAATTATTTATGTGTGTAAATAAAATCACAAAAATAAAAAATAGGTAAATATGTTTTTAATTATATTATAAATATATAAAATATCTAAATAGTATATTAAAAATTAATTGTACAAATAAAAATAAAATAATCAAAATATAGGTAAATATATATCTATATATGTAAATATTAACATCCTACAATTATGATGTAAAAATAAATAAAAATCACCATAAAATAATATGAAAATAAAACACTTTTCAAGTTTTGAGTTTAATTAATAAAATCATTTATTATTTTTAATCAAATTAATAAGGAACAATATTGCATGTTTTCTCCTGCCTTGGTCCACGTGGACCTATCGAGATTTAAGGAAAGTTGACCCATGATCAACTATCCACGCCTCTACTCTGATCATGTTAGAGAATGTCAGCCACCATATCCCTCTTCTTACTCATCTCCAAACCTTCAACAACCCATCTCCATCCACACGCAACCATCCTCCCAATTCAGTCGACCATTACTATGTATAAATAAACCTCCCCATCGTCCTTCTGAGTTTAATCCCTCTTCTGTGAGCTATAACCGCTAAAATCACTGCTGATACATTGACCTTCGAGATAGAGAGGAACCCATCTGATTCACGATGGCGATAAAGCTCATATAGATCGATCCACCATCGTTGGAGTTCGTGCTCTAAGTGGTCCTCTACTTCTTGGCTTCCCTGCATGGTCGAGTTGTTTTACTCAGTTTCTAGTATAGATTTAATTCTAGCAATTCAATTTGCACTGTATTTAGGTCATTTCCTTGCTGATTTAGCTTAGATTCCAATAGTTCTAGTACGTAGGCGACCTAGGCCCTGGCCACTGTTCCTCCAATCAAACGCTCTTTCTCCGCCTCGTCGACCATCTCATCTAGCTCCTCATTGCAACTACATCGCCCAGGAAACCTTCACTCACTCTAATCTCACTAAGATCAGGTGATCAGGTCTTCTTCTTCATCACGTGTTCGAAAACCTCTGCCTTGCTTCATCTCCATTAATTTTGACCCAATAAGGCACATGGATTTGTCTCTCTTGTTCCCCTAACCATCTCGTGCAGGTCGAAGCACCAAAAACCCTTTATGGGGGTGATTTGAACCAGCACATGACCCTTTAGGTGGATAGAATTTAATGAGCCTCCAGGACCATTTTTAAGCCCTCTATCAGCTACAAATCAACAACATGAAGAAATTGAGAATTTGAAGAGCAAAGGAGGTGGCCAGAGTGTGAGATATTGCTGATTAAAGGAGGATATGCCTCCTATTCTTCCATGTTATTCGTGAAAAACAGCAACAACATGATCAAGGTGGTCGCTCCAGTTTTGATTTATGTCATCCATTTACGCATATCTCAACGGTTGGATCAAGCCGAAGATCTGATCAGATCCATCCAATGATGAAGCAATATTGGTTGATCTCGACCGCTGACCCACTTAAGTGATGTGTTACTGACCGTCTGATCTGTGTGTAGTTACACGAACCTCTCCCACCTTTTGTATTTTCTAATAAATCTTCTAAATAAAATATTAAGTGTAATATTTTCATAAATTACAGGTAGGACCTCGATCTTATTATATTTACAAAAAGGCCATTCACCTCACGTATTGTGCCACGTAAGGCACTATGTATTTTGCATCTATACCCTTGTAATTCTGAGACATGTTATTAAGAGCATTTAAAGTTATATAAATTACAATCATGTCCTCTTATCCATAGCTTTTATTTTTGTGTATATTTATCATTATAAATATTTTTATTACGCTGAAAATTTATAGAAATCTAATTTAAGTGCTTGATATAATGCTTGTACTCGCATAAGTTTTATTTGACATTTTCGTTAATTTTACTATTTACTAAAAATACAAAAAAGAAGCTTGTATTCCCTCTCTAAGTATTAAAACACAAAAAAATAGAAAAACATCTCTAAAAATTCCAAAAAAAACATATTATCTATATTATTATATATACTACCACATATCAAAAAATCCCTAAGGAATAACAAATACAAATTTTAAAAATTACAAAACCCTAAAAACCTTACAAAATTTAGTAAAAAACAATAAAAGATACAAAAATATAAGTTTCTATTTCTAAAATTTCTGTATTACATAACTATTTACTAAAATAATTTTAGGTTAGTTTTTGATTTATTTATAGTTATTAAACCAAAAACAATCTTGTATAATTATTCTTTACACTGTTTTGATATATATAATACTTTAAAAAACATAAAAACGGATAAAAATTATATAAATATCACCAAAAACATAAAAAATATAAATCACAAAAATATCGTATTTTTATATTTTGACTATATTTTGACACATTTAAATAAATAATACTCTATATATACCATATATCTTATATATTACTTATATGGGTAAAATGGGGCTGCCCCCATGGGGGGAGCTAACTTGGCTCCCCCCGCCCCATTCAGCCCGATTTTTTTTATTTTTTTTGGAAAATTTATTCCGTGGATTTTGATCAATATATACCTATATTATGTCATTCAAATTTCATATGAAACAGAGATTCCTACGACCTCCATCCGGAAGGGTCGTTTTTAGCAATTCTGTTACCGTTAAAAATGACTGTTTGGATGGATGCCTTAGGAGTCTCTGTTTCGCACGAATTTTGATTGACATAATATAGGGATATAGCGATGAATATTCACGGAAGAAATTTAAAAAAATAAAAAAATAAAAAAAGTGGGCGAAATAGCGTGGGGGGAGCCAAGTTAGCTCCCCCAGGGGGCAGTCCCATTTAACCCTACTTATATTATCTATGTTATCACAATTAATATATATACATCTATCTTCTTTTAAAAATTAAAAAGAAATTAGAAATTTGCACAATTAAAAAGAAAATATAAAAATCACAAATAAAATAAAAAATATAAAACAAGTAAAAATCCATAAAAATTAAATATAATTAAAAACCCCAAAAATTCTAAAAAAGGAAATAACATAAAAAAAGAGTTAAGAAATTAAGATTAATTAGCAATAATTTATTCTATAATAATACCTACATGTGCTCGACCTCTATACGTATTTACATCAAAAACACATACATCATAGAGTTATAATCAATTTTAGCTCACATTTGCATTTATTGATCTATTTATCATATCGTGACTTAATTTCGTTATTAATTGCATCGATCAATCACGCAAAAACTTGAATATATGATGTATTAGATTACTTGATCGATCTATGGTTATCAAATGGCGTTGTTGCAGGATAGAAATGAAGTATAGATTGTTTCATTATTTTCTGCATTCTCTATATTATATCTTTTATTGCTTTTTGTTTATATAAATAGAATTATTATGGAATATCTCTTGTGTGTGCCTTCGTTGCGAGGGCTCACGGATCAAAGGCATAATTCCTTGGAGGACCGGAGCACCGATGTGAAGCAAAGGCCAGTTATTCAGTCTAGCCGATAGGACAGAGCACCAAGAGAGAACCAAGAGACGTGAAGGTAGTTGTAGTTTAGTTTTAGTTTCATTTTATTTCTGGTGAGATAGAGAATTAATTTTAATAATTAAACTCAGAATACAAGTTCTATTTCATCAAGTGTTTGTTCACCTAGGGGACCTCATCGGCTTTTACATTTTTTTCTAACCTTCTCACTTTTATTCTCTCTATTTTTTCATTTTTTTATTTTATTTCCCATGTTTTGTGTCTTTCAACTTTCTTTTTCTTTGTTTTATGTGCTTGAAGACCCTAGTCTTAGGTTTATATTTGTTTGAGCCAGGTAGAACTAGGTCCAAACATTTAATAGACTTATGTACCTGTAGATCGATTGGACGTAGTCAAATTAATAAATCTATGCTTTCCGAGTAGAAGTTCATGTTAAGACTATTCCCACATGCACACATATAGGGTACACTTATTTTTATGTATTGATCATCTTACATGTAGATTGCTAGAGTCAAGTACGCATTCCCACTCCAGCATTTGCATTCATTGATTTTTTCGTGCATTGACTTTTCCGATTTCCTTATCCCCATTTTCCTAAACTTTGATAATAAAAACAAATTGGAAAATATTTTAGACATTTTCCTTTAAAGCACCAAAAAAGTGTTAACCTATAAAATTAGGATTGCTAATTATACTCAGCCATAAAAGAAACATAATGACAAATATCATTTTAGGGAGAATAACTCTCTCATTGCCGCAGGTACCCTCCTGACTGAGTGAGGTATGTACACTTAAGGAACAGAGCCCAAAACCCTGGACTTGTGCCCTAAGCGCTTGGACTGACTTTTGGGTCCTGATATTGCTGTAAGCACTTACCTCCGACCTTAGTTTATGTACTCTTGTGTTTAAGTAGGTATGTGCCACCAACTTGAACACAAACTATTCTAGGAGACTTCACTTGTGAGCTCGTAAATAACTACTTTGTCACCTAACTTTAAAATAGAAAAGATAAAAGACTAAACCTTCACGGTCTTCACATGGTTGAGTAGGTTAATTGACAGGTTTGATTTGTGTTTGTTTTGTGTATGTTTGATCATCATGTACATTTACACCTTTTTATGTTCATATCACGACTTGATAATCATGATCTCCTTGATCCTTGTCTCTTGAAAGCTGAAAAAGCTAATTGGAGCATTTTTTTCGAACTTCGCAAATCTCTCTCATTCTGCTCCCATTAGTGCATCTCCATTATGACATGAGGATTATGTTCCAGATTTTCCTTTTTTTTCAAATTCAGCGATAAACCTGCCTATGAAGATGGACCTTCCTCTCTAGTGGTCACACTAGCAGCCTATACATTTGCAGTGTCAGCAATTGGACTTTGAGTACCCACCTCCACCATCACTACCACCATAGTCACATTACCCACTATCACACCCATCTGATGCTATGATGTTGGATTTTCTACCATGGACCCCACTCTTGAATACATCACTCGATTAGTGGAGAAAATGCAAAAGAGGATAGAGGACCTCATTGAACAGAATAAGAACCACATTGGAGCTTCACCTTCTAGTGTGGTGGAGTCACAAGAAGCCACCCATACAAGAATACTATCATAAAAAATACAAAAAAATATAAAATTCCAAAAATATAATAATTTGAGACACCTTGCTAGGATAGATTGTGAGGATAGGGTACCTATGCCACAACATTTGCCCACACATGCATGCATCACAGTTCACACCACCCCAGCTATCAAGGATGACCTTGTACAACATTCTAGTCACCCTTATATACATGCTAATTCCAACCTCTTCCTTGATCGTGAAGAAATAAACAATTTTAAAAAATGTTATTTGACCCTGAAGTGGTGGCTACTATTCATGCTATTATTAAAGCCCCACTTAGTAAAACCATGGACTTTTGGCCTACACTTACGAGAAAGAAGAGACATCACAGGTCTGAGTACCACATTCATACCATAATCGCTACCCACACTATAACCCATCATCTACCTAAAAAGAAAAGGGACATGAGTACACCCTTCGTTAGAAGTGCCATTTCTGACCACTATTGTAATCACACTCTCCTTGACAGTGGCGCATCGATTAATATAATACCCTCCTCACTTGTCGAGACACTCAATCTCATGCCTCTCAAGAAAACCAGGATGATTTGTCAATTCGTTGACCAATTGATGAAGAGGTTCAAGGGTATTCTTGAAAACATTATCGTTCAAATCTAGGACATGGTCTACACTATAGACTTTGTTGTACTGTCTACAGAGACGTTCACCCCCATGGAGTGCACTTCAATCTTCTTGGGCTAGCTATTTCTCATTATTGAGAAGACCATTATTGATTATGGATCTATAGAGATACGCTTCCGTTCCCACAACGAGAGTGTTGTGATTGAGACGGTCACTGCATCTACTGCCACTCAAAAACCCACCGCTGATGAGAGTGTACCTTTTTCAGCTGACTCAAAGGATTATGACTAGCAGTTGAGATCAAAGAGGTTTCCTTTACCATGGACAATAATGAGACCCGAGAATTCCTCTTCAATAAGATGATTAAGAAAGCATAGACCTTTGTATTCCTGCTTCTTGTGTGTGGAGAAGTCTTGATGAGATAGGCATCATTTACACTGTTGATACTTTAGCACGGAGGGCGGAAATAAAAGAGAGTTCCCAGGCCGGACCAGACCTTACTTCTTCCATTGATGAGTTCATGTCTTCCCATTTTAAGACTATTGAGGACTTCTACCCTGTCGATCCTGATCGGGCTTTGTCAACAGTTGACCCTTATATTGACTTGCACCTTGTCAAATTTATTCCTCAGTAGGCATGCAAGAAGGTAAAGCTTCTACCATATTTAAAATTATATATTCTTATTACCTTGTATATATTCCTTTCATTTCTTTCATTCCCACTCATGTTTCTCTCATCCACCTCGATCTGTGTTTGCCATGTGTAGGATCTGCTTTATACTAAGTATATGGGATGCAGATGAGTTAAGTGTTCTTTCTTCATTCCTTTTCGTAATCTTGTCATTGTCTATACTTAGGGATCTCTTACCTTAAGTATAGGGGGTGATGCTGTCCATTCTCTCATTCTCATTTTTTTGTTTTTCTAACCCATCGCTTATCTCCTTATTTGTTGATAATTCTTTTCTATACTTCAATATGTATTACCCTTAGTATAGGGGGAGACTAGCTGAGTCATTCATTTATATGAATTCGAAATTTCGATCATCCGTGCTTTGTGTACAGACTTCTATACTAAGGATTAGTTATTCCTTAGTATACAGGGACCATAAACTTCTCATTCTTTTATTTTGAGTCGTTGTAGTATAGACTTTTCTATACTTAGTATGAGTTATGTCTTCCTTATTGCTCTTTGACCATTGTGAGGACATAGTTCGATAAAAGTATAGGGGGTCGTATATATGTTATATATATATATATGTTAGTCATAACTCGTACTTTCATATTTCTCAATAATATGTCTAATATACTACATTGGGTAAAAGTATATGAATAAATCACTTGTAAATAATAACTCTTTTTAATATTTAAGAAAAAGTTACATTTTTTTGAGAAGTTGGTTTGAAACTATTTTGCAAAATGATTTATAAAATGGTTGAAAAATGTTTAGAATATCATCTGAAAACCTTTGAAAAAATTTTGTAAAATGTTTTCAAACCATTTGAAATATGAGCTCTTTGTATATTTTGTTTGTAAAAATGTTTTATTTTTTTCGTAAAATTATTTTCAAAATAAGTTTTCAAAATATTTGAAAAATGTTTACAAAAATGTTTTCGGATTATTTTGAAAACCTTGAAGATAATATCCCTGTTAAAATTCTTCAAATAAAAATTCTTCAAATAAAACATGTAAGTATAAAATCATGTATAAATATGTATAAACTTGATAAAAATTTATTTGTTAATATAAGTATATTCCTTGTGAATTCACTAGCTCTTGTTTTTAAAAAATCCCATACAAACTTGCAAGATTCCAAAAATACCTAAAATTTGAAAAATGTTTTCAAAACTCCATAAAATTTACAAAACATTTTGAAAATACCATAAAAGGATATAAACCAGAAATGGTTTCACAAAAACATTTGCATTTTTATTAGCATTTTTTAAATGATCTTGACAATTTAACAAGTATAAGTAAAAATTGAATATTAAGTTGGTCTAGATCTTAATCCACTTAGTTTCATAGGAATCTTATAGGAACTAGAAATAAGACTTTTCAAGTCAATTATAATTATCTCTTTGAGTCCTCAAGACTATGTTCACATGTCATCTTGACTAGCGTAACTATAGTATTTGAAGCGCATGCACGGCTCTTGTAGATAATGAACTAACTTGAACACCGCATTCCAAACTTAGCTATACTCTAAGAAGGTGGTGGGATGATGATTCTGTGTCTTGAGGAAGCACATGTGTGGAAACATAGGTCCCCCCAATAGGTGCCCAATGCCCCTCAACCTTGTGTAGTGGTATGGACATTTAAAGACACGACGTCGTGGGTTGCAATAAAGCTTCAAAAGAGGGATAGTCTACTGGCTCAAGAGGAAAAATTCCATATGTAAATGTTGTTGTATATAGTACCAAAATCAAAAAAAATCAAAATCAAAAACTCCAAAAAGAATTAATGGGAAAAAGTCAATGAAAAATCAAATCTGTCGGAGTATGTATGAAATAAGCAAGGCATTATGCTTCAAAGTCAATATCTCAAGGTTGCTTACAGCAGGAGACTTGGCTACATTGGTCAAGATCCATAACATGTGTGACTACAGTGGTCACAATCTATTCTTCTTTGTACCCCCGCTGCTTGATCCAGTTGCACTTGAACTTAGAAGGGAATTCCCTGATCCACAAGGAAAGAGTAGCTGGACTGGGAAATTGGGGTTATCTTGTTAGTGGAGATTGTTCCTTGCTATTTCTAATGAGAAGAGCTACATCAACCTAAATTGTACAAGTAAGACTCATAATCATAAGGGTTTGCATATGAAGAGACTTACCCTGACATGGCTTCTGGAAATTGAGGGTTATTGAGTTTTAGATCCTTTCCACAATAAGGTTCTGAATACATTAACAATCAAAAGGTCTTAACTGAGCTCCAGACATTGATTTTATGAAGATAAGTTTAAAAGTTATCATCATTATAACTTTCTTTATTTTACTTTTCTTTATTGCATCACTTATTTTTATAATAAGTGTTTGCTCGTCAGTAGTAGAAGTATATATAAGGGGGTGATGAATCTCCATTTATCCACCTTTATTCTTTCACTTGTCTTTAAATCCCTATCAAAACACTTGAAAATATCAATAACTTGTACAAAAAAAACATTCTTTATTCATTTATAATACTTCATAATTATATCTATTTAAATACAAAATAAAAGAATAAAGAGAAAAAGAAAATTGCATATAGTATCAAAGATATTGAATGACCCTAAACCATAAGAGCGAGTTAATATTGATTAGGTTGATAAGGGATAAAGTAGGTGGGAGATAAGGCCCAGATACTATATACAGAAACTATAAATTTTACCCAAAAATATCCAATTTAACACTACTTTATTCTTCATATTACATGCCTAAAAAATAAAAAACTCAACATGAGATGTGTACATAAAAATGTAAAGAAAATTACAAAAATAATTGCTGAGAAAAATCGTGCATAGTGCAACTAGGACACACAGATGAAAAAGCCACAAATCGAACTTCAAATATCGATATCTTCTCCATATAAGCTCAAAATTCTCCTAAATCACTTTCAATGTCTTTAAAATAAAACTATCTATCTAATGAAGGTGATTTCGTTTAGAATGGAGTTAAGATGCAAAAGCCAACTTTGTAGAGCGCCATTATACTATGTATCTGTATATTTTGTTCGTATATTTTATTCTTTAAATTTTTAACCTTTTTCATTTTAATTACATGTAAATATTATTTAAAACATATAAAACATAAAAATATAAAATAAAACTAATTGATATAAATAATACATTTAATTTTATATGTAAATTATACCTATAGTGTATACATACACAGTTATTTATGTATGTCAACTAAATAATAAAAATATATAAATATATAAATATGTATTTAATTATATTATAAATATATAAAATATGTAAATATGATGTTAAAAGTTAATAATATAAAATAAAAAATAAAATACCTAAAATATAGGTAAATATACATATATCTATACATGTACATATTAACATCATACAAATAAGTTGTAAAAAGAAATAAAAATCACCAATAAATAGTTTAAAAAACAAGAATCATTTTTCATGTTTTTAGTTATAATAAATAAATCATTTATTACTTTTAATCAAATTAATAAGCAATCTAGTTCTTGTTCTAACTTGGTTCTTGGACTGATCACGAATCAAGGAAAGTTGACCCCCTATTCAATTGTCGGTGCCTCTACTCTTACCATGTCAGAGCACACCAACCCCAATGTCCCTCTTCTTCACCCATCTCCTCGCCTTCACCAACTCATCTCCATTCACACATTCCCAATTCAGCCGACCACTGTTGCGTATAAATAAACCTCCTCGTCCTCATTTTGAGTTTGATCCCTCTTCTATTATTTATAACCCCTAGAATCATCATTGATGTGTCAACCTTTGTGATAAAGAGAAACCCATCTGATTCGCGATGAGGATAAAGCTTCTTGAAATCGATCCACCATCTTTAGAGTTCATGCTCCAGATGGTCCTCTGCTCCTTCGCTTCCCCACCTGGTCGAGTTGTTTTACTCATTTGCTAGTGTAGATTTAATTCTAACATTTCATTTTACATTTTGTTTTGATCATTTCCATACATATTTAGCTTATATTCTAATAGTTCTAGTATGCCAGAGCACTCGGCTCCGACCATTGCTCCACCACTCAAGCATCTCCAGCTCTGCCTCACTGACCATCTCATCTCACTCCTCATTGCCTCTACATCACCTAGAACACCTCCACTCACCTGATTTTGCTAAGATCGGGCAATTAGGTCTTCTTCTCCATCACGTCATCAGAGACCTCCTCCTAGATTCATATCCACTGATTTCCACCCAATAAGGCCTCTGGATTTGTCTCTCTTGTTCCCCCAACTATCTCATGCAGGTTGGAGCTGCAAAGGACCTTATATGGGGGGATTTGAACCAGCACATGACCCTTCATGTGGCCCGAGTTCAACGAGCCTCTAGGCCTCCATCAATGAGTCCTGGACCATTTTGAGCCCTCCATCCTCTATAGATTAGCATCAAGAATATATTGAGCATCTGAGAATCAAAGGAGGTGGTCAGAGATGTGTGATATTGTTGATTGAAGGAGGACCCCCTACTGTTCTTCCTTGTTCTTCGTGAACAACAATAACTACATGATTGAGGGGCCACTCAAATATGAAGTCCGTTCATGCATAATCTCAGCCTCTGGATCAACCCGAAGATATGATCTGATCTATCAATTGATGAAGAGGTTGCATTTTATCTTGACTGTTGACCTGCTTAAGTGGTGCGTTGTTGATCGTCTGATCTATGTATGCCTTTTGGGGTAATTGCACAACCCCCTCCTGCCTTTTGTATTTCACAATTAGTCTTGTAACCTGAAATATTAAGTCTATTATTTTCTGTATAAATTACAAGTAGGATCTCGATCTTATTTGTATTTAGAAAAAGGCCCTTCTGCCTCAAGTATTACACCAAGGCATTGTAGATTTTGCATCTTTGTCTTTATACTTTGAGACATGTTATTAAGTTTACTTAAAGTTTATATAATTGTAATAAGGTCCCTCTATCTATAGCATTTGTTTTTATGTATATTTATCATTATAAATATTTTTATTAGTCTGAAAAATTGTAGGAAATAAATTTAAGTGCCTGATTTGGTGCTTGTACTTGCATTTTTGCATTTTATTTAATCTTATTATTTATTAGAAATACAAAAAAAACTTTTATTCACTGTCTAAATATTAAAAATCTTAAAAAATAGAAAAACTTCTCTAAAAATTTTGGAAAAAAAGCATATTATACATATTACTATATATACTACCACATAATAAATAAATCCTTAAAAATACAAAACACAAAACTTAACAATTAAAAAACCTTGAAAACCTTAGAAAATTTTGCAAAAGTTATCGAAAAATCTAAAAAAAATAAATTTCCATTTTTGAATTTTCAATATTATATATAGATATATAGATATATATTAAAATTAGTTTTAAGTTAATTTGGACTTATTTATATTTATTAAAGCTAGAACAATCTCGGATAAATATTCTGTACACTATTTTGATATATTTATTTTAAAAACACCTAAAAGTCAAAGAAGATTCTATAAAAAATTACCAAAAATAGATAAAAATATAAAAATCATAAAAATACTTTGTTTTGACTAAATTTTGATATATTTTAAAACATTGCAACGTACCTTATATATTACTTATATTATCTATAATATCATGATTCTTGTATATATATATAATATTACAAATCAAAAAGAAATTGCAAAATTGCAAAATTAAAAATAAAAGATAAAAACCAAACATAAAAATATAAAATATAGATCAAGTAAAATTCCATAAAAATTAAATATAATTAAAAACCACACAAATGCTAAAAAGGTAAAAAGAAAAAAGAAAAATAGAAGAAAATAATATTAATTAGTAATAATTTATTTTAAATTTCTCAATCTATACTATTAGCTCCCAGTGTTTGACCTTTGCTCGTACTTATACCTATACACATACATTGTAGAGTTATAATAAAATTTAACTCACATTCGCATTTATTGATCTTTTTATCATATTGTGGGTTAATTTGTTATTAATTGCATTGAATGGTCGTGTAATGACTTGAATGTCTGATTTGTCAGATTACATGACTGAGCTGTGGTTATTACCTTCCTTGGGCCAACGACCGGTCAAAACCACCTACCCCTTGATTTTGTCATTTTTCCCATAATCCAAAGCTCGATGCAACTCGATTACTTCATAAATAATATTCACAATGCTCCTCTCTATCATGCCATGCCTCTAGATTAACCATAGTTTCATCTATTCGATCATAATCTCAAAATCTTAGGAGCCTTCTTCTTTGTTATATAACCAGAACCTCTGTCTTTAATTCAATTTTTAGTCTATTTTTCTCCCACCGTAACCCCTAGATCTATTCCTGGAGCGAAGACATAGTGATAGGAGGTGCTACCTAGTTGATCCAAGATGAGTAGAAGGAGTAGGTCAGATTCAAAGTTCATCGGAGACTCTCTAGGAGAATCTATACTCCCAATCATTCTAGGCACGTGAGCAGCTCTTTATATTGACTTTTCATTTCCTAGGGATAGAAACAATGTAGCTAGCCTTTCCTTCTGCTAATTGCATGTTTGATTTAATTAAAACCCCCAAAAAAGTAATCTAGAGCTCTAGGGTCCGACTTTTGTCCAACCACCGTTCTGACTCCCGGACACATCCATCTCAGCCCCCATCATGTTCCCCGTCTCTCAGAACCATTATCCACCCTTGATCTTGCTAAGATCAAGGATATCAATGCTCCTCATCCGCTATTCGCTGGAGCACCTCAACAAATCTACTTCCACTTAGATCCGTACACAAACGAGTCGAGGAGCATCGCCCTCGACCCTTGACCCTATTGTGCAGGTCACAGACACTTGAGGTTCCATTTGAGACATGTTTGAGTACCTATAGGTCAAATCAGGTTGATAGAGCTTCTAAGACTCCATCGTTGAGGTATGGACTATTTTGAGATCCCCAACCGCTGCAAAATCATCCTAGGAATGAGTAGATCATCTCGGCAACAAGATGGAGTGTCAGAGTCGTACTTGAGAAGAGATCAAAACTCGCTAGATTGGTGTTCTTTGGGTGTTCTTCAAGATCAGTCCAGAACCGTCAAATCAAGAACGAGTGCTAGGTGTAGCAGCAACCATCTGATGAAGTCGATGCCAGCCATCTAATCAGACCCCAGATCTAATCTCCTCTATCCATCATCGTATTGGTATCGAGTGATCTAGACTGTTGATATCTTAAGTGACACCTATGTAGCACCAGATCAACCGTCTGATCGCACGCTTTAGTGGTTATATTTCAGTGAAACCCTCCTACCTTTTTTATTTAATATTTAGTCTTGTGAAACCAATTCTACCTTGTAGTGGAACCATTTCTTATGTAGCTAGGGATACTAATACCAAGGTATGTTCTTGAAGGGCATGCGGTGGCCGATAAGTCAGATCTGGCAATTGTTGTATCGACCACTCTCATGGCATGTAGTACCAAATCTATCTAATCGACAACAATTAACCCACAATGATAATGAACCAATGTAAATGAGTGATCTAAAATTTATTATAAACTCTATAAAATGTGTACAATTATAAGTAGTAGAGGTCGAACCACAAAGAGCATGCGGAGAAGAGAAAAGTATAATATGTTACTTAGGAAAAAAATTAGATTTTTTTTATTCGAAATTTTCTTGTTCTAGTTTTTATGCATTTTTTATGTTTTTAACTTTGCCCTGTAACTGACGTGCACAAGCACGTGAGCTAACAACAAAGGCGAGTTTGGTGAAATTTGAACTCATATAGAGAAGATGCATGTCCTTGAAGTTTTCTTTGCGCCTTTTTATTTTGAGTGTTAGGCACACTGTACATTGTTTTGAAGTGAATAATATTTGAAATTTTTCTTTATATTTTTATCTACGTATTTCATGTTCAAAATTTATTGATTTGAGGTATAAATAATAAAGGATAAAATAGGTCCCAAAATGGACTTATTGAACGACTAAAATTAGGTTTTTTATGTGTGTATTGGCCATTATCTCCCTATACTTTATTCCTTACGACCAAGTTAATTCTTGACTTAGTCTCAGGGTTTACAGTTATTCAATACCTTTGGTATTTTATTTCTTCTTCTTTTCTTTTATTATTCTTTTATTTTAGCATTAAATGGAATATTTTATATAATAATTATAGAATAAATAATGAATATTATTTTGTCCAATTTAATGTTATTTACATGCATTTAACTAGGGATTAAATGATAAAAAGAAAGAATAAAGGTGATGAAATGGAAATTCATCACCCCCTATACCTACCCTTGCTAGTCCCTAGCAAATACTTAAGCCTATAAGTATAGAAAAGAAAATAAAGAAAAGGAAAAGAAAATAAATTAACTTTATTTTAACTCTTAAACATATCTTCACAAAATCAAAGTTTAGAGCTCAGCCGGACCTTTGGAATTTTAGTTTGTTTTGAACCTTAATGGGAATCGGACTTGAAATGCATCAACCTCTAAGGACCACAAAACTCAGCTCAAGTCTCCTCAAAAGCAAGGTCAGAACAAGTTTATGTCATATGTAGTCCCTTATGACTATGAATCTATCCTGTACAATGTAAGTGATATGTAGATCCTCTCGGCTGAAGTGGTAAAATTCAGTCTTCTCCAACATTTGTGACCCTAATTCCCCAATCCAACAACTCTTTCCTCGAAAAGCGGGGTATTCCCTTCTAAGTTCAAGTGCAACTTGCTCAAGAAGAGGAGGTGGAGAAGACAATAGATGGTAGGTAGTGTACCTACCTATCCTATGATGCTTGATGAGTGTAGCCAAGTCATCCGGTTGTAGGCTCACATGGATACTTTGACTTTGAAGATATGGCTTGTTTATCGACTACATATGTACATGCTCCGACGAGATTTGATATATCTTTGATTTTTGACCGTCTATTTTTTTGGAGTTTTTGATTTTGCATTTTTTAAAATACTATAAACAACAAAATTTACATAAGGAATTTTTCCTCTTGAGCTAGTAGACTATGCCTCTTATTTTGAAGCATTATTGCAACCCCCAACAGTCTGTCTTTAGATCTCCTTGCTACTAGATTGGGTTGGGGAACAATGGCCACCGAATTGTGACTACATATGTTTCCATTGGGGCTCATGTCGGCAAATCCAACCCTCTGCTACTTCAATTGAGTTGAGCAAAGTGTAAGGTGTATGTGTGAAAGCTAAGTCACCATCGAAAAGAGTCATGTGTATGTTCAAAAAAAATTACTTAGGCAGTCAAGATGACAATGAACCTAGTATTGTGGTCTCAAAGAATTAAGTCTAGAACACCTGAAGTGCCACAATTCCAGTCCCTATAAAGTTCTTGTGATTAAGTTGATTAAGGTCCAACCAAGGTCCAATGTACGGATTTTATTTAGACTAGTCTAATTATCATTATCAATCTAAAAAATGCAAATGCTATGTACAATGTTGGAAAATATTTTTGTGAAGCAATTTTCTGATTTTGAACTTTTTATGGATTTTTGAAAAAATGTGCAAACTTTTATGAAGTTTTTTAAAACATTTTGAAAATTTTTATGGGTTTTGGTTTTTCTATTTTTTTTAAATTTTTAAAAAGAAAAAAGAGTTAGTAAATAATTATATGCATATATTTACATGGGATTGCATATGTATTTACAAGGATTAGAGTGTATTTTACATGATTGTATATACGTAAAGAAATCTTATTTAATATGATTATAAACAAGGTTCCCAAAATAGTCTAAAAATAATTTCGCAAATATTTTGAAAACTTAATTTTGAAAATAATTTGAAAATAATTTTTTACAAACATTTACTAACCTTTAGAATTGTTTTGCAAAGATTTTTCAAATAGTATGTATATATTTTTTCTGAAATATATTACAACCATTTTTCAAACCATTTACAAATAGATTTAAAAACATTTTATTCAAACAAAGGGAAGAAGTTTTTACAAACAAAATATCTTTACAAAGGTTTTAAAAAAATTGCAAAAGTTTTCCAAATAGTTTCAGAAGATTTTTCATATAATTTCCACCATTATTCAAATTATTTTGCAAAACATTTTTAACCTGGTTTATTAATTAGTATATACAAAGATATTTTAAAGAATTTTTATGCATATTTATATAAGCTTAGTCTTTGAAATTAATTAATTGTATAGTCATATATTATTTTTAGCCTTATTATTCAAAACTACGAAAATATTAATTATGGATAAAGTATATACAATGTATGTATAACCCCCTATACTTAGCTTGAGCTATGTCCTCATAGATCAGAGAGAAAATAAGAAGACATAACTCGTACTCAGTATAGAAAGGCCAATATTACAATGATGAAAGAATCAAAGAATGAGAGGTCAATCATCCCCACTATACTTAGGATCAATAAATCCTAAGTATAATAGATTGTACACAAGCTAGGGGGGACAAAGGTGGCAATAAACAGATCAATACTCGGTCTGCCTCCCCCTATACATAGGGTAAAGGATCCCAAAGTATAGACATGAATGTCAACAGGAGAGGAGACATGTGAGGAGACCAAGAAACTGACTAAAAAATGCATTGCAGGAATGTACACAACACCCCCCCCCCCCCTCCATACTTAGGGTAAAAGATCCCTAAGTATAAGCAGCAGCAGGAGTGACCAAACATAGTGAAAGAAAAGGTTTACAACCCCCTCTACTTTGGACAAAGTATGCCCTAATTATAGAAACACATATTAGACAATAGATCTGACGTGTTGGACAAACAAGAGAGAGGAAAAATGGAAGACAAAACATGTATATACAAGAGGTGTGGATTGTTGAGATGTCTCTCAACGAGTGCTAGGTTTTATGCCCCTAGCCAGGCACAAAGGATAGGATAACATCGTATCAAGGTTCAGGATGACATCTGTCAAACAAATGATGTACTCTTGCCATCTTCTCAAAGTGAGAATGACAACGAAGTCAAAAAGATTACTTGTATATGCAATCAGATGGGTGTTTACCACTAGGAGAAGAGAATCGAAAACTAAGCTAGGGTCTTGATAAAAGCCGATAAAATCACATATGGAGAAGGATGGATCAAAGCCGACAAAACCACAAGTGGAGAAGGACGGATAAGTCAATGGAATCCTCCATATTAATCAAAGTCTCAATAAAATAGGAAAAATCAAGAAAAGGAGACTCGCTATGAAACTGGATATCCGATGCACATAATGTGTAGAAGTCTAAGGGATCATCGGGTATCACAAGACTATTGTCATCATTGCGAGGGTCAACAAGGAGAGAACATCCGTAGATCTCATACATAATAGAATCATTAGAAGACTCGACCTCGACTTCTGACAGATCGGATGCACAATTGGAGAGTGAGACCGAGCACAATTAACACAACTCATCTTCCCCCAGATAACTGATGTTTGGAATTGTCTTATGGGTTTGATTTTTTATTATATGAGATTTAACAATCAAAGTATTGTCCACCTAAAAGAAATCTTGAATAAAAAAACAAAATTATTTATCCAAATAAAAAGAAAGATGGATGTGATTTTTATTAACCTGTATAGCTCCTAAGGTCGAACACGACGAGGCAACAATTAAAAAATGAGGATTACTATTTTTTCTAGAAAATCAAACAAAGGACCCCTTTTCTTCTTTTTCACATTTTGTTAATTTTATGGATTTTTTTTGTTTTTATAATTTTATGGAATTTTTAATATTTATATTTATTGTTTTTTGATTTTGAATTTTTGATGATTTTTAATTTTACAAGTTTTTAATTTTATTTTTTTAAAACAAATAAATAAAAGGCAAATGAGTAAAGAAAATATCACACTCTACTTGTATTTTTCAAATAAGTTAAAAATATCCTAAAAACACAAATAAAATACTTTTGTATTTTTATAGTTTTTAATGTTTTTGTGATTTTCAAGGATTTTTAGATTTTTATGATTTTGAAAACAATTAAAAATAGGAAATAAACAAAACAAAAAATAAAGGCAATGCATTTGGAAAATATCAAGAAGAGAATTTTTCAAGGCCCAAATAAAGATATGTTGTGCATATTTTTATTTTTTTCAATGATTTTATATTAGCTTTTTAGTGTTCTATTCACTGAGTTATTTTTTTGGTTTTTATAAATAATTTTAAAAAATGGTATAGAAGTTAAAGATAATTAAAAGACACTCTGGATTTTTTTTAGAATTTTTCAATCAATTTTTGAATTTTTATAAATTTTAAACTGCAAATAGGGCAAGTTTTTACGGTTTTTAAATTTTAAAAATAAGAAATCAAATTATTTTGCACAATGAAAATTAAACTAGTAGATATCTAAGCAGGAAACCACAATTAATGTTTATGGAATATTTGAGATTAATTTGATATTATTAAATGCAAGTTAAGACAGACATATAAATCTGGAATACAGCGACCAATCTGTAATTAACCAAAACATTTCCAATTTTATTAACAGATTATAGCTATAAGACTAATGTTGCAAAATACACCAGAAACTCACTTGTTAAGCCATGTACTTACATATCCGAAGGACTAAATTGCAATTAAGGAAACTATGAGGATGTTGTAGCAATTATTTCAGAAGTATTTTATACAGGGGATGGACTTAAATGAAATTCTAGAAAATAATGGATGCGAAAGTGTAATTTCACTAGTCAGGTTGTACGAGGCACGTGAGGTAGTAAGGATGACGTGTGGTCCAGATTCGTTCGCTCGGATATGATCATATGCGACAAGATTACACACAAGTCAATGCTGCAAATTAAATCTCGAGGGATGCTTCTTGATCGGATGGTGGTGAAGCAGTCTCAAAGTATAGGTAGAATGTCCTCACCGCCGAGCTTCGATTGACCTGATCTTACTCGATTGAGAATTGATCTAAATGCCGAAAGATCGAGAATGGTGCTCTGATGAATCCACATTGGCATGATGTGATGAACAAGATCAAATCTCGTTGCAAGGATTTGAATAAGTTGTTGTTTCATGACCTACGGATAGCTCGAATCCAAACTTCAGATGTTTCTCCGTGTTCCTACATGTATATGGATGGTGCTCAAAGCTTCAAAAACCTCTGTCGAGGATTATTATCAAATAAAACTCAAAGAAATGGGTGAATGGGTCAGGTTCATCGAAGGTGGAGGAATCGAACCTAAAAGAATAAGAACTGAACAGATATGAAGGTACCATATTGTGGAAAGAGTATATGGAGAAGCGAATTTGATTGGATTAGTGGAGCTGATTCGATTGGATGTGAAATCATATGACAATAACCTTCGATCAAGATGATCAGGAATGGGATTCATTATCTCTTCTATGAATCAGAAATTAGACAAAAATGCAAAAAATCAAGGATCTAATGCTACCTAATTGTTCAGAATGAAGTGACGATGGATCAGTGAAGCATCTGCAGGGGTAATGGCTTCTAGACGATTGCAAAGGTCGTCAAGTCTGCTTGTTGCTGTGGAATCTCAAGTGCAGGGCTCTGGCTCCAGGAAGCGATCTTTGGGTAGAGTCGATTGGGAACCATTCGATGAGAGCCGATTGAGGGTGGTTTTCTAGGAGACAGATGCATCCAAGCGAGACATAGATTGACTCTTCTCTTTTGAGTCAATAGGAGAGAGCAACAAGCTGGCAGGAGGCTGAGAAGAGCATAGTAAAATAACATAGCTTAGTGTAGTTTTTTGTTTTTATTTTGTGAGAGAGAGACTCGTATTAGTTGTAATAATAAGGAAAAACTTTCAAGTCACTTGAACTTTACTGGTTTATTTTACAAACTACATGTTCACTTGGGGACCTAGGTTTTTTTCTCGCATTCTCACTTTTTATTCTCCCTATTATCTGCTTGATTTATTTTATTTCTCATGTTTTGAGTTTTTCAACTTGTTTTCATTTCATTTCTTTTGTTCTTGTGACCTTAAGCTTAGGATTTTTATTTTTGCTTATCCCGATAATTTGTAGGTCTAAATCCTAATTAGACTATCTATTCCTATAGACATCCATGTTTGGACTTAGTCAAATTAATCGATGCTTCACGATAATAGAAATTCCTTTTTTGGATGGTTCTCACTTTCTTATGCATATAGATTAGTTTTAATTAATATGGGATCACTTTGCATTTAGAGTGTTGGACAAAGGTACGTATTTCTATCTCTACATGCAGTATTCATGCATCGACTTTTCCAACTTCTACCCTTGTTTTTCTTGGATTTAAATATAAAGAAAATCAGAAAGTCCGTTAGGTGATTATAATTGAAAATACTAATAAAATTGAAAACCAAAAATGAAAACAAGTGGGCTTCTAAATAAACTTTGACCCAAATAAAATTTGTAGTGGACTTCATTGTATTGGGTTCATAAAGCCCACCTTATTTTTAGGTACCTTCCAGACTGAGTGAGGTGTTGCCATTAAGGATTAGAGCTCAAATCCTAGTATGTAATTTCCTTGGTTATTGAATGAGTTTGTAAAGTAATAGTGCTTCTATCGGTGTGTGGGCAAGTAGGGATAAGTCTGCTTGCGGGCTTAGTTTGAATTACTTGAGCATAGGGGAACTGCGATGGCGGGGCCCTATCTCATCATTCCATATCGGGGTACCCCACAAGGGGGAAGTATTTGATCCTCCTCATTGACTTCTTCTATTTACTCTTTGTCTAAGTAGCAGGCCTAGATCCGATATCAAGGACCTCAAAGGTCCAGA
Organism: Ottelia alismoides; assembly: GCA_037367405.1. Taxonomy (NCBI): domain Eukaryota; kingdom Viridiplantae; phylum Streptophyta; class Magnoliopsida; order Alismatales; family Hydrocharitaceae; genus Ottelia; species Ottelia alismoides. The sequence goes on from JAZKJV010006087.1 coordinate 220,999, forward strand.
CTACTAGTTACAAAGCAGTGGGAAGTGCATGATGGTTGTCTTGTAGTACTCACTTGCCTATAGAGGTAGCACTAAGGAGCTAAGTTTAAAAGATCGCATGATTTTAATAAATAAAATTGATAAGATAAAAAGCTGAACTTTCACGGCTTCACCTGTGCTGAGTTAGTGACCCCAATTGCATTGATGTTTTTCTGGATCTAGTTTAGGTCCAATATCTCAGTCCCGTGGGCTAGCGCCCTTTATTTCAACTTCTTTGACATTGTTTCTTTTATTTCACTTACTTTGAACCTTTTCTCATATTCTCTTCATTTTTCTCCTTGTTAATATATGTGCTCATAATTCATCATATTTTACTCTTTTATTTTCCAAGATGTCAAGTCTTGGATGGCTTAGTTTGGACTCTGCAAACACCAACATCGATTCCATGACTTTGACATCTCCAATAATTTAGGGAGATTCTAGAGAGACCGGTTTGAACTTTGTGAGCCACTCCAATGACTCCACGTCTTTTCTATCTCAAATAAAATATGATCACTCATTTATCAAAATTTCTACTTTGTAGATGGAGATAGATCTATCTCCATACACATTGAATGATCCAATAATGATTGGAATTGACCCTAGTTCTATTCACTTATCTACATCCAGTGCACATTTCTAGTCTGATCGGTATACATTTCCTTGTGCAGATCTAGAGATTGATCGAGACTTTGCTTCATCAAAGTCTTATTTAGAGATGAATCGAACAGATAAGGCACGCCAAGTTGAGCAGAATGAAGTCAACACACAAATGCTCATCTCGATTTAGGCAATTTAGATACAATTGACTGCACATGATGAACGACATGACATCTTCCAAGAGATGTTATTAGAGTTGAGGAGAAATAGAGAAAACATATGAGGAGGAGAAGGATGAGAAGAAGAAGCATAGGAAGATGGACCCTGTGGAGGGTGAAAAGAGGAAAGAAGAGAGGCTCCGATGCCTAAAATAAAAAAGACATATAATCCTATCGATGTCCATATGACAGATTATATCCAGATTCCCCCAATCCATGAACATTTTGAGCTAAAATTATAACTATTGTCTCTTCTTCCCTCGTTCTATGGGAACACGAACGAGGAACCATACATCCATCTTCAGCATAAGTTGCATCTACGGAACCACTAACTAATCTAAAATCTTATTAGGTGTAGTTAAAATGACTGCCTTCCCACACAACCTTCAAGATAAGGCATTATATTGGATTAACCATCTTGGAAAAGTAGTGACAACCTAGGCGGAGCTGAAGTTAACATTCCTCCACAAATTCTATCACATGGATAGTCTAAATCAAATGTGTATCAGGATAACCAATTTCTCTCAAGGACCCCACAAGAGCATTCATGAAGTGTGGGAGAGATCTAAAGATTTGTAAGAAAAGTTCTACCTGGTGGATCTCACTTTAACAAGGATGAATACATTGAGTGGTAGATTTTTGAGGAAATGGTTGAAGGAGAGGCTACCTTATCTCCATATTGTGCCTATTATAAGTAGCAATAGATACACCACAAGACGTACTACATGGCGGCATCACAAGAAGTGAAGAGGTATGAGAGCTCCACCTTGAACATCATGGGGAGCCATTTGTCCAAAGTAGACATCATAGAGCAACAATCACAGGATTGGGAGAAATTAGCTGTGATTGAACAAAGTATGAAGAATGTAGACAAACACGACTAGATTACCAAACAATTATAGCTCTTGGTGAGCACCATCAGTTCTTACCAGTATGTTATCCCAATAGTTGTAACTTCAATCGAGCATAAAGAATCAGCAAAATTGCAGAGATAAAGGCATCCCTCGTTAGTGAAGTATGTGTATTATATGCAAGCACCTAATCAGGCACCACAACAGTAGCAGCAACAAGATATGGTGGCATACCATCCCGAACCCCAGCCACAATATGTCGAGCCATTTTTCCCACCCTACCGCAAATTCAAGAGGCATACAGTATATGTACCAATGATGCACAACTGACCCATCCAAATGAACATCAAAAAGGCCAGTTCTTTGCCATTAGGTCGTACCACCAATCTCATGGCGGTAAATTTTTCTATAATCAACCTCAGAACCACCAGTCTCCACTGAACGCTAACACTTGGAGACAAAATTATCAGTAGTCGATGTATTGCCATAATAGCTCTATCATCATTACCCGACTTCTCAATTTCACAATCAGTATCCTCCTTCTCCTCGGTACTATAAGTAATTTCCCCCTCAATATTTTTTCTTCGAGTTACCAGCCATAGCCTCAGCATCACTACAATTCTCAACATGGTCAGTACGTTGAATCCTCAGAGGCAGCACTCATGAATCCCACCCTCGATTGTTTGGCTCAGTTTGTGAATAACCTAATAGAGATGAGCCAGAAGCTCAATGACATGAGTGCTGCAAAGATCATCATTCTTGCACAGGTTGAGGCAAACCCTCAATAATTTCAAACATAAAGAGTAGGTAGTTTGTGATGTGTCCTCCAAATCCACCGATTTAGGTATAAATGATGTTGTTATGTTATCTAATGGTGTGACTCTCAGGAGGGATAAGACCTTGCATCTATCTGCAGCCTCCATGGGGAAGAATAAAGTGTCGACTAGAGAATCATTATCTTCTACATCAGCCGATCCAACAACCATGGTCAGGTGAAGGAGGAGGAGGAGGAGGAGGAGTCGCACCAGATAATCTGAAAATCCAAAAAAATGAAGAAAATAAAAAAGATCAAAAATAGAATAACAACCAAGTTTGAGCCGAGAAAGACAAGGAGAAAGTTGCACTAGCAACATATATTGTGTTGATCGACGAAGCTGAAGCTCAAGTTTCTTTTAGTTTTCCACCTATTGTGAATGATTGTATCCAATGTAGTCATTAAGATGATTTCGTTGTAAATAAGAACAATGCTTTTTTTGTAAATATTCCTTTTCCTTATGCAATAATCCCAAAAAGTCAAAAAATTTAAAATGCATTGTCCGATCTAGCTATTGTTGAGATTGTTCAGAAAATCTTTCTTGAAATGCCATTATTGAAAGACATCGAACACATGCCTTCTATGAAGAAAGGAATAAAAGAGGCATGTACATCAAAGCATCAGCCTCATAAAAATAGATGCAATAGATAAAAGAAGCACATTTTGCCACGATCACTGTCAATGTGATTAGTGACCTCCTAGCAAAGAAGAAAGACAAGGGAGAACCTTTAATCAGAAGTGAGATTTTTAATCGGATATTTGAGCGAATTTTGGTTTATAGCAATGCCTCCATTAATTATACCCTTATCATTACTTCGAGAATTCGGGTTGCATCCTCTTAAACTCACACACACGATCCTTTAGTTTGCTAATAAATTTATTAAGCGGCCTAGAGGCTTATAGGAAAACACTATCATAAAAGTACATGACATGAAATTTCCAACGGACTTTATTGTTCTGGAAATGGATTCCCCTACACCATTACACAGACCCATATCATTCTTGGTTTGTTATCCTTTCAAACAACTTTAGTGATAGCCGATTATGGGTCTGGGTAGATCACATTCTACTCCTGTAGCAAAAAAGTCACAATGGATATGATCACCGAGTCGAAAGCTGCAGAGATCACACCTGAGAGAAGATAACCAAACTATGTGTAAAAATCTTTGACATTGTTGAGCAGATCAAAGAAGCATGTATTTAACTGAATGATATTTTGACAAAGGAAATCCTCTTCTCAGAGGAGGACGTGGACAACACAATAAGTTCTTGCTCCTTTAGTTATAGGGAGGTTGATTCAGAATAGATGATCCACTTATTTGAAGAAAACTCATTCCAAACCGAATAAGAAGAAATTAATGTAGATATGTTCGATACATTGTCGTCTGAGCCAACAGTAACAAAGGTGGAAAACATCCCTTTATTGTCATCAAATCATGCACCAATCAGTTCAGTTTCAGAAGTGTCTGAGAAGTCGACTTAGAATTTACCTGAATTAAGACCTCTTCCTATAGATCTAAAGTATGCTTTTCTTACGGGTGAGTCAAATATGTATCTGATCATCATTAGTAGCAGAATGACCATGAATCAAGAATCTCACTTGCTAGAAATGTTAGAGAAAAATCACAAGGCTCTTGGTTGGAATGTTTCAGATCTTTGAGGGATAAATCTGGCCTTTGTTCACACCACATCTACTTAGAGGATGATTGCAAACTGTCCTGCTAATTTCAGAGAAGGTTAAATCGTAAGATTCAGGACATAGTCATGAAAGAGGTAACACAATGTTGTAAGGCTAGCTTCATTTTTCCTATCACAGACTGGAAATGGGTTATCCCATTGCATGTAGTTTCGAAGAAATCTAGAATTATGATGGTTACAAATGACCAAGGATAGGATATCTCTAGTCGAGTACCTGCTTCATGGTGCATATGTATTGATTATAGGAACACGAATTCAGAGAACAAGATGGATCAATTTCCTCTAACTTTTAATAATCAAGTGCTAGAAAGGTTAGCAGGTAAAGAGTTCTTTTTCCTCTTGGATGTGTACTCTGGGTAAAACCAAGTGATAATAGCTTCTGAGGATGAAGAGGATATGACTTTCACCTATCCGTTCAACACCAAATGCCCTTTGGATTATATAACATGCCTGCTGCATTCCAAAGGTGCATATTGGATGTTTTACCAACATGGTGGCTAGTTTTCTTGAGGTTTTCATGGATTATTTCTTGGTCTATGGTGATAGTTTTGATGCTTTTCTTACACATCTAGACTAAGTACTTAATAGATTGTTCTGTCATGGGAAAAGAGTCACTTCATGATAATTGAAGAAATTGTGTTGGGCCATGTCATCTCCAAATGAGGTATTGAGGTAGACACGATAAAGGTGGATGTGATTGTCAAGCTTGAGCCACATCGAGTAGTAAAGAACGTGAGGTCATTTCTTGGGCATGTTGGTTTATATAAAATATTCATTAAGGACTTTAGAAAGATTGTCTGAACTCTCACAGAACATCTAGGCAAGGACACCAATTTCATTGTTGATCAGAAATTTCTCCAAGCCTTTAGTAAGTTGAAGAACTTGTCAAATAAGCACATGTCCTACAACCTCTCGATTGGACTCTCCTATTCGAGATCATGATAGATACATCAAATTTGGCCTTTGGCACTATGTTAGGACAAAGAAAAGATATATTTCCCTTTGTCATTTACTATGCCAACAAAAAAAGCTAGATGATGCATAGAAAAATTATACAATTACAGAGTAAGAGATGCTGGCAGTTGTATTCCTCCTCAAGAAGTTCCATTTGCATCTTCCCAATTCCAATGTTATTATCTATACTAACCACTTTGTTATCTGATATCTACAGAGAAAAAAAGGATGCCAAGCTGTGTCTACTCAGATGGATAAATCTCCTCTAGGAAATCGATTTGGAAATTACAGATAAACCTAGAGTTAAGAATGTGGTAGTAGACCATCTTTCCATAATTGAATGTATGGAGACTCTATTGAGCAGTGTGCCTATAACAAAAACCTTTCCCGATGAATCAATTCTCAGTGTTGCTTCTCTCCCCTGGGATGCCGATACTGTGAACTATCTCTTTTCTGACAAGTTCCACAATATTAGACAAGAGTAAAAAAGAACAAATTTTTGTCCCATATTCTTTTCTACCAGTGGGAAGATCCATACATTTTCTAGGAAGGTGTTGATTGCATTTGGCTTCGGTGCATTCCTCAGGAGAAGTACACCAGTATCCTTGAACATTGTCATAAGCTCAAATCTTGATGACACCATTCTAGAAGTAGAACAGCATTGAAAGTATTGCAGTGTTACCTCTGGTGTCCCATACTATTCAAGGATGTCGTAGCATGTGTGAAAGGTTGCATCGACTGTCAGAAAATGGGAGGAACCCTGAATTCCAAAGATTCAATGCCATTCAAGTTTATTTAGATCTTAGATGTTTTTTTATGGTTGGCGCATTGATTTTATGGGCCCATTTTCTAACAATCAAAGATTTGAATACATCCTGCTTGTTGTTGATTACGTGAGTCACAGGGTAAAAGTTATTCCTGCCTGATCTGTTTATAGTCGTATTATTTATCGCTTTCTCATGGATAGAATTATTCTGTTGTTTGGGATTCCTAATATTTTAATTCCAGACGAAGGTAGCCATTTCATAAATAAAGAAGTCAAGAAACTTGTGAAGGACAACAACATTGATCATCATGTCTCAACTCCTTACAACCCTCAATCGAAAGGCTTGGTCGAGTTATCCAATAGGGAGATCAATACAATCTTTCAGAAGCTTGTTAGTCTAGATAGGAAGAACTTGTGTCACCTTCTTAAATCTTTTATATGGTCTTATCAGACCACCTATAAGTCTCCATTGGGAATGTCTCCCTATAGTGTTGTATATGGAAAGCCACGCCATCTTCAAATGGAATTCATTCACATATCTCTTTATGCAGTTAACATCTATAATTTGGACTCACGAACAAGTGGTCAGAATCGAAAGATCAATCTGAACATACTCCTAGAATTCCAAGACTATGCATACGATAATAACCTGATCTATAAGGAGAAAGTCAAACTCTGGCACAACAAGCACATCATAATAAAGACTTTCGAGCCTTGACAAAAATATGGTTATTTGTTGTGAAGTTTAAGATATTCTCGGGCAAATTAAAGAGTAAATGGATAGGGTCGTTTGTAGCAAGAATTGCATGTGATAATGGTAGTATTCTCATATCTAAGATGTCATTAGATGCACAACCATTTGTAGTCAACGGATAGTTGTTGAAGTTGTATCTAGAGCATGATACATTCATGTCTGTTGTCGATTCAATAAATGTGACTCTTGATGAAGATCTCCTAGCAGTAGCAGAAGATTCAGATAATGCACCCAAGAATATTTTTGATTAATTCTTTATTTATTTTTCATTCTTTTTCAATTCGTTCATTCTTTTATCATTTCATTCATCACATTCATCATTGTTGTACTTAGGATATACTTCATCCTATGTATATGAGGGATGAATTATTCTTCTTTTCTCACTTGTCTTTTAACTTGTTGGTAATCAATTCTATACTTTTATTATTTTGTGAATTCTAATCCTTGACCATCCCCATCTTGGTGTACACTTTGCTATACTTAGGTTTAGTTGATCCGAAGTATAGGGGAGATGATCGATTTCTTATTCTTTTATTTAAGTTGTAGTAGTATAGACTTTACTATACTTAGCACAAGTTATGTCTTCCTTTAATTACTCTTTGATTATTATGCGAATATAGTTCAAACTAAGGATAGGGGAGTCGTATATTATATATATATATATATGTTAGCCATAATTAGAACTTTTTTATTTTAAATAATATGAGTAAAATTCAATAGTAGGTATGGCTATACAAAATAAAATGACTAAATAAATCGTGTAAATATGTAGATATGTATAATTTCTAAATATATGTAAAAAAGTTAGAAACGTTATTTTATAGAATTTAGTTTAAAACTATTTTGCAAATGATTTTAAAAAAATATTGTAAAATGTTTTGAAAAAGCTTTTGAAAACCTTTGGAAAATCTTTGTAAAATATTTTCAAACCATTTGAAAAATAATCTCCTTGTAAAAATGTTGGTAAAAAGTTTGTAAAAATCACTAAAAATTATTTTTAAAATTTTGATTGTAAAATTTGTTACGAAATAAGTTTATAAAAAGTTTGTTAAATGTTTGCAAAAATATTTTAAAATTACTTTGAAATCCTACCGTTGATATCCTTACAAAAATTCTTCAAATAAAACATTTATATACTTATATAAAAATTCTTTATAAAATTGTAAAAATACTTTGTGAATATGTCAAGAAGTCTTGTTAAAATGTGTAAATATGTTTAATTCACTAATCCCTTCCAAAAATTCAAAAAATGAAAACAATTTACAAAACTACGTAAAACGTTGTAAAATTTTTCAAGATTCCATAAAGTTCAAAATCAAAAAATCTGTTTCACGTCAATATTTTATATGTTGCGTAAGTATTTTATCAATGATTTTGACAATTGAACGAGTCTAAAAAATCTGAAGATTGGATCTTTGTCTAGAACTTAATCAATTTAATTTCAAGACTTTCCAGGTCAATGAGACACAATACTTTGAGTATATTGGACTACGTTCACATGTCTCCTTGATTAGCCTAAGTAGAGTATTTTGAAGCACATGTATGACTCTTATTGATAATGAACTAACTTGGAAAAGCACTCTGCACTTCGTTCAACTCGAATGAGGTGGTAAGGGAGGGATTCTTTGGCTTGAGAAGCACATGTGTGGAAATAAACATCGTCCCAATAGGTGGCCAGTGCCCTGCAACCTGATCTAGGGGCATGGACATCTAAAGACATGATGATGTGGGTTGCAACAAATCTTCGAAAGAGGGATAGTCTACTGGCTCAAGAGGAAAATTTTCTTATGTAAATGTTGTTTGTATATAGTATACAAAAATCATGCTGAGACTAACATAGGATATTGTGGGTTGCAATAAAGTGTTTTTTATGAAATAAAAACTCCAAAAGAATCGACGGGAAAAAGTCAATGAAAAGTCGAATCTCGTTGGAGTATGTATCAAATAAGCAAGGCATAATCTACAGCTAGAGACTTGGCTAAACTTGTCAAGCTCCACGGGATATGTGAATACACTAGTCACAATTCATTCTTCTTCTACTCCCCCTCTTATTTAGATTGTTTTACTTGAATTTAGAAGGAAATAACCTAGTCCTTGTGGAAGGAGTAGCTAGATTGGGGAATTAGGGTTATCCTGTTGAAGGAGACCGCTCCTTACCATTTTTGATGAGAAGAGCTACATTCGCATACACTATACAATTGAGACTCATTGTCATAATGGTCTGCATATGAAAAGACTTATTCTGACATGTCTATTAAGGTGACCTAAACAAAGGATTGTGGAACTTAAGGGTTGTTAAGTTTTAAACCATGTTCCCAATAAGGTTTTGAACATACTAACAATCCAAAGGTTTTACCAAACTTTGATTTTTTAGAGATAAGCTCAAGAATCATAATCATTCTACATTCTTTACTTTCCTTTTCCTTATCTTCTCTTTTGCATCACTTATTGTTCTAATAAGCGTTTGCTAGGGACTAGCAAAGGTAAGTATTGGGGGTGATGAATAGCCATTCATCTACCTTTATTCTTCAATTTTGTCGTTAAATCCTTTTCCAAGCACCTGTAAATAAAGCTAACTTGTAAAAATTAATATTCATTATTCATCTATAATTAGTGCATAAATATTTGTATTTAAATCTAAAATTAAATAATAAAGAAAAAAAAAGAAAAATAAATGAAGTATCACAGATACTAAATGAACATAATTCTCGAGACAACCTTAATATTGATTTGGTCGACAAGGAATAAAGTAGGGGGAGATAAGGCCCAATATACGTGTTAAAACCCTAATTTTATACATTGTAAATACCCATTTTTACACAATGTTATTCTTTATTATACACACATCAAATAATAAAATATTCAACATGAAACTTGTACATATTAATATATATAAGTTATAAAAATTATACGAATAAAAATAAGTCACAGTGCAACTTGTACACACGGATGAAAAAACAACAAATTGAACTTCACATACAAATATCTACTCCATACAAATTCAAATTGAACCAAAATCCCCTCCTTTGTATTCCAAATTTAACTATCTATTTAATGAAGTAGTTTCATTGAAAATGGAGTTAATATATAAAATCTGACTTTCTGAGGTACTATAGTACTATGTATTTGTATATAATATTAATATATTTTATTCTTTATATTTTTACTCTTTTTATGTTTTTAAAAAAATATATATTATTTAAGTACATAAAAAATATAAATGCAAAATAATACCATTAAAATACACTTAAAATAATTAATACTATAAAATATATAGTTATACTATACCTATAATAAATATACATGTATTTATTTATGCATATAAATAAAATTATAAAAATACAAAAAATCTGTCAATATGTTTTTAATACTATTATAAATATATATAATATTTAAATATGTAATAAGTTTTATAAATTTAAAATAAAATAAAATACACAGAATACATATATATATATCTACATGTTAATACTAACATCAAACAAATAATGTTGTAAAATAAAATAAAATCATAGAAGATAGCTTACAAAAAATATGCATATTTCTCATGTTTTAGGTTTTCATTAATAAAATTATTTACTATTTATTATCAAATTAATAAGGGTTTTTATTTTAGTTTTGTCTCATATCATCCTACATGGACCACGGAGAATTCAGTGTTTGTTGACCCACAGGGCAACTGTACCAACCATGCTTCTGACTTTTGTTCGAAGCATGACCTCCCTCTCTTCTACCATTTCTACTCCATTTCCCAAGCCTTCTTCCACCTCGAGACCTCCACCAATCTAGACCTCCCACTCCCCTCACATGATTGACCACTCCACCTCTACATAAATTAAACACAAATCCTCTTTTTTTATTTTGATCCATCTTCTTCTACTGTAACCCCAAAGTAAACTTCTGTGGTAGAGAACATGGGGACAATGAGAGATCCCCAGTCCTGTCGGCGAGGATAAGGTATAGGAGAGAATGATCTAGCCATCATCGAAGACCACATCAGGTGAGGTTCCTTCTACTCGAGGTAATCCCAGTTGAGCATCTGATTTAGGTTCTTTTAATTGAAAATTCCTTCCTTGGCATAGTGTAATAATTAGTTTAGCTTAATTTCCTTTGCTTTAGCATAGATTAATCCATTCGTAGTTCGTCAGAGACTAGGATCTTGCCATGTATTCACGGTGATCCGATTGTCATCTCGACCCGTAAATCATATCTCACCTTCCCCTTCGTTTATTCATCTACATATCTAACCTGATCAACATGATTGTCCCCAATCAATGAATTCAAGCTCCACCTTCATCGTTCGTTGGAAGCTCACTATCAACCTCGTCTCTTATGTGAATAGCTTTAGAATTGGGTCAAGGAGATAGACTTCGACCCTTGAGTATTTCTGTGTAGCAAGAGAAATCTGAGGTCACACCTAGAGCGGGAATCAAAGGAAGAACTATGTCCATAGGTCATTTGAGCTAATTGACCTCCAGGCCTAGTTCAGGGAGGCCTGGAACCCATTTGAGCCTCTCTACAGATGCGTGAGGCTTCCAGGAAAGAAGAGAGCTAGTCAACTTGGTTGGAGACTACTAGAGTTGCAAGGAATATAAGATCGAAGGAGATAAGGAAGCATGTTCTTCCTTGTTCTTCCTCTGATAGTCTCCATCGTTCCATCAATAGGGAAACCCAGATCAAACCCGGGCCCTCCATTTCAAAGACGATGTGATACACACTACTGATTGTCCATCATACGTGGAAAACTACATGGAAGACCATGAACCGTCCATCTCCACGCATGAGCCAAACATGCACAATTGTTGGGAAATTTACGCCCACCCCCTCACGTATTTGTATTTTCATTTGGTAATGTAAATATTAAATCTTGTGTTAAATAATTTAATATATTTTTCTAATAGGATATCTTACTTACTTGATATTGCACTTAGGTCCCTCTGCCATACATGTAGGGCCATGTGAGGCACTGTAAATTTTACATGTATGCTCTTATATTTGTCGAACTTGTTATTAGATGAATGTTTAGTTTATTGAAAGTATAAACAAGTCCCTATGTCTATAGAATTTTCTTCTCTTGTATTTTGCACATTATAAATACTTTTATTGCTCTAAAAGTTGTATGGAAATTATGTTAGATGTTGGATACCATGCTTCTCCACATATACTTTTATTTTTCGCATTTTATTGTATTTCCCTATTTTCTAAAAAGATAAAAATATGAATTTCTGCTTGTCTAAATATAAAAACTTGTAAAACTTATAAAACCTATCCTACAAAATTCAAAAAATATATATTATTTATATTATTATATACTCTACCACCTAAAAAAATCATTAAAAATACAAAATATAAAACTTCAAAATCACAAAACCCTAAAATCATTATAAAATTCAACAAAATTATTTAAAAATATAACTTATATTTCTGACATTTCTTTATTACACATATTATCTATTAAAGTAGTTTTGAGATAATTTTGGGCATATATATACATACATATATATTAAACTCAATATAAGGTCGGATATTTATTTTGTTCATTGTTTTGTATAATCATTAACTTTAAAACCCCATAAAAATAGGAAAATTATGTAAAATTATTAAAAACAAAGAAAAATATATATCATAAAAATATTTTGTTCTCCAAATTTTGAATATATTTTGACTTTTTTTGTAAATAAAATTTATATTATATATTTCCTATGTATTACCTATATAAGATATTAAATCTATATTATTATATATAATTATATATCTTATTTTCAAAAATAAAAAAGAAATAAAAAATTTTGTAAAAATAAAAATAATATATATAATATTAATAAATCCTTGAATATTAAATATAATTTAAAACCCATATAAAATGGGAAACAAGAAAGAAAACTACAAAAAATAATAATTATTATTATTAATTATAAATAAGTATTACTAATTAACTACCTACTAGTTTGCTCCCATAGTTTGATACTCTACATACTTGCACTATACACATATTTTGTTGAGTTATAATATATTTTAAGTCCCATTTACATTTGTTGATTTATCTATTCATTGTGGGTTAATTGTTGATTAATTTGAGATTGATCGCCGCAACAATTGTCATCCCAACCTTGATAGGAATGATAGGTCAATCTTGTGTTGTCATGAGGGTATCGAGCTGGAGCACGTTATCTCCAAGAAGGAAATGGAGGTAGACCATACTAATGTGGATGTGATCAAGAAACTTCATCCACCACCAAGTGTTAAGTCAGTGCATTCTTTTCTTAGACATGTGGATGTGATTTCTAGTAGCACTTATCAAAGACATCTTCAAAGTTTTCTCGACCACTGACAGAGGTCTTACAAAAGGACATTGATTTCATTGTACATCACAAGTTCCTAGAGGCCTTTGAGCTCTTGAAAAGAAAGGTAATGGATTTGCATGCCTTACAAGCTCCTGACTGGTCTCTTCCCTTGAGATCATGATTGATTCATTGGATTTCACAATAGGAGTTGTGTTAGGATAATAGCAAGATGGGGTACCACTTACACTTTGCTACGCTAGCAAAGTATTGGAACCTGCACAAAAGAATTATACAATGACTAAAAAGTAAATGCTCACAGTAGTCTGGGATTTGGAAAAGTTTAGGTCTTATATTCTTGGATCAAAGGTGATGATTTAAACTGATCACTCAGTAATTCAATATTTAATAGAAAAGAAGTATGTGAAGGTGTGTCTTCTAAGGTGGATTTTGTTACTCCAGGAGTTCGATTTGGAGATTAATGATAATCCTGAAGTCAAGAACGTTGTAGATGATCACCTTTCTCGATTTGACTATAAGGATTCCCCTAACTTAGAACGTATCAGAGAAACCTTCTCTGACGAGTCTATTTGTGTTGTTGAATCACTCCAGAGATATGCGAACTTGTTCAACTATCTTGTCTCTAAGAAAGTTCCCTAAGGTTGGACTAAGAGCAATATTGACCAAGTGAAGTCGAACTCGATGAGATACCATTAGGAGGATCCACTCCTTTTCTTTGAATGATCAAATTGTGTCTAGTGACGGTGTATTCCTCTGGAGGAATATTAGGGTATCCTCATCCACTTACATACCATCGAGGCAGGAGGACAACACTTGAGAAAGATAATTTCTCATAAAGTTCTCGAATGTGGATTCTTTTGGCTGATTGTGTTTCGAGATGCATCTGATTTTGTAAGGTCATGCCCGGCGTGTCAAAGTATGGGGGAGAATTGAATCAAGAGATGATATGCCCACGTAGCCTGTGATTTTTTGTGATGTATTTGATGCATAAGGATTGATTTCATGGGTATCTTCTAATGAACCACATTTCTTTAATTATCGTTTTTTATCATAGCACAGAAGGCGAAATGGATCCCATCAGAAACCACACATGTTTGACTATTGTGGAATATTTATTCTTTGTAAGTTTAGCAAGGTCTAACATAGGTACATGGGATTTCTCAGTGATTAATCAGATGTAATTTTCTATTTGAGTGATTAGTTCCTCTACCAAGGTCAACAGACACACAATTCAGAATAATATGATGCAATGCATGATGCATGAACAGAATGAATAAAAAGTACGTAATTTTATTTGGCTTTTCTGCAAGTATACATGTCGTAATATACCATGATATGCAAATGGATATATATATGTGTGTGTGTGTGTGTGTGTGTGTGTGTGTGTGTCTGAGAGAGAGGTCTGGGAGGCTACACCGGCGGGTGTAGCTAATTAGCTGCACCCGGTCATTTTTTTTCTTTGATTTTTTGTGTTTTTGAAGCGAAACCTAGGGGGATTTAAATCACTATATATCACCATGATATCATACCAATTTCCACTAAATTCAACATTTCTATCATCTCCATCAAGGCTATGACATTTTAAGGGTTTCAGAATTATTGAAATTGACCATATCTAGATGGGCATGCTAGGAGTGTTTGTTTTGAATGAAATTTGAAACACATATTCTACACAATAAACTAAGTATATCCCCATAAGTTTTTTTCAAAAAAAATAAAAAAATGAAAAAATGGCCGGGTGTAGCCAGTTGGCTGCACCCACCGGTGCATACTCCCTTTTCTATATATATATATATATATATATATATATATATATATATACACACACACACACACATAGACAAGCCCCTGGGAGATAAATAAATTGAGTAAGAATTATATGATTCAGTTTAATGATCAAATGATGTATCAAACTATATCCACTTCATTTAATGGCATTTGAATCAACAAGAAATATGGAACTTTATTCCTAAAAATAGCCATGTTGTTATATGTGTCAAGTTAGTAAATTAAGCATGTCATTATGTATAGCATCAAATAAGAAAAATAATGCAATTGAAATCAACAAATCAGAGTTCATATGATCAAGTTATGAAGAAAATAGTCCAGGAACATAACTGAAATAAAAAATATGAAACAAATAAAGAAAACTTTGCAAATAGTCCCTTGGAGGGGCATATTTATAGTTATGAAAACAAGATGGGACGGTAGTGCAATTTTCCCAAGCACGCCATGTGATGAGCATACGCTTGGGAGGGACTGAAGACCGAAAATTCCCACAAGATCTGGGTAAAGGTAAAAACACAGGTCATTGCAACCCGAATCTCGAGGCTCAATCAATCAAGAAAAATAGACCACGAAAATGAATAAATCAATCAAAAAGCTAAATAGCGGTCTTCGCTATTTATTTAACCTGGTATAGCAACCAGGGTCGAACACAAGGAGCACGGGTTCACCAACAAGACCAACGACGTAATTGGAAAATCAAATAAAATAAAGAAAATGTTTTTTGGTGTATTTTATGATTTTTTTAATTTTTTTGTATTTTTAATTACAAGGAAAATATAGAAAGAAGCCAAAAAGAACACACTCAACAAATTATTAAACATTAAAAAACAAATCAGAAAATTAAAATAAAATTATTTTTGGATTTTCTGATTTTTTAGATGTTTTAGTAATTTTCTCAATTTTTTATTTTTTTTTTATTTTATAGAAATGAAATAAGGAAGAAAACTAAAATCAATGTGCAGCCAGATTTGAAAGGTTATTTAAAAATAGATAAATAACCTCTAAAAATCTGAAGACAATTTTATATCAAACTACAAAGAAAAACTAAGCTACAGGAAAAGAAATTACAATTTTTTGATTTTTTTTAGATTTCTTAATAATTTTTATTAAGTTTTTTAGGATTTTGTAATTTTTAGGGGTTTATAAATCCAAATCGAGCAAAAATTGGACTGAAGCAAGTACACACTAAAACAAACAGTACCTAATTTTTTTAGAATTTTTGGAGTTTTTAATATTTTTAGTTGATTTTTTAATTCAACCAATAGCAAAAACAAAGGTTTTTAAGTTTTAAAAATATAAAAACAATTCAAAAATATCCCAAAAAATTAGTGAAATTTTTACACAGAGGCAGGGGCCATGTATCCAAATTTTACCAAATTTGGAGTTAATTTGGTATTTTATTCGACCAATAAAATAGGCACAACACATAGGGACCAAAGTGCAAATAATGAAAACCTTTCAGCCAAATAATAACATGCACAATAAATCCGGGACTAAAACTGCAAAAAGCCCACACAAGCACACTGATAGCACGTGATTCACATTCACTGGGACTAAAGTGTCATTCTTATTTATAAAGATGCATTCAATAACAGATGAGAAGTTCAAGGAAAATATGCAAATAACCCTCAAATCATGTGTCGATGTATGTGTTCCACATACACAGGGACTAAATCGTAAATACAAAAAGTATGAGGTACTACGTGCAATTTACCCAAAATAAAAACAACTACTGTAAATATTTACAGGACTAAACTATAAATGCTAAAGAAAGAGGGGCCTTAGAGATATTTACCCCTTTATTAAGATCCGACGGCTTGTAGGGGGTCTTCTAAAGATCGGACGGCTGAGATACACTGACACCCCTTCAGTGATGAGCGATCCGAATCTGATCCTCAGATGGATCGACGGTTGGGAACCTCCCTTGGATGGATGGACGAGATCTAATTTAGCATGAGGAGGGCTCAATCAATGGTGATGGAGGCTCTTGGAAGAACTGAATGCCGACAAGCTTCGTCCAGCTACTGTGTGCGCTAAGGAGGTCCTACGAGGCTGCTGAGATGGGGGAATCGAAGTTGGAAGCAATCCGCAGCTGGTGGGGGTCTTCAATGAGGTCGAGAGCCACCAGGGTTCTCCGGCAACATCAGGGACCTGGAACTCCTATTCCGGGGTACTTGAACCTCCAGATGAGAAGTTAAGCCAGGAAACCTGCACAGGAAGCAAGAGGGGTCGAGGGCAAACTACCTCGACGCATAAAGGGGCGAAATGGGTGCGTGGGTGAGGCGCAGCGTGGGACTCCGGCGAGCGGTGGTGGAGACCCGAGCTCCTGGTTCTGGGGCAAACCAGGATGATCGGAGGGGTGATGAACGTGCGGAGAGAACTCTTGAAGGTGTGGACGGATCGTTGAACGGATGAATGGATGGTCGGGAATCGGCCGGCGAAGGCCGGCGGCGCAAAACCTAAGTATCGAAAATCAAACTACGCTACGGGGTATCAAGGTCACCTGATGATCGAGGTCGTATGTGCTGGAGGTCAGCCACCTCTTGGGATCCTCGCCTCAATGGAGCGACGCCTCCAGAAGCTCGAGCTCACCGGTGGTGGAGAGCGACGATGTGGGTCGCCGGACCTGGGGCTTGGGCACCTCTTTCCTCTCTACAACACCTCCTTGGGCTTGCTGTCACTCAAGGCAAGAAGGTAGAGGTCCCGGGAGTTGAAGACGGTGGCCGAAGGTGCGAAGGAAGGCGGCTGGAGCTGAGGTTATATACAGGTGCAAGTTCGATAAGATGGGAGTGGAGTGCACGGATCGTTGCATGAAGCCCTAACAACAAGGTCGGGTGTGAATCTCAGATCAATGAGCGATAATCGGAGCCCTGGGTTTTAGTAAATGGAGGTCGGGCTAATACAGGAAAATTACGCGAAGTCAGGTCGAAACTAGGTCCGCGATAAGTGGTCCAGGGGGGGCAGTTGACCGGGGGTCAACATCCCCCGTGGACCATCAGAGTGTGCCATTTGAAAAAAAATTGAAAATTCAAAATAAAATAGAAAAATATTGTATTTCAAAGTATTTTCAAAATGAAAAATGTTTATTTATTTTCAAAGTATTTTTTTGTGATTTTTATTCATTTTTTTGAAAAATAAATAATGTATATACATTATATTATATTATATACAGGTATAAATACCTATGTATTTTCAATTTTTATTTTTATGATTTTATTTATGTACAATTATCCCAATTCTATATTTTATTTATTTACACTATGAAACTAGGGATACAAAATAAATTTTATTTGATTTTTATTATTTATTTACTATGGTAAAATAAATAGGTCTTTTATTCTTATATATATGGTATATGTACACTGAGGAGAGAGAAATTATTTCTTTTTGTTTTTATTTTTCTCTTTTTTATTTTATTTTTATAAATATATACAAAATAAGAGAAACACGTTTTTATTTTTATGAAAATAAAATATATACATAAGAGGGGGTTTGACACAATGTTGAGTTTCCCTATCTCTCTCTACTTATTTTATTTGGCGATCAGACCCGTATTGGGTCTTCTCTTAGGTTCAGGTCACTCAATATTTATTCTAAATATTTCCTTCTTTTTTCTGTATTTCTTTATTCTTTTATTTTTGCACAAAAACATGCTAATTATAGGTAATTACGCAAAGCATGCTACTTGGTAATTTATTCTATTTACAAATATCTACATGGTGTTTTGCAAAGATTTTTAGCTAAAATAAAAGAATAAAGAGTGATGAATAAGGATTCATCACCCCCCTATACTTTACTTTTGCTAGTCCCTTAGAAAACAATTATTTGAAAAAGAAGTGAAAAAGAAAAGAAAAATAAAAAGAAGGGAAAACGAATGAATCAATGCTGATTATTAAACTTGTCTTCATTATATTGAAGTATGGAGCTTAGTCAGACCTTTGGATTATTAATGTGTCGGAACCTTATTTGGACTTAGATTTAAAATATAACAGCCTCTAAGTTCCACTAATCTATAGTCAAGACTCCTCAACAATCCAAATCAGAACAAGTTTACATACACAAACCCTGAAGACCATGAATCTTTTCTTGTACTGTGTAAGTGAGGTATAGCTCTCCACCTCAGAAGTAGCATAGTGACAACCCTCCACAACAAGATAACTCTAATACCCTAGTGTGGCAACTCTTTCCTTGAGGAGCGGGGTATTCCCTTCTAAGTTCAAGTTCAACCGGCTCAAGAAGAGGGGAAAGAAGAGAATGGACCATGGCTTGTGTAGCCATGTATCCCTGGGAGCTCAACCAGTGTAGCTACGTCTCCCTGTTGCAAGCTTCATAAAATGGAACAAGGATACCATAAGCTTTGCTTTATTACACTATATACACTCCGGTGGGATTATCATTTTCTCTCAGACCCACCACTTTTTTGGAGTTATTCTTTTCTTTTTGCATTCTTTTGATGTGCATATTTACAGCATATCTACAAAGTGCAGCATATATACATAAGGAGTTTTTCCTCTTGAGCTAGTAGACTATCCCTCTTTTGAAGTTGTATTGCAACCCACAACTCCTGTCGTTAGACCTCATAGCTACCAGACCAAGTTGAGACACACTTCCTTCACTATAAGAAGAAGAGAGGTTCCTCCTAGAAGTACTACCCTCATATGCTACCCCAAGTCAAAGAAGACTGCCTCCTCACCACCTCATCCGTAGAGAGCTCGATGGAAAGTGTTGGTCCATGTAAAGACATTGTCTATAAGAGTCATGTGTGTGTTGTTAAGTGCTCTACTTAGGCTCATCGAGATGACATATGATCATAGCCTAGTGGATACAAAGAATTATGTCACCATGGACCAGAAAAATCTCAACCCTAAGCCCTATAATGTTCCTCTTAGAATTAGGTGAATTAAGATCTTAACCAAGCTCCATTTTTCAATTTTATTCCAGGCTAGTTTAAATGTCAACTATGATTTAGGAAAAACTATACAATATTTAGAAAGATGCTATTTACAAATTTTTACATATGTGCAAAATTTTTGAAAAATGTTTTGAAAACATGGATATATGCATGAATGCAAGTTTTGAAAAATATTTACACACATTTACACAAGATTTTTGAAAACTTTTTGTTTTTTAAAACATTTTACAAAAATTTGTACTATATACATAATTTTGATATGAAAATATTTACAAACTATTTACATAAAAGATTTTTAATAACATTTTTACAAAAATAATTTTGTACATAGCTATGTATGTGCAATAAAAGAATTTTATTTACAAGGAAAAATTTTAATTTTTATGGATTTTAAGGGTTTTAGCCATTTTTATTTATTAACACACTCACACAAAGTACGAGTTATGGCTAAAATATATATGGAATATATACGACACCCCCCTATACTTAGCTCAAACGATGTCCTTAGAGTGAATCAAGAGCGATGAAGAAGACATAACTCGTGCTTAGTATAGGGAAGCGAAAAGAAAAGCTATATACAAAGACGAATGAAATAATAGAAATGAAAGAGAGGATCTCGGGGTTTCCCCCTATACTTAGGATCAAGTAATCCTAAATATAGCAGGCTGTGCACGAAGGAAAATCCGAGTGAAGAATGTACAGGGACTACATCCCTATACTTAGGGTAAAATATCACTATGTATAGGCAGCAAAATAGAGGTAGAAATGAATCAAAAGGAAATCAAAAGTCTCACACCCCCCTATACTTAGGGTAAAGTGAACCATAAGTATAACATAATCAAAGATGCAAATGGGGTGTTGGAAAGAAGAATAGTGTGATATGGACAACTGGATCGATACAAGTCGGGAGAACAGTGATAATCAGGCGTGAGATGCAATAAATGCGAGTCAAGAGACCACATCTCACGCAAAATGATTAGGGGCAACGTCAATGACCAGCGACTCATGATCTAGATATGGCTTGAGCCGTTGCCCGTTAACACGAAAGGTACTCTCAGAAGACAACTCAGATATATCAATACTCCCGTTGTCGTGTACCTTTCTGAACAGATAAGGTCCCTTCCATTTGCTGTGTATCTTCCCTGGAAATAATCTCAACCTGGCATCGAACAACCATACTCGTTGTCCTGTCTCAAACTACTTGTGGCTGACATGAGAATCATGCCACTCCATAACTCTCTCCTTGTACTGAAGGCTACTCGAAAAGGTTGTATCACGAAGCTCCTCTAGGGCTACTAACTCTACCCTCCTCTGATCTCCTACACTCACTAGATCCGTAAGAATATCTGTGAATTTCCAAAGTCACCTATGTCTCAGCTCAACAGGTAAATGGCAGGGCTTGCCATAAACGAGGCGAAAGGGAGATGTACCCAAAGGAGTCTTGAAGGACGTCCGATATGCCCACAAGACTGAGTTCAAAAGCTGTGACCAATCTATTCGGTCAGGGCGGACGGCCTTCTGCAGAATAGTCTTGATCTCCCTATTCGACACTTCTGCAAGGCCATTGGTCTGAGGATGATACGGTGTGGCTACTCGATGGTCTATGCTGAACTCGCTAGCAAGGGCCTTTACCTTGTTATTGACGAAATGAGACCCCCCGTCAGATATCAAAACTCTAGGCACCCCGAACCGTGAAATGATATTCTTCCTCAAAAATCTGCAAACAGTCCAAGCATCTGCGGTTTGGGCGGGGATGGCCTTAACCCAACGACTCACATAGTCAACGTCCAACAGAATGTACTCGTATCCCTGACTCTTAGGGAATGGACCCATGAAATCGATGCCCCATGCATCAAAAACCTCACAGAAGTGAATGGGTTGCATCGGCATCATATCACGTTGTCCACGAGTGCCCATCCTCTGACAGTCAGTACATCTCTTCACGAACTCATCAGAGTCCTTGAAGAGAGTATGCCACCATAGGCCAGATTGGAGCACTCTCTGTGATGTTCTCCTCCCAAAGTGATGTCCTCCTGCCTCAAGCTTGTGGCAGTAAGTGAGGACGCTCTAGTGCTCCCTCTGAGGAATGCACCTACGCAAGACGCTATCCCCTCCTTCATGATAAAGGACGGGATCCTCCTAATGGTAGAACTTGGCCATGGCAAGGAAGGTCTCAAGTCGATTTATGGGCCAATCTTGTGGAACTTTCTTGGCAACAAGAAAGTTCACAATATCGGCGTACCATAGGAGAGATACGATAGCAAGGATGGCCTCATCTAGGAAGGTCTCACAAATAGGCTCGATCTGCTCAAAATCCTCAAGAAACTCCAACCGGGAGAGATGATCTACCACCACATTCTCGACTCCAGGATTGTCCTTAATCTCTATGTCAAACTCCTGGAGTAGAAGGATCCATCTGGTCAATCTGGCTTTGGCATCTTTCTTTTCCATGAGGTACCTAATGGCGGTATGATTGGTGAAGATGGTCACTCTAGATCCAATGATGTAAGATCTGAACTTATCTAGCGCGAAAACTACGGCAAGCATCTCCTTCTCAGTGACGGTATAGTTCCGTTGAGCAACATCCAAAGTCCGTCTAGCGTAGTGAATAGCAAATGGGACTCCATCCCTCCTCTGTCCCAACACGGCCCCTACGGCAAAATCGATGGCATCCGTCATGATCTCGAATGAGAGAGACCAATCAAGCGGCTGGAGGACAGTAGATTCTACAACTAGTCTCTTAAGAGTCTAAAATGACAAAAGGTACTTATCATCAACTATGAACTCAGTGTCCTTGGTCAGCAGATCAGTCAACGGCTGGGCAATCCTGCTGAAATCATGAATGAATCATCAGTAGATATCGACGTGCCCCAGAAAAGACCGTAACTGCCGCAAACTGGACAGTGGATCGAGTTTTCTAATGACATCCACCCTGGTCGGATCAACCTCCATGCCCCTATTGGAGATGATATGGCCAAGCATCGTCCCTTGAGTCACCATGAAGTGACTCTTCTCCCAAGAAAGCACCAAGTGTACCTCAATGCATTGTCGGAGGACGTGGTCTAGGCAGTCAAGACAAGAATCGAATCTGTCGTCGTAGACCAAAAAGTCATCCATGAAGACCTCCAAGAACTCCCCCACCATGTCCGAAAAGATGGACAACATGCACCTCTCGAATGTCGTTGGAGCGTTTCATAATCCAAAGGGCATCCATCTGAATGCATATGTCCCAAAGGGATAGGTGAAGGTAGTCTTGTCTTGGTCCTCGGGCGCAATCGCCACCTGATTGTATCCGGAGTACCCGTCCAAGAAACAGTAATGGCTCTTCCCTACCAGGCTCTCTATAATCTGATCAATAAAAGGCAGCGGGAAATGATCCTTCTTGGTGGCATGGTTCAATCATCTGTAGTCCACACATACCTGCCAAGAAGTGCGTACCCGGGTAGCGATCTCCTCTCCATACTCACTGACAACTGTGGTGATGCTCGTCTTCTTGGGCACCACATGCAATCGACTGACCCACTTGGAGTCGGAGATGGGGTAGATAAAATCTGCGCTCCCCCATTTTGAGATCTCCTTTAGGACAACATCTCGAAGGTTCGGGTTCAGCCGCTGCTGGAACTCATGCGACAGCTGCGTGTCCTCCTCGGGATAGATACTGTGGGAGCACAGGGCCGGACTTATCCCCTGGAGATTGGCCACGCTCCATCCTATCGCCTTGCGGTTCTTTTCAAGAACCCCCATCAGATGGGATTCTTGCTCTCCAGTCAAATCTGTTGAGATAATGACTGGGTACATCTCATGCTCACCCGCAAGGAACCTATACTTCAGCGATGATGGCAACGGCTTCAGCTCTGGACAACTCCGTGCTGGAGGATCTGGCCTCTGAAAAGTCTGAGTAAATGAGACCAAATCGGCATGGGAGAATGAGAACTCTCACTCACAATCTGAATCTGGTGAAGGTTGCTCTACTGGTTTGTCTCTGCTTTGCACGAGATCAGTCTCCACCATAGCCGTATGCTCTGTGGAAGTCAGACAAGGTATCAAATCATCAAACTATGCCTAGTCTATATCTGACTCTAAGGGATCTGTATCAGAATCAAAACAAAAAATTGCCTCACGATCGGGAACCGGCTCTGCTGCCTGAGATGTATCCTGGACTAGGAATGCGCTCTCCAAGCTCTCCTCTACTGGCATCTGTGCGTTAGCGAACTCTGAAGGTGAGAGGATGGCCTGTGCTGTTGGATCTGCCTAAACTGCCTCATCATCTGTAATCATAAAATCATATTCCTGGTGGATGTCTCACCCTGCCTCTGTCATCTGCTCTGAATCTGATGGTGGCTCGGAGCAAGCTGAATCTTTGGCTCTAGTCTAACCGATCGTCTCTATTTGTATACTTTCGCCCTCGATGTGAAAGTATACCTTCCTGCTATTATGATCGCACTACCTTGGATGTGGCCAACAACGAGCGTCCTAAAATGATGGGGGTATTGGTCACGGACTCAGGGATCACCATGTCCAATATAATGAAGTCCACAGGGAATTTCATGCCCTGAATCGTGACGACAACGTCCTTCAGCAACCCCTTCGACCTCTTAACAGATCGATCAACAAACTGAAGAACTGTCCTGCTCTGTCATAGAGGGCCCAACTCGAAGCGGTCGAGTACGACTGCCGGAAGTAGGTTGATCGAAGACCCCTTATCTAATAGAGTACGATCGAACCTCTGCTCTTGAATATGGCATCTGACATACGGGGCTCCTGCATCTGTCCTCTTGGCTGGCAGACGGTTCTATATCGCAAAGCAAGTGGCAGAGTGAGCACATGGATCTCTGACTGATGGTTCTACCTCTTCCTCCAAACTGTGGTCCCGTCTCTGAGTGATCTCTGGAAGAGAGGTATGTATTCCAAGGCCTCCTGTAGAGTCAGTTGTATCTGAAATCGGTCCATTATGTGCTGGCTGAACTCTAACTAGTGGGACTTTTTTGGGTCTTTTTTATTCCCCTTAGCTAAGTGGAGTGCCTGGGGAAAGGGGACGACTGAGTCCTTCTCAAATAAAGGACTAGGATTGAGTCTAGGCTGCTCATACACAACAGAATCCACACATACATCATCAATCAACACCGGTGGAGCGGAAAATAACAAACCCTTTCCTTTATTTACAGAAATGTCCTGAGGTACATGAATAGCAGGAAAAACAACAGGACTAGCAGTAGAACTGGAAACAGTGGCCTCAAAACCACCCTCGGCATCTGGACTCACGGCATCAGCACCGCGCTCTGGCTTGGCAACTGGTCTGGTGGCATCAGTACCACCTCCTCCATCTAGTGAAATGACATCCTTAGTACCGTCAGCTGGATCAACATCCTTGGTGGCGTCTGCAACACCGTCATCCTGGTCATGAGCAACATTAGCACCACTCTCCTCCCCGTCTTACGCTCCTAGAGTGGCATGGGGTTGTCGCTCAGACGAGGCACCGCCTGCTGGCATCCTATCGCTCCTAAGTGTGACAAAATCAGCATCAAACATATATGAAGTAATATCACCAAGGGAATCACTAGGAGTGGTTGTCTCTGTGAACTCTACCTACTCAGACTTCCTCTTCAGGCTGTTCGGATTCGTCTCGATCTAGGCAGGAGTGGCGGCCTTCCCCCTCACAATCTCCCTCATCTCCTGATGAAACTCGTCCATCTCCCATCGGAATGTGGCATGCTGCTCGGACATGAGGCGAGCTAAGTCACCAAGTGTGAGGTTCTCATAGGTCGGCCCATGAGAACCTGATATGTGGCCTCCCTGGTAGTGAGGTTGTTGTTGTTGGTGAGGGTGAGAGGGGTACTGGGGATAATACTACTGCTGAGGCTGCTGCTGCCTCCAAGATTGTCCCTGCTGATAGGGATGAGGACCATACTGCTCTCTATTATGCGATGGCTGCTGGTGTACTGGGAACTGGGGCTGCTGTTGGTGATCACACTGCCGGCCATACTAGCCACCCTGAACCGGAGGCCGCTGTTGGGAACTGGTGCCTCCGGCCGACCAGCGGAATCCGGGATGGTCTCAATGGATACCGGGCTTGGGTCGATCAAACCATATCCCGTTGACATCCATCAACGGCTCATGCTCGTAGGTAGGTGGGGGAAGTACTGCCAGGGGCTGGTCAGACTGATACACCACCATTTGGTTGTCCTGAGATGGTGGCGATTGGGCGTACTACTTCTGTTGCGGCGGGTAGGGATCTGCCTGAACATGGTGAACCTGTCGGTATGGGGTGGAGGGCTGGGCCGAACGGCTGCTGTCGGTGTCTACCTGTGACCTGAGACAGGGCTGAGAAGCCGTCTGTGCCTCCTAGAGACACATGATCCGAGTCTTCAGGTCACTCAGCGTCTGTGCCATTTGATCGATCTGAGTCATTCCCTGGCACTGCTTCTTCTCAAACAACTTGATCCGGTCTAGCTTCTTGCTGATGATACCCATGTCAGTGGCCATTGACTCGGCCTATGTTGCTGCCGTTGACGAAGTAGAAGGATCGGCATCGACCCGTGCTATCCTCTGAAACTGCACGTCCTGTGGCTGGGGGTGTCCCTGAGTGAAGAGTCGGGTCTGGGACATCACTGTATAGTTCCCGGCCATCTCCTCATAGATGGCCCACCTGATTCTCATCCTTGGCGAAGTAGGAACCGCCACACGATGCATTCACTAACCCCTACAGCTCTGGTGTAAGCCCGTAAAAGAAGCTTTGAACTAGGTTCGGCTTCGAGATGTCATGGTGCGGGCATCTATCGGTAAGCTCTTTGAACCTCTCCCATGCCTCATGGAATTGCTCATTGGGGAGCATGAAGAAGTTTCTGATCAGGGCCATCACTGCATTCATCTACCCAAGTGGGTAGTACTTGTTCAAGTACTCGGTGCGGAGCTGCTCCCAATTGGTAACAAATCTCCATAGATGCTTCAGCCAGTTGGCTGCTTTGTCTACGAGAGACAACGAGAAAGTAATCATCTGAATGGTGTCCTCATCCACCTGACAATCGTGGACGGTGCTGCATATCATCTCGAACTCCTGGAGATGAAGATGTGGCTCCTCAGTCGCGAGCCCATGGAAATGGGGAAGAAGCTAAATCGTATGGGGGGGAACTTGAAGTCCCCCACGATCGCTGGAAGTAGATCCATCGGTGTTTAAGTGTCAATCCAGGGTTGTGCAACTCCCGCATCGGTCTAGCTGCTACTGTCGATTGAACCGGCTCCTCAGGCTGGTCTGGAATGTCACCCGCTCCTGTGGCTCTCAGTTGATCTCTATCTGCTCTCATCCGCTCCATCTCCCTGCGCATATCTACCATGAATGCTCCCTGATCTCTAATCATCATCTCGAGGGAAGCTATCAAGGTGTTGTTGATCGCACCCTGGTCCAATACATAGGTCTACTTTGCTCTCGGTCTACCGGTGCGGTCCTCGCTGCTGCCGGCCATGGTCTCTGCAAAGGCAAAGGACCCAAGCTCAGGTGCTGAAATATCTGACTGCTTCTCTCTTTGATCAGGTGCCTCAAGACTATCAGAAGAAAGGTGGTCGGGGGGAACAGGATGGAAGCGAACTCGGGCTCAGAGAGCGGGTCTCGGCTCTCGCGAGCCAACCTAGATGAGCGGGTCGGAGTGCTCAAAAGTTTTGCAACCAAAGGCTTCCTAAGGGATCTCCGACCCATGATCTTGATCTGTGAGTTAGGAGGATGGGATCAGAAAAGCAAACAGGATGGTCAAGCAAACCCCAAATTCACCAATGTAACGCGAGCTGATTACCATAAGAGTTCGGTCTTTTATCTTGTCTTTTTTATTTTGATGATAAAACAATCTAACAGAGCGATTAAGCGAGCTGTTGGGAATCCAACGCCCCCAGGAGAATGTCTCTATCCCGAACTAGATCTTTCCCAACCAGTACAAGTCGCAGAACGTTTACCGGCTACCCGATCGGCTCGCTCTGTTAAGGATATCACGACCCGCTTTACTGGAAACCGGAGAGATCCTCACTGGAGAATGACTAGCCCAGAAGCAGTAGTCTGAAAAGGGGTCAGATATGGCTCTACCATCCAATGTGGGGGTTACTGTCCCAATACAAGATTTTTTTGGTGAGGTAAGTTTAAGTCCAATTTGCTTTAGCAGTCCCAATTTTATGGTTTTCCCTTTTTATGTATTTTTAAAATAAAAAGCAATCACCTAGCGAATTTTTCGGTTCTCCTGATTTTGTTAAGTCCAAAAAATAGGGGAGAAGATGAAAAAGCCGATGCACGGTCAAACACGATGATGCGTGTAGAGTAAGAGATGCGTACCTGACTCCCACAGTCTACATGCAGGGTGATCCGCGCATAAAAGTAAAGACAGAAATAAAACTGCCTATATGATGCAGCAAAGAAAATGATTTTAACAGGAATTTCTACAAGGAGAGAATGGTAGCTAATGGGTCAACAGGAGGGGTCGGAGTTCGGTCTCTGATGCTGATCGGTGTCCTCCACAACGGATCCTACCAGTGCTGTATACAGCCTCTAGCGGCACGTGACCCCTCAAGTGACCAGGTTAGCTTTTTCTTATTAATTATTAATTAGGTCCAATTACACAGTCTATAGGAACATGCAATCTAATTAGGCTGGGGTCCTAATCAATTACGTCGCAAGTACAAAAATTTCTAAGCTAAGACTAAATCTCGGAAAACAAAAAATAAAAAGAAAAGCCATAAAACAAAACTGAAAAAATTTGGTGGGGTCCCCTGAGCAAACCGGTACTCGGCAAAACAAATCCCAGCAATCCACAAGTCTCGAAGAGTGTCTCTGGTCCCTGCATTATTACAATAATCAAGTCTGACAGGAAATAAATTAAGCTATACTAACTATCCTCTCCTCTCTCCTGCTCGACTCCCTCGTGCTCTCCTGCAGCTCTGTAGAGAAGAGAGCTGCCTCCAACTCCCACGGTTGCTTCGGCTTTCCGAATAAAGCCACCTCGGTCCTCGGGCCCTCGCAAGAAAATTAAACAAAAGAATGTCAGACACAGTTATTATAATAATAAAAAAAGACAATCAACTAAAAGAAATTATATGAAAAAATGGAAAATAAAGCACACAAAAACAAAACAAAATAAAAGGAAATAAAAAGAAAACAAAATAATACAAAAAGCCGTGAAAAGCTGTGACAGAAAGAAAAGGTGCAGAAAAAGTCGCGAAACTGAAAACCGAACAAAAACAAAAAAAAAGACTACTAAGTCGTGCTCCCCGACAATGGTGCCATTCTGAAGACTGAAAAATCCCACAACATCCGGGTAAAGAAAAAAACACGGGTCGTTGTGACCAGAATCTCGAGGCTCGATCAATCAAGAAAAATTGACCACCAAAAGGAATAATTCAATCAAAAAACCGAATAGCGGTCTTCGTTATTTATTTAACCTGGTATAGCGAACAGAGTCGAACCCAAGGAGCACAGGTTGGCCAACAAGGCCTACGAAGTAGTCGGAAAATCAAATAAAATAAAGAAAATGTTTTTTGGTGGATTTTATTTTTTTTAGATTTTTTGTATTTTTAATTATAAGGAAAATATAGAAAGAAGCCAAAAAGAGCATACTCAACAAATTATTAAACATCAAAAACAAATCAGAAAATTAAAATAAAAATATTTCTGGATTTTATGATTTTTTAGGTGTTTTTGGTAATTTTCTCAGATTTTTATATTTTTTGTTGATTTTATAGAAATGAAATAAGGAAGAAAACTAAAATCAATGTGCATCCAGATTTGAAAGGTTATTTAAAAATTGGATAAATAACCTCTAAAAATTTGGAGACAATTTTATATCAAACTACAAATAAAAACTAAGCTACTGGAAAAGAAATTGCAATTTTTAGAATTTTTAGAATTTTTAATAATTTTATAAAGTTTTTAGGTTTTGTAATTTTTAGGGGTTTTATAAATCCAAATTGAGCGAAAATTGGATTGAAGCAAGTAAACACTAAAACAAACAGTACCTAATTGTTTTAGAACTTTTGGAGAGTTTTCAATATTTTTAATTGATTTTCTAATTCAAACAGTAGTAAAAATAAGGGTTTTTGAATTTTTAAAAAAACAACTCAAAAATGTCCCAAAAAATTAGTGAAATGTTTTCACAGTGGCAGGTGCCACGTATCCAAATTTCACCAAATTTGAAGTTAATTTGGTATTTTATTCGACCAATAAAAGAGGTAGAACACATAGGGACCAAAGTGCAAATAATGAAAACCTTTTAGCTAAATAATAACATGCACAATAAACCCAGACTAATACTGCAAAAAGCCCACACAAGCACGCGGATAGCACGTGATTCACATTCACAGGGACTAAAATGTCTTTCCCATTTATAAAGATGCATTCAATAACAACTGAGAAGTTCAAGGAAAAATATGCAAATAACCCTCAAATCACGTGTCGATGCACGTGTTCCACATATAGAGGGACTAAATCGTAAATAAAAAAAGTCTGAGGTCGTACATGTAATTTACCCAAAATAAAAACAACTACTATAAATATTTACATGACTAAACTTTAAATGCTAAAGAAAGAGGGACCTAAGAGATATTTACCCCCTTTATTAAGATCCGACGGCTGGTAGGGGATCTTCTAAAGATCGGACAACTGAGATGCGCTGACATCCCTTCAGCGATGAGCGGCCTGGATCTGATCCTCAGACGGATCGACGACCGGAAACCTCCCTTGGATGGATGGACGAGATCTAATCTGGCATGAGGGGGGCTCGATCGACGGTGATGGAGGAGACCCGGGCTCCCGGTTCCGGGGTGAACCAGGATGATTGAAGGGGTGAAGAACATGCGAAAAGGACTCGTGAAGGTGTGGGTGTGGTCGGCTGGTAGAACGGATGAATGGATGAAAGGGAATCAGCCAATGAAGGTCGGCGGTGCAAAACCTAAGAATCGAAAATCAAACTACGCTACGGGGTATCATGGTCACCTGATGATTACAGTCATCTGTGCTGGAGGTCAGCTACCTCCTGGGATCCTCGCCTCAATGGAGTGATGCCTCCAAAGGCTCGAGCTCGCCTGTGGAGGAACGCGACGACGTGGGTCGCCAGACATGGGGCTAGGGCCCCTCTTTCCACTCTACAATACATGCTCGGGCTTGTTGTCACTCAAGGAAAGAAGGTGGAGGTCCTGGGAGTCAATGACGGTGGCTGAAGGTGCGGAGGAAGGTAGCTGGAGCTGAGGTTATATACAAGTGTAGGTCCGATAAGATAGGAGTGGAGCGCGCGGATGGATGCATGAAGCCCTAACAAGAAGGTCAGGCATGAATCTCGGATCAATGAGCGACAATCGGAGCCCAGGGTTTTAGTAAATGGAGGTCGGGCTAGTCCAGGAAAATTACGTGAATTCGGGTCGAAACGAGGTCCACGAGAAGTGGTCCAGGGGGCAGTTGATCGGGGGTCAACATCCCCCGTGGACCAATTAGAGTGCGCCATTTGAAAAATATTTGAAAAATCAAAATAAAATAGAAAAAACTTTATTTGAAAATATTTTCAAAATGAAAAATGTTTATTTATTTTCAAAGTATTTTTTTGTGATTTTATTTATTTTTTGAAAAATAAATTATGTATATACATTATATTATATTATATATAGGTATAAATACCTATGTATTTTTAATTTTTATTTTTATTATTTTATTTATGTACAATTATCCCAATTTTATATTTTATTTATTTACGACATAAATTTTGGGATATAAAAAAAATTTATTTGATATTTTATTAATTATTTACAAGGGTAAAATAAATAGGTCTTTTATTCTTATACACATAGTATATGTACACTGAGGAGAGAGAAATTATTTCTTTTTGTTTTTATTTTTCTCATTTTTATTTTATTTTTAGAAATATATACAAAATAAGAGAAACACATTTTTATTTTTATTTTTATTTTTATGAAAATAAAATATATACATAAGAGGGGGTTTGACACAATGTTGAGTTGCCCTTTATCTCTCTACTTATTTTATTTGGTGATCAGACCCGTATTGGGTCCTCTCTTGGGTTTATGTCACTCAATATTTATTCTAAATACTTCCCTCTTTTTCTTTATTTCTTTATTCTTTTATTTTTGCACAAAAAATACTAATTATAGGTATTTACACAAAGCATGCAACTTGGTAATTTATTCTATTTACAAATATCTACATGGTGTTTTGCAAAGATTTTTAGCTAAAATAAAAGAATAAAGAGTGATGAATGAGGATTCATAAGGGACTTGTTTGAGATATGAAGAAATGTGCTGGTCTTGGCGACAATTTAAATAGCCCACACATACGCGCACGCTAGGCTCAGGCGGGTCCATCGGTCGATGCATGTTCGGGACCATATGGCTGGTCTCGATGCTTCAGGAAGTGCCTCGGACCCAATGATGCCCGTGGCTCAGCTCTAAAGCTCGAGTGGGAAAAGGACCATTAGATAGACAAGATCCAACGATAGCTATATATATAACAGTCGTCTTCCTCCTCATGCGGTGGAGTTGCTTCTAGTCACCGATGATGCTTCACTTCCTCCTCCATTGACTGCTCGACATCCAGAGATCCACGCAACTCATGGAAGGGGTGGTGAAGCTCTTTATTTGTTGAAGAAGATACGTTGCTGGTTGGATCATCAGACCGATGAAGCCTCAATGGAAACGTTCCTCTAGAATGGAGGTTTTCCGAAACTTTAATTATTCAAGTACATCTTGACCTGCAAAAGGTTTAGCGCAAGCAAAAACCATGAGACATGTGTGTGTGATGTGAGTGGAGGGATTACTGGTGAGGGAGCTGGATACCTAGCAATGGGTTCTTCTCTGGTGAAGGAAGAAGAAAGTTAGTGATGCGAGAGGAGGCATGAAAGAAGGAGGCGGATGAATAGAGGGCAGGGTGAAAGATCGGTGATGGAAAGTGAAGGTAGAGGTGCAATGAATCGAAGGTGAAGGGTGATGTGTGCATTCAACTAATTCAGAGAAAACCTTTATTAAAAAAACAAAGGGGTTATCTGGAAGATTGAAGATCCGAGCTTAACTGAGGTGGGTGTCTTGGGTGGAGCACCTATGGCCACTCCGATACTTGTTGAACTCCCCAACGATGGGGAGCATCTCAAATAGCCAGGGCCAGTTATGGCATGATCTGAGACCATGGGTCTCACGATAGACTTGAGCCCATGATCACACTTCAATTCCATCTCTCCGTGTCATGGGGAGGGGAAGAAGGCTAGGGTGAAATCTCGTACGAAGGTGGATAGGGTGAAATGGAAGAGGTGGTGGAGTATTTGAAGAGAAATAGGAGGAGCTCTAGGTAGTGTATGTCGTTAGTTAAACCACCTAGGGTTGACTATGGGTGTGGAGAGAGAGAGAGAGAGCTAGGTGTTGCACGAGGTAGCAAGGAGTTGGGTCAAGGTTGGCGAGGTCATAAGAAGAGTGCCTTCATTGATGACATGGAGAAAATGGGGAGGAAATAGGCGGTTAGAAGAGAGATCATGGCAGAGAGGAGTATTGGAAGAAGAAGAAAAAGAATGGGGCACATTCGTTGGATCTCGCAATTCAACTACTAGCAGATGGGCATGAGAGCGTGGTCGATATGAGATTTGAAGATCTTATATAACAGCTAGAAGGGGCACGGGAAGGGACAGTCCAGATGGAATTCATCAGGTGTAGATGAGTGGTAGAGGAGGTAGGAGCGTAGACAAGAAGAGCTGGGATGCGTTACTTCTCTAGAGAGCACCATGTGGTCCAATAGGAATTTTAGAAAATAAAAATTAAAGAAAAATGAAAACTAAATAATTATATGAACAACTAGAAAATGTACAAAACATAAAAATTGTAGATCTCAACGAGATCTACAAGTTTCATGTTGAACAAAAAGTCAGACAACATCAAATAAATAAGGAAATATTTTTGGATGTATTTTTAAGGATTAGAAACACTTGACTTTAATTCTTTTTTAATTCCTTTTTTAATTCCAAAATAAATATATAGATTAATTACTATATTTTTTAGCAATTTTCAATAAGAAGATAATAAAGAAGAAACATTGAAAATAAAAAGTTGTTAATTATATACAATAACTAGGGTCGGTTACGTACTTTCAGTATTTAATATTAGTTAATTAGTGCAAAGTTTTATTGAATTGTTTAAGATATGAGATTAACAAATAATAATAAATATGATTAATCTCATATTCATCATCCCCCTATACTTAAACCATTCTCGTCAGCAAGCATTTAAAGAATGAAAGAGTTGGATTAATCCCTGACCTTGTATGTGAATTTTAAAGACTCAATTCACCAAGAACCATGGTTTGAGTGATCCTAAAATTCTAAGCTCAACTAAGCTCTCGTCAAAAGTAAACAACTTATCTAATTATCAGACTCTCTATATATACATATAGTATAGAGATACGACATTTACTATATACTGCAATCCTGAGAGTCAAGTCGAGATGTCACCAAAAGTCCTAAATCAAGAGACTCTCCTCAAGACCAAATCCTCAGCACTAGGGTATAAGTCAGTTCTTGCACTCAATCCATTGTCTATGTAGTTTGTCAGACTTGAAAGTGACTATGGAAGGCCACTTGAGGGAGGGCAAAGGTTTGTGTACTTTCTTCTCTCCCTCTAACTAGAACAAGGATCCTCTCGAGTACTTTATTACTCAATGTAAATAGTTTTTTGGTTGTAGATCAGTGTGTCCGTCAAGAGAGGTTGGAGTCGTCTACACTTGTTTTCCTGGGAATGCACCAGGGTATGTCTCTTTTGAGCATTTAAGATACCTTCGACACTAGACTTGTATCACTATACGATGTAGAGCCCTTTTTGGGTGCTAGCCCAACTCTTGGATATAATATATTTGGTCCATGTGGACACTACGAAATGGTTGGGAGTGCTCGCCTTTGATGTAATCTCTTGCTATTTGACTTTGCATTGAGAGAATTTTCTTTCAACATTTCTTTTCCTTTTTCCTATTTGCTAGCTCTGCTGCTTTTACCAAGTTGGCGCATGGTGATCAACAAATAATTAAGTTTCATCACACCCTAGCACATAGGTGATGAGTCATAGAATGCCCTTGTTAAATGTGTGGATTATCATTCGCTCAAATTAATGTGTGTCGTTTCGTTGTAGGCGGGCAATCGGAATCGGTCAAGAAATAACCACGGAAAATTTAGTCAATTTTAATCAATGTGGTTTTATGTTTATTTTACATAGGCAAGTCCCAATATCGAACACAAGGAGGCAAAGGAACAACCAAGACTTTTTCTATCAAAGTCCGTGCACGGTTTTCGAGGCGGTCTTTTTTTAGTAATTTTTAATGTAATTTGGGATGCAAAATGCAAATTAGACCACTTTTAAGGACTAGAAAATGATTAGTAATCAAACGATGTCTGAAAAATGTGAAACTTGGCCAAGATGACAATTACGATGAAATGAATGTACTGTAATTTTTTTAGAATTTTTGGATGTACAAAAAATATTTTATGAATTTCTAAATGCAAATGATGCGAGTTTCAATATTTATTTATAATAAATATTAAACCTAATTATTTTCAAGGGATAAAATTATCCAAGATCTATCACTAAGTGATGGATCTTAGAAAAATCCTAAACCTCAAGAATACGAGATTTAATACCTATTAAAAATCAAAGATCAAAATAGGAAAAATAATTTTTACAAGGCAAACCATGCATCTAAATGCAAATCTTTTTGGGCATGATGTAAAATATAATTAATTCTACATCTGTGAATTTATGGCAATTTTTAGTGCAACGTTTAATTACTTATGAAATTCAAAGCACAAAATTAGCAAAGTAGCATCTTTCCACAAAACAATTAATTAATATTTACCACTGATCACAAAAATGTCCAACATATGCCAAGATGTAGAGAATTAATTGACTAACATCATGCTATTTTTTAAATAATAAAAATATGCAAAGTAGAGGTCCAAATTGAGGGGGAACACATGGCGTATGCAGAGTAATAGTTTAATTGTAAATATCTATACCCCTATGGGTATGTTTGTAAATATCCAAGAGGGGCATGTGCTATGCACGTGCCTCTTAATGGCGGGGGTTCTTCTACAAATAGGGTGAACTCCAGCGAGGCGACTAGCAAAAATTCCAGAAAGTCATGTGCGGAGCACGTGACTCTTGTATGGGGTACTTTTTGCAATATGGTATTGCTCTAGGGGCACCAACGCAAGATATCCCCTCCTGTCACATGCCTTGCACGTGGGGAGGGCCACGGGCCTCCCGCCCGGTGGAGGCAAGCGGTGGGAAGAGGTAGACAAGTGGAAGGCTGGCAGTCGCTCCTGGATGGCTCTGTGGTCCTCCGGTGATGAAGCTGGTCGATGATGACCGGCGTGGTCGGCGGAGCTCGTGGGTGGTGCTGATCCAAGGCACGGTGGAGTGGCCACCGGTGAATGTGCCCCAGGCGAGGATGGCGAGGCACCTAGTGAAGCTGCGAATGAGGGGTGTGTGTCAATGATGATGAAGTCGTTGACGGAGCAGGTCAGAGAAGATGTGGTAGAGGGGGAGATGAACGTCATCAGCTCAATGACGATGGCCGGAGCAAGGCAGTAAGCACGGAGTGGTACTGCAACGAAGCTCGAGAGCTTCAGATCTCGCCGTAGGCTGGGGGAGTCGCCTGGAGTTGTCACCTCCGGCAAAGGCACTCCCTTCTCTGATGTTAATTGGCGGATGATCATGGAAAGGGGGCGGCAGTGGTGCTTTTATAGGACGCAAACAGGTTGCCTGCTATGGAAGGCGGCGGCGAGGGATTCGCAGGGGATCTGTGGGAGAGGGAAGATCTGGTGACATGGATGATTGTGGTGGTGGAGATTTGATTGGCGAGGCACGTGGCGGAGGAGAGATTCGCAGGGGTGGCGTACATCCCAAAAGGGAAAGGAGCTGGAGGAATATGGTGACCAAGGATCGTCCAATCGACCGAGATCAGTCGTCCCTAGAAGCGACACGTGGCATCAAATGGGGAGGATGGAGATGCACGTGCAAGTCACGTGACCCACACATGCGACGTTTTTAATTTTTTATATAAAAAAGAAATAAAAATAAAATCCAAAAATGGGTGACACGTGGAAGCTCCAGGAGCTGCCACGTGTTAGACCCACAAAAATCGGAAAATAAAAACATTAATAAATACATAAAAATAGTAAATGACCTCGGATCGAAAACATTTCCTCACAAAAATTGCTCGTCTCGATGCGATATACAACTTTTATTAAGGCATCAAAACCAAAATCGATCATTTGTGTAAAGTGATATTTTTGGGGTATCCCTTGTACATAGAATACCTTGATTTTACGTTTTATAAATTTTTTATCATTTTTAAACCAGATAAAAATCTGAAAAAATATGATTAAATCAAATACAAATATTTACACATTAATCTAATTTTTTGGATTTTTATTGAGTATGAAAAAGAAGAAATAAAATAAAATACAAAAAAGACAAATTTTGTACAAATAGTTAGTGAAGACACAGACTCAGTTCATTTCTTTGATTTCAAGCTTAGTTTGGATTTGGATTTTTGCGTATTTTAATAAAACTTTCATCAAAGAAGACAAATAAAAAAATATAATAAAATGGGTTAATTATGTACATAAAATAATTGGTCAAAAACCGCTAAAATACAAAATGTACAAAAGAGGCCCAAAATCCAACTTTCACATCTGAGCTCCGATTCACTTGAACTTAGCCTTGTTTTGAAGTTAATTGAATGTAAATTAGTACAAAAGTGAGTAAGATAAAATCAGGCACTGGATGAGGAAGATATGAAGGTTTTAGTCCGTAAATCATAGAATTAGAGTTTGGGTTTTTGGTCCACTTATTTGGCTTAGTGATTTTTTTTGCATTTTTCATTTATTTTGTTAGTGATCTGTACACAGTGGAGGTGGTTTTGGGTTATTCGGAGTTAGCATGAATTAGATAAAAATAGAGAAGTTAGGCTATTTACTGGTTAATTTTGGCTGGATTTTTGGCTTCTTATTTTGTGCAAAAATAAGTGATAAAATGCAATTCTTATAAAAACATGCATGAATGCTAATAATGTAGAATAAATGAAGAAATGCCAATGATTTTGAGGGATTAGAGCTTAATTAATCATTTTTAGAGTGATGAATTTGAGATTCACCATACCCCTATACTTAAACCATGCTCGTCCCTTAGCATCAAAAGAAATGCCATGAGATGAAATGAGATTGGGTTCCATACCAAGACCATGAGCTGAAGGTGAAAATGAAACTATACTCGACCTTTGGATTATTAGTTCGGTGGAACTTCTGTGAGACTTAGAATTTTAAAATCAACAACCTTCAAGGTCTACACATCATTGTCCTAGTTTCAGCTCAGAAGTCATCTTAGATCTATCCTCCTTCAAAGCATAACCTATGAACATTGAACAATCGACTCATGTGTGTGAAAGGTTTTAGATCTTCCCGTCCAGAATGCCAGACTACCATGCAAACCACCTCTCCAGTAACTCATCCTCAGGGAGTCAGGTATTTCCTTCTATAGTCTGTCATGTTGTGTTCACAATCAAAATGGGGAGAAGTTAGAAGAAGGAGAAAAGAACTGGAGGGTGGCCAGTGTAGTCACCTCTCCTTGTGAAGCTGGCCAGTGTAGCCGAGTCTCCACCAAGATCTGCAGGTTTTCTTGAAGCTTGGACCTTTTAGGTCAGATATTTATTTGGTAGTAGCTTCTTTGTATTTGGATTTTCGGTAGTTCTGCTTGGATCTTATTGTTCCCCTATGGATATAGAATCTTCTTGTTTTTCATACATGTTTTGCGGTCTTAGAAAAAATTGTGCCCAGTCGTCCATCCCTTTTCCGAAGCTTTATTTCAACCCGTACTCCAGTCTTTAGATTTCCATGCTACCAGAAAAGAAACTCACAAAGTCTTCCAACACCCGATCTGAGTTGAGCAAAGTGCATAGTGCGAGAGTACAAATTTATTCCTTATTCCAGAGTTGTACCCAGAATGAAGAGACCAGGTTAGACACTAAGAGACAAACGCTACACGTTGTCATGTGGAACTCAAAGAGTTAATTCAAAGACCTCAAGTTTCTAAAATCCTATTTCTTGGTGAAGTTCCTCTGAAAATTAGGTGGATTAAGGTCAAGTCTAGACCACTCTCGATTTCTGCTCATAACTCAGTTCAGAACCCAATGACTTTTTACAGATGCAAATGCATGTAATGTTGGATGCGGTGAAGGTATGTGAAATGCAGACACAATTTTTTTAATTTTTTTTATGCAAGGGATTTTTTCTTTTCTTTTTTTTGAAAGTTTTTTTATGCAAAAATGAATAAGAAGCCATTTATTCAAAAAAATGGTTTGGACACATTCAGTGTTAGTAGCAAAACTTTTTCTCATTTCGTTTTTTAAGTTAGTTACCCATCCTGTAAATACGTATAGACTTACACGAAAGTATGAGATATGGGTAAAAAATATACACAGTATATATACCACCCTCATACTTAGCGAGTGTTGTGTCCTCAGAGCACAAGAAGTGTAAAGAAGACATAGCTCTAGCTAAGCGTAAGAGAGTACAAGAAAAAGAAGAAGAACAAGATAGATCGGTCCGCCCCCCTATACTTAGATCGTGAACAGTCTAAATTTAGAAGAAGAGCGAAAATTGAGATGCTCGGGATATGTGGATGAAGAGAGTATATACAGATGAGCATCGGTTCCCCATATACTTAGGCTCTGGTCAGCCTAAGTAAGTAAGAAGGTTGGAAATGAGGCGAGTGTGTGAAGGGGAGAATGATATGTACATATGGCATCGGTTCCCCCCTATACTTAGGCATTGGCCTAAGTAGAGGAAGAAGATGTACTAGGAGACCGATGAGGTCGGGAGGGAGGGTGGGTAGCCGATGATTAAGGCAGTTTTCGGCCAATCTTTTTGTTAGCATGTGGTGGGAGATCGTAATGATGAGAAGGAGATGAAGCATATGACAACTATTATCAGTGTTACCCTCAGAGAAATCATGTTGGATATTAGATGAAGCGTATGAGTCAGATGAAAGGTAACCATCATCAGAGTTATCCTCACAGGAATAGTATTTAAAAGTGTACACACTCCAGATATTCTTGTCTTTTTGTTTCTTTAGTTGTTTTCTCAGAATTCATTCCTTCTTGGAATCAAGTGTTTTGTCCTTGGATGAATACTCTGAAGCACCAGTCTCAATCAGCTTATAATAAATAATTCCAGTGTATTTAATGAGAGCAGGAGCATCGGCTTTAGATGAATAATAGTGACGAACGGGAGTTGTCCAACAGGAATGGAAGTTAGGATCCTTGTGAATATATTGTTTTAGAACTGTCGAGCAGACCTCACTCATGTAGATTACCTTTTCCGGACCTGATGAGGAATCATCAGACGATTTCTCTTTCGGAAGGTCAAAAGTGACTTTCTTTTTCGATGAAGGAGTAGTCATTTTGTTTCATGAAGTTGTTAGTCCACTTGACTCTCCATTGATTTTTTTCTCTTTGGTCGATGTTCATCCTATGTGCTTGTTCTTAGTCTTCTTAAGATTTGTGCAGTCTAGAGTTGGAATGATTTGGTCAAGGTATTCAGAGTAGGTTGACCCAGAGTGCGACCATGCATATGTCTTAGGATCATAGAAGAAACACTTTTCTATTTTGAGATCCGCAGGAATTAAAATAGTGCGGGGAGTCTCTGCATGTTCATTCTCAATTGACTTGATGTTGGAACATTCCTGTGTCGAGTTGATTTGATCAAGGTAGTCAGAATTGGTTGACCCAGGGTGCCAACATGCATAAGTCTTAGGATCATATGAGTCATATATTTGATTTTCCATGGTGAGAGCAGCTGGGAATGGACCAGGAGGGAGAGTCTCTAAACCAATAGCTTCATCAACAACCGCTATCTCAAGTGAGACAACGGGGTAGGGCTCTTCTACCGCTTGATGGTTACGGCTGCTGAGGTCTTCGTGGGTTGCCTCATAAAATCATGGTTCCTCAAAGACTTGTTGAGATCGAAGTGCTCCCAATGCTATAAAATTGATTTTCCAAGTCTCACACTCAATAATTTCCTTATCCAATGCCAAGAATGGCTTTCCGAGAATAATTGGAGACTGGGTAAATTCTCCTTGATGCTAAATATCAATGATCGTGAATTCCACTTTGAGCGGAGCACCTTGAAATGTAATAATGATAGAAATTATTCCTCTCAGCCGCTTTATCGATCGTTCAGCCAATTGAACAATCTCTCGTATCTTCCTAATGGGTCCGAGTTTGAGTTCGTGAAAAATAGAGGTCGGGAGGATATTAATTGGTGAGTCGTCGTCAATTCAAGCATGGGTAAATATCATTTCTTTGATTCCACAGTCAAATCTAGATAACCGCTTCACTATGCGGCTCTTGGTTTTTCTCCTCAACACCAAGGAGGAGACCATTGACAAGATATGTCTTTCAGTCTTTGTTCTTATCCTGCCCAACTTTTTCATTATTAATTTTTACATTAGAAAGTCTTTAAGGTCGGGGAAGTGTTCAATGGCCTATATAAAGGGAAGTTCAAAATCAATCTTTTCTCTAGTGCTTCCCATAAAGCAGGATCCAAAATTTTCAGATCTTCTTCAGTTTCATTTTTTATGTAATTTTCGAGATTTTCTTTTTTTTGTTTTTTAATATTTCAATTTTTTTGGTATTTTTCGTGTGGTGTGGTGATGTGGTGTTTTTCGTAGATGAGCAGGGGCTTTGATGTTCCGAATAAGAGTCAGAGGCATAGTCATCCCTAGGAAAGTAATAGGCAGAGCTGTCGTTGTCAGTATCGTCCCTAGGTTTCTGAATTTCCTCAGAGTTTTCAACAT
The DNA here is from genome assembly GCA_037367405.1 of Ottelia alismoides. Lineage (NCBI taxonomy): Eukaryota > Viridiplantae > Streptophyta > Magnoliopsida > Alismatales > Hydrocharitaceae > Ottelia > Ottelia alismoides. The sequence continues at coordinate 262,532 of JAZKJV010006087.1, forward strand.
GAGATCCAATCTTTTCCTCATTCATCTTAATATCCGAGCTTCCAGAGAGTGAAATTAATCGATCGGCAAACTTTCGTAATCTATCCTCCATTAAGTCGAATCTCTTATTTATCCTCGAAATATCATCCTCCAAAATCTTTTCATGATCAATCATGGGAGCAGTCGAGATGTGTTTTTGCATTTGAGATTCAATATTTTCATTTTCTATTTTCCTGTATGTGCTGGGAGGAGATTCTCTTGAAATATCCAATATATGATTTTTATCTTCTTAAAATTTCTCCTCTACAATCATGGAAGGAGTTTGCTCCATAAGACCATATTGTGAGTCAGGCATGTGGAGTTAGTCTGAGTAGAGTTTATTTCTTTGATCATGATTGGTCGGACCGTTATATTATGGAGTCAACATACAGGGTTTGTATGTTTTGATATCATCAGTTTAGTCCTCTGCATGAGTATCATGTCTAAAGATGGGGTTGTCAAGGTCAATCCAAGATGATGATTGCTCATGTGAATTCGATGGAAGATGTGAAGAAGTGTTAAATTCGATCATGTGGTTATAATCTCCCATGACTGATGGATTGACATTTACAGAATATGAAGGATTGATTGTATGATCGGAATAGAGAGGATTGACATATGAAGAAGTGGAGACCTCAATCGGTTGTTGGTTTATATGATCCGAATACAAGGGATTGTCATTCATGAAGTAGATCGGATTTGTAGAAATGGTTGGATATATTTGTAGGTGAGAGTCTTATATGGAATTTGTATGATGTATAGTTGGAGGAAGTTTCGAAGCTTTTAGTCTAACCGATACGAATTCATTTTCATAATATAGCTCTGATGGATTCTTGAATAAATGTTCCGTCATTTTTGAAAGAGCTGAAATGAATGATAGTTTGGTTTTGTTTGAGACGAATTGATTTTCATGATATGGATCTGGAGGGCACTTAGACAAAAGTTCCATGATTTTCAAGGAGGTTTATTGGTTGACATGGTAGATCTGTTTCAAATCAAGAAAAGAGAATGATGGCACAAGTGTGTGGCTTTTGATCTTCGAAATCAGTCTACACACACCAAACCAAACACAAATCGAAACCCAGGTTCACCAACTCACACAATGAAGTTGAAAGAGTTCGGCTATTATCTTTTTAATTTTAGTTGGCGATAAATCAATCTTGAAAATAATTTAGCGAGCTATTAGGTGCTGGAAATTTTCTTAATGACTGGCCTGAATTCTTACGACTAGTTGCACCTATTTTTAGCTAGTATGGGTGTAAGTTCGGACTGTAAAATGGCTACCCATGTTACATAGGATGGAGACTTTCATAGTGTCCTTTAAACCAGCCACTCTGCAAAGGAATTTCGGACCGTTTACCGGCTACCCATAGATCCTCACTGAGAAGTAGCTAATCATTTTTGTCGAATCAGTAGTCAATATGAAACTCCGGGTTTGGGCTCTATCCTTAAGTGTCATCTCTCACTCACTCAGAAAAATAAAAGAATCCAAGGTCGGGGTTTCTCTCCTCAAAAATTCTTGATTTTATGGGTTGTTTGTAATCATCTATATTTAGCAATCCCAATTTTAATTAAATGATCACTGAAAGTTTAAGTGAGCACAAATACATGTGTACCGTCCAGTCCCAATTTTCTTTTAAAATTATGTGATAAATCAGGAAGGAGAAATTCGGGAAAGCCGACGCACGTGAAAAACAATGATGTTATGCTTAGATAGAAGGCTTACAGTGATTCCTCGTAATCTCCATGTGGTACGCAATACAAGAATAGAAATTTTAATCTAAATGAATGCAAGCCGATGAAAAACCGCACCTAGCAAAAAGTTCTATTAGCGGGATAGAATTGAGTTGAATTTGACTAGATTGAACAATCTATTGTGCAGTCTCAATTATAGTGAAGTGTGGCCCTAGGTCCTACGAGCACAATCAAAAATTTAAAATCTCTAAGAGCCGTAGGTGTAGGTCTATCCTAAGCGCCACTCAAGTCGGATCCCTCCCTCACTGGAGAGTGAAACAAGCCACGACACACCACAAAAAAAGTTTGAGATCTTTTACACACGCGAGAGTCCAAACGGATACCGCTATAAATGAACAATTAACTACAGAAATTAAAATTGCGGAAAATAAATTCCTAGACTCTACGCTCTCTCACAACTTGACTCTATCTTAAAATTAATGTGGCTTTTCGGAAGTCGGTGAAGATGCGTCGATTCTTGAAAAATCGCTCCACATATGCAGGGTACCTCGCAAGAAAAAGAAGAGAGAGAATGTAATAGAGTGACTCAAAATAAATCAAAAATAAAATAAGAAAATAGATGTTGAAAATAAAAATAAATACAGGAAAGAAACGGAATTTAAAGTGAAACATTCGAGTTTTCGACTACCTGAATGTGAAAAATCTAACAAAAATTTTTTAGACAAAATTTAAGCTGTTTACCTCCCCGGTAACGGCGCCATCTGAAGAGTCATAGTTTACCCTTGTTAAATGTGTGGATTATTGTTCGCTCAAATTAATGTGTGTCGTTTCATTGTAGGCAGGCAATCGGAATCGGTCAAGAAATACGCACATAAAATTTAGTCAATTTTAATCAATGTGGTTTTATGTTTATTTTACTTGGGCAAGCTCTAAGGTTGAACACAAGGAGGAAAAGGAACAACCTAGAATTTTGTCTATGAAAGTTCGTGCACGATTTTTAAGGTGGTCTTTTTTGTAATTTTTAATGCAATTTGGAATGCAAAATGCAAATTAGGCTAATTTTAAGGACTAGAAAATGATTATCAATCAAACGTTGTCCGAAAAATGTGAAACTTGGTCAAGATGACAATTACGATGAAATGAATGCACATTAATTTTTTTGGAATTTTTGGATGCAAAATAAATATTTTATGAATTTCTAAATACAAAGGATGTGAATTTCAATATTTAATAATAATAAATATTAAACCTAAATATTTTCAAGGGAAATATTATCCAATATCTATCACTAGGTGGTGGATCTCAGAAAAATCCTAAACCTCGAGAATATAAGATTTAATACCTATTAAATATCAAAGATTGAAATAGGAAAAATAATTTTTACAAGGCAAACTATGCATGCAAATGCAAATATTTTTGGGCTTGATATAAAATACAACTAATTCTACAATCTATGAATTTATGGTAATTTTTAGAGCAACGGTTAATTACTTATAAAATTCAGAGCATAAAATAGGCAAAGTATGCAACTTTCCACAAAACAATCAATTAATAATTAATCACTGATCACAAAAATGTCCAACATATACCAATATGTAGAGAATTAATTGAACATCATGCTATTTTTAAAATAATAAAAATATGCAACATAGAGGTTCAAAATTGAGGGGGAACACAGGGGTAATTCTGCGAATACAATAAATAATTAATAGAGAAAATACAGAATAAGGGTTCAATTGTAAATACTAAAACCCGTAGGGGTATGTTTGCAAATATCCCAGAAGGGCACGTGTTGTGCACGTGCCTCTGGATGGCGGGGGTTCTTCTGTGAATGGGATGAACTCAGGGGGGGCGACAGGCAAAAATTCTAGAAAGTCACGTGCGGAGCAAGTGACTTCTAGATGGGGTGTTTTCTGCAATATGGTACAACTCTAGGGGCACCAACACGAGATGTCCCATCCCATCACGTGCCTCGCACGCAGGGAGGGCCCCGAGCCTCCTCCCGGTGGAGGCATGCGGCGGGGAGAGGCGGAGAAGCGGAAGGCCGACGGTCGCTCCTGGATGGCTCTGTGGTCCTTCGGAGATGAAGCTGGTTGATGATGACTGGCGTGGTTGGCGAAGCTCATGGGCAGTGCTAATCCAAGGCACGACGGAGTGGCTACCAGTGATTGTGCCCCTAGTAAGGATGGCAAGGCACCTGGTGAAGTTGCAACTGGGGGGTGTGTGTCGATAACGATGAAGTCATTGGCGGAGCTGGTCGGAGAAGACGTGGCGGAGGGGGAGATGAACTTCGTTGGCTCAACGATGATGGCAGGAGAAAGTCAGTAGGCATGGAGCAGCATTGCAACGAAGCTCAAGAGCTTCAAATCTCGCTGCAGGCTGGTGGGTGTCGCCTGGAGCTGTCACCTCCAGCGGAGGCACTCCCTTCTCTGATGTGAATCGAAGGATGATCGTGGAAAGGGGGCAATGGTGGTGCTTTTATAGGATGCGAACGGGTCGCCAGCTATGGAAGGCGACAGCGAGGGACTCGCGGGGGATCTGTGGGAGAGGGAAGATCTGGTGACGAGGATGATTGTGGTGGCGGTAATTTGATTGGCAAGGCATGCAGCAGAGGAGAGATTCGTGGGGGCGACAGATGTCCCAATGGGGAAAGGAGCTGGAGGAAGATGGTGACCAGGGACCGTCCGATCCGCCGAGATCGGACGTCTCTAGAAGCGACATGTGGCATCAAATGGGGACGATGGAGATGCACGTGCAGGTCACGTGTGGCAGAGGCACGTGACCCGCACGTGTGATGTTTTCAATTTTTTTATAAAGAAGAAATAAAAATAAAATCCAAAAATGGGTGACACATGACGGCTCTAGGATCTACCACGTGTCAGCCCCACAAAAATCAGAAAATAAAAACATTGATAAATACATAAAAATAGTAATTGACCTTGGATCAAAAAAGTTTCTTCACGAAAATTGCTCGTCTCGATGAGATCTACAACTTTCATGAAGACAACAAAACAAAATCGATCATTTGTGCAAAGAGATATTTTTGAGGTATCCCATGTACATAGAATAACCTTGATTTTTGGGTTTTATAATTTTTTGTTTTTTGGATTTTATTGAGTAAGAAAAAGAAGAAATAAAATAAAATACGGAAAATACAAATTTTGTCCAAACAGTTAGTAAAGACTCGGACTAAGTTCGTTTCTTTGATTTCAAGCTTAGTTTGGATTTGGATTTTTTGTATTTTAATAATACTTTCATCAAAGAAAATAAATAAAAAAATTAAAATAAATGGGTAAATTATGTACATAAAGTAATAGGTCAAAACCCGCTAAAATACAAAATGTACAAAAGAGGTCCAAAACCCAACTTTCACATATGAGCTCCGATTCACTTGAACTTTGCCTTATTTTGAAGGTAATTGAATGTACATTAGTTCAAAAGTGAGTACAATTAAATCGTACACTGAATGATGAAGATATGAAGGTTTTAGTCCGGAAATCTTAGAATTAGAATTTGGGTTTTTGGTCCACATATTTAGGTTAGTGATTTTTTGTATTTTCCATTTATTCTTGTTAGTGATCTATACGCAGTGGAGGTGGTTTTGGGTAATTCAGAGTTAGCATGAATTAGTTAAAAAATGGGGAAGTTAGGCTATTTACAGGTTAATTTTGGCTGAATTTTTAGCTTCTTATTTGTGCAAAAATAAGTGATAAAATGCAATTCTTATTAAAACATGCATGAATGCTAATAAGTAGAATAAATGAATAAATGCCAATTATTTTGAGGGATTAGAGCTTAATTAATCAATTTTAGAGTGATGAATCTGAGATTCATCAATAGGTCTATATCAAAAGATAGCATAAGAACTTATTTGCATACTAGCTAGGGTTGCTGACATTCAGGTTTCATGAAGCTTTCATCAACCTTATCTCATCCTCGAGCATCATCAAATCAGTTCTAGACTCAAATCTCGAATCCCAGTCTCTCAAGTGAAACCTTAACTCATCTCATCATTCATGTTGTTGTGCAGGTGATGTGTTGATCATATTCTTAAAGGTAGATATAAAATGTGCAATATAGCTCCCATATCTTTCAAATTAGAGAAGTGTTGATTACTAAGTCTCAAACCCTAATGATTAAGGTTGATGAACTCAGACTTTAAGACCTCATGAAGCAAGTGTTCTAAACTCCTTGAGCCTTGAGTCATAGTGATTGTGTTGGGGATACACCAACTCAAAAGTTGATGTTTTGTAATTTTTGAATTTTGCACATTTTTATTGGTTTTTTAGCTTCTTCAGAGAAATATTGATTGCCATGAACTCATATGACTAGTTGCATCTACTTCTAGCCAATATGGTGTATGTACGAACCATCAAATGCCTACCTTTGTTACTTCAAGACAGTTTCATATGCATTGTATTTTAACCACCCACTCTGCTAAGGGAGACCATAGTTCCCTCATTGAAAAGTAACTAATCATTTTTAAGTTTAGTAGTCGAATGTTACTAAAGAAAATTTAATTTTTTTTATTTTTATGGTTTTTTGAAAAGTTTGAAGCTATTACAAACAAAAGTTAGTCCCATTTTTTCCATTATTTTTCAAAGAACTTTGAAAGCATTTTCCAAACCATATCACATAATATAAAAATTTTCAAAACATTTTTCAAACAATGTTCAAAACAGGTAAAATCTCATTTTTCAAATCATTGTCAAACATTTTTCAAAACAATGTCAAACAATTAGAAAATTTTCAAAGTTTTTGCACATAGTTTTACATAAATCAGTTCAAAATATACTTTACACTAGCCCAAAAGTTTGAAAATTTTCAACAATATGGGCTATGGTTAAAGTATATATGAAATATATATGGTACATCCCCCTATACTTGGTTTTTTCTATGTCCTCATAGCACAAAGTGATATGAATCCATAGCTCGTGCTATAATATAAGGTGATATACGGGAACCGACATGGTCCCCCCATACTTTGGTTATGAATAACCTAAGTATTAGAAGAGGACTGAGGAGGGATCAATGAGTAAAGAATAGAACATGACAGGAGCTTGGGTCTCCCCTATACTTAGATTGAGAAGAGAATAACGATAAAGATAATAAATGAAAATATCCCAAGTGAACACTCAGAGATGGGCATGGATCCCCCTATACTTAGGCTGGAGATTAGCCTAAGTATGTTGAATATGGAACTAAAGATGGGGAATCGGGACACCGGTTGTGGTTCTATAGGATGGATGAATCTTCAAGATGAATGAATCTATGGAGATGGAATAATGGAGTTTCTAGGGTTATGGGAGGGTTGGGAAAAATACACAACCATGGTTCAACCAATCAAACAAATAACCTTTATTTTACCTACTCACACATGAAGACCAATAAGTGTTGGTAACTTTAACTTGTCGGTTTTATTGGGGATCATCCAAAATTTGAGTCTATTACGCATGGCTTAATGGATTTTGGGCACTATCCTAGGGATACGACCTCACTTCTCAACAATGCAAACGCATCCTGCAAACAATGTTGGGGTTTGATCTCCCATAATCCAAAGTGAAATTAACTCCATTTTTATTAAGGTTGACTTGCATTATCAATCCAAGTTGTATGCTTAGGTTAACATTAAATTAAATGTGAGCATAAGTGAAGCAAGCATCATCTAACGAGTAGTCCCAATTCCATTTAAGGACATAGGTTACATGATGCATGCTCAAGAGAAGTACTTATAGTGCCTTCAGCATTCTCCATGCAAGTACAAGACTGGATTTAAAGTTATCACTATATGCATGCAAGTCAAGTGAAACCACACCTAAATGTAATACTATTAGCATGAAGAAATAAAATGAATTTTGTTAAGTATATCAATGTTTGAGTGTATCTCCTTGAATCTAGAGAGATGAAGTGAGTGTCCTGAAAAACGATAAGACGAGAGTCGCTAAATAATGGCCTGACAACTCAGGCTCACTGTCGCTAATGCGACTACTCCAATTTGCACGTTGATCAATAATTAACCCATACAAATAATTGAGCAATTAAAAGAAAGAGTTAAAATTTATTATACCCTATTGAAATTGTATAGAGGCAAGCAAGTAGGGGTCGAACACAGGAAGCAAAGGTGTCAAGAAGGCGAGATAAAAATCAAGCACCGAATATCCAATCAACTACTTAGCCAAAATTGACTTTTTTCTATGTTTTTAATTTTATCTTTTATATTCAATTTTTGCATTTTTTTATGTTATGATTTTTAATTTTCTGATTTTATATTTTCTTCATATATTTTATCTTTTTTTGTATTTTCTTTTTCTTTTGAATTATATATAGTAATAAAAGGATATATGTATAAAATATAAGTAAGAGAGATAAAAAAGTATGTAACAATACACACAATGCAGGAAATAAAATATTTTTGGGCTTTTCACAATTTTCTAATGCTTTTGTTATTTTTCTTTATTTTTGCTAATTTTTTTGGTATTTTTAAAGTCAAAAATCCTCAAAACAGAGAATAAAATATGAATCTGAAATTAAAATGGAGAAATAAAATACAAAATAGAAAAAAAAATCTCGAAAATAATTTTAAAATAAAGATAATAAAATAGAGAAAATTTAGAAACAGAAAATAGATGGTTAGGATTTTTATGAATTTTTAATATTTTTACAAAGCTTTTAGAAATTTTGCAATTTTTATGAGTTTTCTTTTATATTTTTTAGTGATTTTTGGCCTGAAGGAAAAAGATACTACAATACACAAAAAAAAATTGGACTTTTCATAAATGTTTTATAATTTTTATGTATTATCTAATGCAAGTAGAGATAAAAATGCATGTTTTGATTATTTTTATAAACAATAAATGCTAAAAAATAAAAAATAAAAATATGGCGTTAAAAAGCAACGCAATAGGAATTTATGCTAAATTTAGGGGATTTTTTAGGATTTTATAGATGCATGAAAGAAATATAAACAATAAAAAGGAAATTCACTCCTAGTGGGGGTATTTTTGTAATTATCCAAAAGTCCAGGTCGCAAGATGTAAATTTTCCAGAAAAATATAACTAATTAAAATAATTCTAGGACTGAATATTAACACCCAAAAACCCAAGGGTATCTCTGCAAAATTACCAGGCGCACGTGCACGGAGTACGTGATTTGGCAAGGACATGTACGCAAATAATGAAAATCTAGGGGGATACAATAAAAAATTACCTTAAAGTTATAACTTAATTACTTTAAATTCCGACTAAATATTAAATACAAAAACCCGTAAGGGCTTAGTTGCAAAATGACCAAGTTTTATCGGTTGACCTGGACACAGACTTAAATGCAAATAAAACTAGTGTAGGGTTTGTTTTGCAATTGTACAAAAATAAAATAACTGCAAAGGAATGATTATAGACTAATAATGAAATACAAATAATGGCTTGGCCTAATGGTGCAAAATAGCTAAACGCGAGCGATCAAACGGTCGGCGTGCTTTCACTTGGACATGTATCGGATCAGGAACGGCCTATGACGATTCTTGTTCTGCGGCCCAGATTAGACGACTGAAGACATCGGACGGTGATGGGTGCGCGTGATCGAACGAGGGCTTAATAACCTGGAAGAACAGGGCTAGATCCAATGGTGCGGAGGGTTGATGGAAGAACAGGGAACAGGGATCCTCCTCTGGCGAGGCGAGTTTCCCAGCCCCGCTCCTCCTCTTCTATTACTTAATGATGCTACTGAACGGCCTCGGGTGTTCCAGCAGGCTTCCTCAAGATGCTAGGAGCGAGAAAACTCGCCGAGGTGGACCGACATCCTCGCACAGAGATGGTGGAGCTGAGGAGCTCCAGTATCTCCGGTGTTCATCAAAAATTGCTCTAGGCATGAAGGCGGACACGAGACCTGCACGACAAGGATGAAGGGGTCAAGGGAAAAGTGCCTCAACCCGCAGTAGGGCAAAATGGGCGGCAGAACAGCTGGTTTTGATTGATGACGGACGACGAAGCTCAAAGCTCGGTCAGGCTTGGATCGAAAGAGGATCGTAAAGATTTTTGGATGAAATCGAGGATAAAGATGTGCTAGGATCTCCTACAGGTACCCTGAAGGTAGAAATGAGCATAAAAGAAAAGAGAAACTCATCAAAGGGGCAGCGTTGACCAGCTTGGGTGGCCCTAATCCGGTGAGCTGGAGCTACTCGATTCAACACCCGCGAAGCTTCCTCAAGGGTGCTCTCCACTCCTGCTGTCACCAGAAGGTATTCGAGCATCCAGAATCGGGTTTCGCGGGTGGAATAGTGGTCAAAGATCCAAGGTAAGATCGGAGGCATTTTTGAATAGGTTGACGACCGACTCCAATGGATGTGGAAATCGCAGCTATTCAGTGGCCCAATAGCCAAGCAATGATGCTGGCGTGTAAGAGCATTGGACGAGGAGCAAAGGTCGTGAAGAAGTTGACACGAGATGGTGAAAGATTTGACCTTGAAAAAATTGCAAAAATGGACAAAAAAACAAGGTCTGACGACATGGCAGACCTCGATCAGAGAGGTGACCGAGGTCAACCAATGGTTGAATCTGGTTGGTCCACGTTGTCCAACCAGAAAAAATCATTGGAAAAATAATTAGAAAATCAATTGAAAATAAGAATTAATTTTATTAAATTAAGATTATATAATATAAAATGTTTTATTATTTTCTAAATTATTTTATTTTTATTTTTATTTATTTTTTTGAGGTTTAGAAATACAAGTTCCCTTTTAGGGTATTATAGTAAATTTATCTATTTATTTTAATGTTTTATTTTTTTATATTTATTTTATTATTTTTGTTTATTATTTAATATATTTATAACCTATTTTTATGGACTTTGATATATTTTTATTTTATTTTTCTATTGTAATCTATACAATTAAATAAATAGATGTATAATCTATATACGTGTATTTATAGGTATTATACCAATGTATTTTATACATGTATTTTATTTTTATGTTTTATTTAGTTTTTATTCCAATTTTATTATATACAAATATTATAAATAATATATTTACAAAATTATAAAAATATGAAGTTACAAAGATAATGAATAATAAATAAAATGAATATCTTAATCGGTACAAGTATACAATAGGGGTCCAAAACCTAACTTTCACACCGTAACTCGGAAAAATATGAAACCACCTTTATTAAATAGCTTATTAAAAATTATATACAATTAAATGTGATTTTGATGCATTTTGAGTTTTTATTTGAGAGATACAGTTCTGGGAAATTGGGATTTTGGAATTTTATTCACATCATAATTTTTTATCTGTACATTATTTTTGTCTGGAGTCAATTTTTTATTTTTCTATATTTAATTATCTACAACATTCATGTACAAAGTTTCTTTATTTGAAGTGTAAAAAGAGGAACTAAAAATACGTCCCAAAATTGAAGAAAAATGAACAAAAGGAATTTTTATTATGTTTTGGACCGTATTTCCCCCTACTTTATTCCTTGTCAACCTAGTCATCAAGATGCCTAGGTCTCAAGGTTTTAGGTCATAAAATATTTGCAATATTTTATTCTTTTTCTTTTCTTTTCTTTTCTTTATTCTATAATTTTGGCTTTAAAAACAGTATTTTATACATTATTTAAACAAATGTGCATGAATGATAAATTGCCTAAATTAAGCATATTTCAATGCATTTAATAGGGTTTTTAAGGCCAAAATGATAAAATAAAGATGCTGAAACGGAGATTCATCATCCCTTTATACTTGCCTTTGCTAGTCCCTAGCAAACACTTATGCAATAATTACAGAAAAGAAAAAACAAAGAAAAGAAAAAGAAGAAAGTTGGATTAAATTTAATTATCAAACTTGTCTTCACAAAATCAAAGTTTGGAGCTTAAGTCAAACTTTTAAAATTTTAATGCAGTTGGAACCTTAATGGGAATTAGATTTGAAATCCAACAGCCTTCGAGAATCCCAAAACTCTGCTCAAGTCTCCTCAATAGCCAAGTCAGAAATATTTCAACTCATACGCAAACCCTTATGACTATGAGTCTAACTCGTACAGTGTAATTGACGGTGTCTCTCCCCAACTTGAATGACAAAGAGACTGACTTCTCCAGCATGACAACCCAATGATTCCCAATCCAATAACTCCTTCCTCGAGGAGAGGGGTATTCCCTTCTAAGTTCAAGTAACAACCAGCTCAGGAGGAGGGGTGAAGAGAAGAATGGATGGTAGCTAGTGTAGCTACCTATCCTAGGATGCAAGACCAGCATAGTCAAGTCATCCAACTGAGGCTCACATAATTTGACTTTGATGCTCAAGCTTGCTTACTGACTGTACAACATATTCACATACTCAGGCGGGCATTTTATTTTTATACAGACCTGTCCACTTTTTTGGAGTTTTTTTGAAATACTATATACAACATCATTTACATAGGGAGTTTTTCCTCGTGAGCCGGTAGACTATCCCTCTTTTGAAGCTTTATCGCAACCCACACTCTCCTGTCTTTAGAATTCCTCATCACTGGATGGGTTGGGGTGCACTTCCCTCCCTAGTGGAGGATAAATGTTTCCACTTGTGTGCATCTCATACTGGCTAATCCAACCCCCTCACCACTCCAACTGAGTTGAGCCATGTGAAAGGTGCATTTGTCTTAGTTAGGTCATTACCAAGTCTCGTGATCCTCAAAGAATTAAGTCAACTAGACCTGAAGTACCTCAATTCCAGCTCCTATAAGGTTCCTGTTATTAGGTAGATTTTAAGGTCCAACCAACCTACAATCTCCGTATTTTACTTTGACTTGTTCAACTATCAAACTCAATCCGAAAAATGCTAATGCCATGCAAATGCTATGCAGAAAAAATTTTGTGATGCAATTTTCAAAGATTTTGAACTTTTTATGATTTTTTGAAAATATGATGCATATGGATTTTTTATTTTAATTTTGCAAATGTTTTTGGGCTTTTTGAAAAGAAAAGATTTTGGTTTCAAAACTAGGGAAACATATTTACACAGGGATGTACCGTATATTTACAACAAGTAGATTTTAAGAATTTACAAGGGTAAGTGGTCAACTTTATTGGTATATATAAATAATGAATTTTAGTGTGATGCATATATTCCCCAAATTTATTTGAAAAAGGTTTTTCAAACAATTTTTGAAAAACTATAGTCTAAAATAAATTTTACGAAGAAATTTTGCAAATATTTTCACACATTTGAAAATCATTTTGCAAAGGTTTTTCAAACAGCATAGATAGATTTTTCAAATATTTTTGCAACCATTCTCAAAACATTTGCAAATAGTTTTTTCAAATATTTTATTTCACACAAAGAAAATAAATAAAAATTTACAAAGGTTGACAATATTGAGCAAAATGTTTTCCAAACAGTTTTCAAAATATTTTACAAAAAGATTTTCAAACTATTTTTCAAACATTTTGCAACATTTTCTCCCGATTTATTAATTGATAAATAGAAAAAGAATTTGAGGAATAATAACATCTTTTTATTAGGTGATTTTAATGAATTTAGTAGTACTATTAGCCATATTTATTAATAAAAATATGAATGTACGAGTTATGGCTAAAGTATATACGTAGTATATACGACCCCTCTATACTTTACTCGAGCTATGTCCTAATATATTAGAGAGAAAAAGAGAAGACGTAACTCTTACTGAGTATAGAGAAGTTGACCACCCCCCTATACTTAGGATCAAATAATCCTAAGTATAGCAGATTGTACACAAAGCAGGGAGGGTCAAGGGCGGGAATGAACAGATTGTACCCAGACTGTCTCCCCCTATACTTAGGGTCAGATATCCATAAGTATAGACAAGAAGAGGAGACAGTGGAGAGGATCAATAAATAGAAGACCTCGAGGTGCACACCCCCCTATACTTAGGACAAAGTACGTCCTAAGTATAGAAGACTGGCAAAAAGAGGCGATACTGTTTTGGTAGATAAAGAAAATAGAAAAGGAAAAGAAGAAAAGAAGAAAAGAAATTAAGATGAAAGAGGAACAACTCGGGATGTACATCCCAACAACACTTAGGATAAAGTGCATCCTATGTGTAGCAATGATGAAGGGGATGACATCTTATTATTGGAATAGGAGAGGAAAAAGGAAAAGTAGAAAAGAAGAAAAATCATTCAAAAATGTTCTGCTTAACTTTGTCATCTTTTGCTGCTTCAGAAATATCAGGTTCATCCTTATAGATTACTTGAATAGAGTCAACGACAGACATAAATGTATCATGTTCAAGGTAAGGCTTCAGAAGCTTTACATTGACTACAAATGGCTATGCGTCAGCTGAAAAACTAGATATCAATACGCTTCGATTATCACACACATGCTTTACCATAAACGGCCCAGTCCATTTGCTCTTCAATTTACCTGGAAAGATCTTTAATTTCGCATCAAACAACCACACCTTCTGACCCGGCTCGAAGGACTTGCGGCGGATATGCTTGCAATGCCATGTTTTGACCTTCTCCTTGTACATTAGGTTGTTGTCGTATGCATAGTCTCTTAATTCCAATAATATGTTCAGATCCAATTTTCGATTCTTCCCGGCTTTCTCTGAATCCAAATTACAAATGTTGATGGCCCATAAAGATTTATGAATCAACTCAATGGGCAAATGACATGGCTTGCCATATACAAGGCAGTAGGGAGACATTCCCAAGGGTGACTTGTATGCGGTTCTAGAAGCCCACATAACTAAATCAAGCAGCTGAGATTTGTTCTTGCGATCCTGACGCACAAGCTTCTGTAGAATTGTCTTGATCTCCATGTTTGAACACTCAGCTAAGCCATTGGACTGTGGGTGGTAAGGTGAAGCAACACGATGTTCAATGCGGAATTCTTTATTTAGCTTCTTCACCTCTTTTTTTATGAAATGACTACCCCCGTCAGAAATTAGAATCTTGGAAATCCCAAACCGTGCTCTGATATAATCTCTCAAAAAGCAACAGACAATCCTACTGTCATCGGTTCGGGTGGGAATAGCCTCCACCCAGCGACTCACATAGTTGACAGGAAGAAGAATATATTCATAGCCATGGATGTTGGGAAATAGGCCTATAAAGTCGATGCCCCATGCGTTGAAGACATCCGATATCTGAATGAATTTTAGAGGCATCGTGTCTCTCATTTCGATGGTTCTGCCCATCTTCTTGCATCACTTGACATAATCTTTTGCATCCTTGAATACTATAGGCCACCAAAGGTCACTCTGAAGAACATTTGACGTCGTTCACCAGCCTGAATGATGTCCTCCAGAGTCTTGATCATGGCACAAGGCGAGAACACTTGGAACTTCCCCCTGAGGAATGCACCTCCTCCAGATATAGTCTTCCCTCTCACGAAATAGATATGGGTCCTCTGACTGGTAGAAATGGATTTTAGACAAGAATTTGTCTATTTTCAACTTCAGCCAATCATGTGGTATTCTCTTGGTTATGAGATAATTCATAATATCTGCATACCACTGAAGCGAGGTGACTAATAGAATTGCTTCATTTGGAAAGGTCTCTGTAATTGGTTGCAGGCTCAGCTCAGGAGATTCTGGTTCAGGAAGCCTAGATAAATAATCGGTCACCACATTCTTTACCCTATGTTTATCTCTGATTTCAAGGTCAAATTCCTTGAGGAGAAGAATCCACCGGATAAGGTTTGGCATCCTTCTTCTACTGTAAATACCAGATGGCCGAGTGGTCTGTGTAGATGATCACTTTGGATCCGAGGAGATAGGATCTGAACTTTTCCAAGGCAATGACTACCGCTGGCAGTTCCTTTTCGGTGACTGTATAGTTTCACTGGGCCTCATCAAGCGTTCAACTAGAGTAATTAATTGAAAATGGTACATTATCTTTCATGTGTCCAAATACAGCACTAATGGCATAATATGACGCATCGATCATTTTCTCAAAAGGTTGAGTCCAGATCGGTGGCTGTAAGACAGGGGCCTGAGTGATAAGTTCTTTCAGCTGATTGAAGGCAAGGAGCACACGGTCATCCACAATGAATTCATTCTCCTTTCCGAGCAACTCAGTCAAAGGTCTAGCCAATTTACTGAAATCTTTGATGAATCGTCAATAAAAATCGACGTGGCCCAAAAATGACCGGACTTTCTTGAATGTTGTAGGTGGACCAATATTGGAGATCACCTCCACCTTGGTTGGGCCAACCTCCATGCCACGTTTAGAAACAACGTGACCCAGCACAATTCCTTCGATCACCATGAAGTTGCTCTTTTCCCATGAGAGCACCAGATTTACCTCGTAGCACCTCCATAAGACTCGGTCTAAATAATCCAGATATTGGTCGAAGGAGTCTCCGTAGACCAAAAATCATCCATAAAGACCTCAAGAAAATTGCCCACCATATCAGCAAACACTGCAAGCATACATCTTTGAAATGTGTCTAGGGTGTTGCAAAGCCCGAACAGCATCTGTCTGAAGGCATATATACCAAAAGGACAGGTGAACGTGGTCTTCTCTTGGTCTTCAGGAGCGATAGCAACTTGATTATACCCAGAGTAGCCATCCAAGAAGCAGAAGTATTCCTTCTTAGCCAATCTCTCTAGAATCTGACGGATTAAGGGTAGAGGAAAGTGTTCCTTCTTGGTGGCGAGATTAAGTCTTCTATAATCTACACACACTCGCCAAGAAGTAGTTACTCTGGTCACAATCTCCTCTCCTTTATCATTCTTCACAATGGTGATCCCTGATTTCTTTTACACCACATACAGAGGGCTCGCCCATTTGCTATCGAAGATGGGATAAATGAATCCCGCATCGCACAATTTTTGGATCTCTTTCATAACAACCTCCCGCGGATTAGGATTGAGTCTTCTCTGAAGTTCTCGAGAGGGTTTGCAATCTTCCTCCAGGAAAATGCGATGTGAGCACAAAGATGGATTGATCCCATGGAGATCTGAAGTTCTCAAGCCTATTGCCTTGTGGTAGTGTTCAAGAACCTCCATGAGATGAAATTCTTGGTCTGCGGTCAGATGCACATTGATAATGACCAGATACATGTTGGGTTCTCATGCAAGAAAGGCATACTTCATATTGGAGGGCAAACGTTTTAATTCAGGCGGGCTAGGAGCGACTTCATAAGTGACTTCAGCTATTAATTCTCGTGGTGTCTCTTTCATCTGTTTGGCATCCACCATGCTCTGTGTTGCCTCCTCATTCAAGTTTTTACAGAATGTTTCAATAATTTCCTCTTCATCACAAAAATTTTCAATAATCTGCTCTTGATCTCTAAGGCACATCACACCAACAGAAATCTCATTCAGTGTATCAGCAAGTACTCATCATGATTAATATGGGGAAATTTGATTGTGGTCTCTAATCCCTCCTCAGGGTAGATGAGTTCATGGATCTCATTGTCATCCAAAAATAGGTTGGTATTTTGAATTTTTGTCAGAAAATCGCAGTCTTCAGACAACTCAATCTCCCTTACACATGATGCAGATGTTCCTTCTGACTACTTCCCCTGAACCGTGACTATTACGTTCTCTAATTCACCCCTCGACAGCTTGACTGATTTATCTAACGAACTGCAGAATCATCTTCGTGGGCTTGAACGGTCCTAGTCTGAATTCTGTGAGCAATAAGGCTGGAATCAAGTTAACAGAATACCCGCTATCCTGCAGAGTGCATTCGAACTCCTGATTGAACATTTGACAGCACACAAGAGGCGCTCCATTATCTGGCTTCTTATCCAGAATATTGCCGATAGCATTGACTGTGGCCATTGTAAGGATGTTCTTCTCAGGTTACCACCTTTGTTTCTAGAGTTGTGCGGATGAGGCCTACGCTTATTTGTACATGCATATTTCAGTCCTTTCTTCACAGCCAGCATGTACTCAAGAGCTTTCATTAATGGCATATTCAAGACCAAATTCTGAATAATCTCAATGATGGTAGGGTTGGACAAAGCATTTTTCAATTTGCGGCAGCCGGATTGCTGCTGCTGGTATCCTTGCATCCATGTGTTCCCATATTAATGTGGCTACTGATTTTGAGGCTGGAAGGGCTGGAAGTTCCTACCTCCCTGTTGCTGTTGGTGAGGTGATTGGTTGGCCAAGTTCTGACCCTGGGAGTGTCCCTGAGGACGGGTTAGCTATTGTTCATTTTCCCACACACCATTGATCTCTTAAATTTGCGGTGGGGGAGGAGGAATCTGCTCTTGATATACTGGTTTTAGCTCTGGTTGATAGACAACCATCTAGTTCTGGGACTGCAGGGGCTGCTCCGGGACCTGCATGTAGTATACGTGTTGAACTGGCGGAAGCTGTGGAAGACTCAGCTGAGGGGGTTGGATACGTGGTGATTCCTTCTGCTCAGTGGAGTTCTCGACAGTCGCAGATACATAGTTGCAAGTGTTGGCATTCAGGGCTTGAACTAGTTGCTCCAGTTGTTGAGAAATCAAGTCGAGCTTCTCCAAGCCCTAGGTTCTCTTCTCAATAATAAATAAATTTTCAAGGTCCTGGGACCACTTCTCAATAATGTCAACCTTAGACAAGTGGCTCCCGATAATGTTGAGGTTGGATCTCTCGTCCTTGTCTTCAGTATGGGTAGCCATGTTTACTGGCTTGCTGATGGTGGTGGGCATCTTCATGTAGGAGCATGATGAGGACTGAGCGGCCTCTCCTTCAGCCATTTCCTCAAAGACGTTCCATACCACATCCGCATCCTTGTTAAAGTGAGAGCAACCGCAAGCGGCTTCGATGAGATTTCGGCTCTCGAGTGTTAGCCCACCAAAGAAATGTTGTACGAGACTAGTCTTAGGAATCTCATGGTGGGGGCACTTCTCCTGGATATCTTTAAATCTTTCCCATGCCTCATGGATGGTTTTGTGGGGTTGTTGACAGAAACTGGAGATGTAGGCACGTATCTGGTTCAAGCAATCGAGAGGGTAGAATTTATGGAGAAATGTGGACTTAAGCTCCTCCTAGGTCATGACTACCTTCCCTAAGTGGTCGACCCAATATGAGGCTTATCTTGGAGGCTGAAAGGAAAGGCAGTCATCTTGACTACCCCCAACGGAATATCAGGGTAGTGAGCAGTGGCACGGATGCGGCTAAACTTCTTGAGATGGATATATGGTTCCTCAGTGGTGTTCCCATGGAATGCGGGAAGCTGAGACAGAAACCGAGGCTTCAACTTGAAGTGGGCATGAATTTGAGGAATTTGGATCCCCTCGATGATATGGCCCGCTCCATGGTTGTATGTTTGTTTCAAGGTCGGCTTCAGCTACGGTGGTTTTGCATCCATTCTATCAAACTCGGGTCATCCCACCGAAAATTCGTCTCCAACACCTCCCGGATTGAACTCTTGATCTGGCTCACTCTCCTGTCTGCCATTTCTCTCATCGGCCCTTCTCCTTAAGTCATTAAGCATGTCTTGGAATGCAGTCTGGACCAAAGCCTAATTGGTCAGTTGCTGTTGGACAGCTTGGATAGAAGTGAGCAACTGAATGCTGACCTCATTCTGTGTAGTGCACTGTCCTTCCCCCTGGTCTGCTGGTTCAGCTGGTTGGGGCTGCGGACCCTTTTCTCTACATGTTGGATCCATCGCAAAATAGACTTGAACCGTGGGCCCGTGATCAGGTTGAGAATCTATACGACGGAGTAAACTCTGATCAGTTTCTTCCTAAACACCAACTGTTGAGATAAGTATAAAATTAAGGTCAATCCCAGAATACTGTGAACGAAGCATAGGATATTGACTGAAATCGATCTCCATCCACAGAGGGTTAATTCTGGGACAAGAGTAATCTTGATTTATTTGAAGGGGAAGAGCCACTTCGGGTTGCGAGTCCATCCCAAACAACGGATTTATTGGGGAAAGGCACGTGTTGAAAGAAGAGAGAATAGGGAGTCCAAGGAGGCATTCGCAAGATCCGAACTAACTTTTTGGAGATCACCCTGCCTTATTGAAGATGTTGGCGACAAAGAATCGATGTGGGCATCGGCAGACATCTTGAGAGGGTCAAAAGGAATAGATGATGGATGAAGAGTACAAAGTTAGATAAGAAATAAAAGGAATGTAAAATAGTAGAAGGCTCACAATGAGCGAGGGTCAAATGAAAGGAGAGCAAAATTATGCAACTACGTGATGTTTTTGATCTTGACCTTAATAAGACTAATCAATCAAACCTCAAAGAAATGGATTCACCAACTCGACTTGTGAATCCATGAAGGTTTGCCAATTATCTTTGTTGTTTTTAGATCTGAAATTCAGGTAATTTATCTTGTAACGAGCCTTTAGAGCGCTACGCCTATGGAGCGAGAGTACTGCCGGAAAAGTATCACGTACTTGTCCTCCTCCTTTGTAACTAAATTCTACACTTTTTGAGGTCCTTGTAATCCTTCTTGGATCCCTACTCAGCCAAAGAAATAGAGGGAGGAAGCTGATAGATGAAACTAATACTTTAGAACTTGCTCGCAACGGAACCACCCGTGAGTGTGCAAGAACCTACTCGGATGCAAGATTATGAGACAGACACCCCCATGAAGGCGTGGCGTATGCTCGATACTTCCGACAAAGTAAATGCTCTACACAATAGAGAGCATTATTGCTGACCAAGCCCTACTCATCTACGTACGATAAAAGCACCAATACTTCAGAAATCCAGGCGATACACAAGACAGCCACAAACTGGGTTTTGGGCTCTAATTTTTACGAAGTCTCTTACCTCACTGGGAAGGAGACCTTCCAATGCAACCTGAAAAGAAATGAGGGCTTTGCTCACCCCAACGCAATGAGTCCAATCAATCAATTTTATTTAGGTCAAGTATTTTAGAAATAACTTTTTTTAATTTTTTTGTGTTATCACTTATTTTGATTAGATTCAATACAAGCGCCTAACATTTTGGTGTTTTATTTGATTCCTAATTGATCCAAAAATAGAGGAAGAAGATCGGAAAAGCAATGCAAGGCGACACTAAGATGGAAATCTCACCATAGTGCCTAAATGATGATTACTCAGTTAGAAGACTTACAGTGCCTCACATCTCTCTCCATGCGGGATGCAAAATAGGAATTTGTAAACCTATACTAAATGCTGATATACACACTGAAATCATCCTAAGCATGCAATTGCTACACGTGAAGAACCAAATGCTAAGTACTCCGAACGAAGCCTAAGTCCGGTCTATGATGTTGATCAGTGCCCGCCACAACAGGTCCTGCATGCGCTGTATACGACCTCTAGCGGCACGCAGCTTCGAGACTGAGTACTATAGATATTAATTAATATCTAAGTCCAAATGTAAATACTATAGGTACATGCAATGGTTATTACATGTTTGGCCTTAGACTTAGGGCTCATTCCACAAAAGAAAGAAAACCAGTATCGGGAAATAATGTAAAACAAAGCGATGAAATCCGTCAAAAACCACGGTGAGCCCCCAAGTGAACAGACACTTGGAAATTTGGCCCGAATGTCAAAAGTCCTTTGTACATGTATTATTACAAATTAATAGACAATAAATCTCTGTCACACAAAAAAAAATCTAAACTATCATCTCTCTCTCTCAAGAGCCTCCTACTCTCTCCTGTCGGCTATGGTAGAATAGTCAGCTTTGCTTCCCAAGGTTATGTAGGATCACCTAGGCAATCCTCCTCGGTCCGTGGTCCCTCGCAAGAAGACAAGAAAAAGAGGTCAAACAGTTCATAATTACTGATCAAATAAAGAGAGATAAGAATAAAAATGGCTAAGCAAGAAAAAATATAAAGGTCTACTCTACAAGTCGATGCTCCCCGGCAACGGTGCCATTTGAAAAACGATAAGATGGGAGTCGCTAAATAATGGCCTGACAACTCAGGCTCATTGTCGCTGATGCGACTACTCTAATCCTCACGTTGATCAATAATTAGCCCACACAAATAATTGATCAATTTAAAGAAAGAGTTAAAATTTATTATACCCTACTGAAATTGTATAGAGGCAAGCAAGTAGGGGTCGAACACGGGAAGCAAAGGTGTCAAGCAGGCGAGATAAAAAACAATAACCCAATATCCTATCAACTACTTAGCCAAAATTGACTTTTTTGGTTTTTAATTTTATCTTTTTATTTTATTTTTTATTTTATATTTTTTATATTTTGATTTTTAATTTTTTGATTTTGTATTTTCTTCTCATATTTTATATTTTTTGTATTTTCTTTTTTTTTTAAATATATGTAGTAATATAATAGATATATGTATACAAGATAAGTAAGAGAGATATAAAAAGTAAGAAAAAATACACAAAATGCAGGAAATAAAATATTTTTGGGATTTTCACAATTTTCTAATGTTTTTATTATTTTTCTGTATCTTTGCTAATTTTTTGGTATTTTTAATGTAAAAAATACTCAAAACTGGGAATAATATAAGAATCAGAAATTAAAATGGAGAAATAAAATACAAAACATAAACTTAAATTCTCCAAATTAACTTTAAAATAAAAATAATAAAATAAAGAAAATTAAGAAACGAAAAAAAGATGTTTAAGGTATTAGAGGTTTTGCAATTTTTATGAGTTTTCTTTGTATTTTTAGTGATTTTTGGCCTGAAGATAAAAGATACTAAAATACACAAAATAATTTTTTTTGGAATATTACAAAAATGTTTTATATTTTTTTATGTATTTTCTAATGCAAATAGAGGTAAAAATGCATATTTTTGATTTTTATAAATAATAAAATGCTACAAAAATGAAAAATAAAAATATGGCATTAAAAAGCAATGCAATAGGAACTTATGCTATTTTTGTGGATTTTTTAGGATTTTATAGATGCAAGAAAGAAATACAAACAATAAAAACGAAATTCACTCCTAGTAGGGGTATTTTTGTAATTATAAAAAAGTCTAGGGGGAAAGATGTAAATTTTCCAGAAAAATATAACTAATTAAAACTATTCATGGATCGAATATTAACACCCAAAAACCCAAGGGCATCTCTACAAAATCACCAAGCGCACGTGCACGGAGCTCGTGACATGTACGCAAATGATGAAAACCTGGGGGCTACAATGCAAAGTTACCAGAAAGTTATAACTTAATTAATGTAAACTCTGACTAAACAATAAATACCAAACCCGCAAGGGCTTGGTTGCAAAATGACCAAGTTTTGTCGGCTGACCTGGACACAGACTTAAATACAAATAAAACTAGTGCAACGTTCATTTTGCAAATTGTACAAAAATAAAATAACTTCAAAGGAATGATTATAGACCAATAATGAAATACAAAAATTGCTTGAGCTAATGGTGCAAAATACCCAAACGTGAGCGATCAAGCGGTTGGCGTGCTTTAACTTAGACACGTGTCGGATCAGGGACGGTCGATGACGATTGGTGTTCTGCGGTCCAGATTAGATGGCTGAAGACGATCGTACGGTGTTGGGCACGTGGGATCGAACGATAGCATAATGACCTAAAAGATCAGGGCCAGATCCAACGGTGCGGAGGGTCGATGGAAGAACAGGGATCCTCCTCCGACGAGGCGAGTTTCCCCAGCTCTGCTCCTCCTCTTCCGTTGCTCAATGATGCTCCTGAACGGCCTCGGGTGTTCCGGCTGGCTTCTTCATGATGCTGGGGGAGACCACACTCGCTGGGGTGCACCGGCGTCCTCGCACGGAGGTGGCGGAGCTGAGGAGCTCCAGGATCTCCGGTGTTGACCAAAAATTGCTCCAGGCACGAAGGCGAGCGTGAGACCTACACGAAAAGGATGAATGGGTCGAGGGAAAAGTGCCTCAACACTGCAGTTGGGTAAAATGGTCGACGGAACGGCTGGTTTTGATTGATGATGGACGGCGAAGCTCAAAGCTCGGTCGGCTTGAATCGAAAGAGGATCGTAGAGATTTTTGGATGAAATCGAGGACAAAGATGTGCTAGGATCTCCTACGGGTACCCTGAATGTAGAAAAGAGCATAAAAGAAAAGAGAAACTCACCAAAGGGGCGTCGACCAGCTTGGGCGACCCTACTCCGGTGATCTAGAGCTGCTCTATTCGATGCCCGCGAAGCTTCTTAGAGGGTGCTCTCCACTCTTGCAGTCACCAGGAAGGTCTTCGAGCGTCCAGAATTGGTTTTCGCAGGTGGAAGGATGGTCAAAGATCGAAGGGAAGATTGGAGGCATTTTTGAATAGGTTGACGACCGGCTCTAAAGGACGAGGAAATGGCAGTGATTCAGTGGCCCAATAGCCAAGGAATGATGCCAGCGTGTAAGAGCATTGGACGAGGAGCAGAGGTCGTGAAGAAATCGACACGAGAAGATGAAAGATTTTACATTGAAAGATCCACAAAAACGAACAAAAAACAAGGTCTCATGACATGGCAGGCCTCGGTCAGAGAGTTCACTGAGGTCAACCAATGAGTGAATATGGTTGGTCCACGTGGACCAACCACAAAATATCATTGGAAAAAATAATTTGAAAATCGATTAAAAATAAGAAATGATTTTATTAAATTAAGATTATAAAATAAAAAAATTTATTATTTTCTAAATTATTTTATTAGGATTTTTATTTATTTTTTCGAGGTTTAGAAATACAAGTTCCCTTTTTAGGGCTATATAAGTATATTTATCTATTTATTTTAATGTTTTATTTTTATTTTGTATATTTAATTTTATTTTTTTATTATTTTACATATTTATACCCTATTTTCATATACTTATATATATTTTTATTTTATTTTTTTGTTGTAATCGATACAATTAAATAACTAGATGTATAATCTATATAGGTATAGTTATAGGTATTATACCAATGTATTTTATACATGTATTTTATTTTTATGTTTTGTTTAGTGTTTTATTCCAAATTTATTATTTACAAATATTATAAATACTATTTACAAAATTATAAAAATATGAAATTATAAATAATAAATAAAATAAATATCTTAATCGGTACAAGTGTACAATAGGGGTCCAAAACCTAACTTTCACATCGTAACTCGGAATAATATGAAACCACCTTCATTAAATAGCTTATTAAAATTTATATACAATTAAAGGTGATTTTGATACATTTCGAGTTGTTATTTGAGAGATACAATTCTGGGAAGTTGGAATTTCGGAATTTTATTTAGATTATAACTTTTTATCTATACGTTATTTTTGTGTGAAGTCAATTTTGTATTTTTTAATATTTAATTATCTGCAACTTTCATGTACAAAGTATCTTTATTTGAAGTATAAAAGGTGGAACTAAAAATAGGTCCCAAAACTTAAGGAAAACGAATAAAAGGAATTTTTATTATGTTTTGGCGCTTATCTCCCCCTACTTTATTTCTTGTCGACCTAGTCATCGAGATGCTTAGGTCTCGGGGTTTCAGGTTACAAAATATTTGCAATATTTTATTCTTTTTTTCTTTTCTTTTCTTTATTCTATAATGTTGGCTTTAAAAATAGTATTTTATACACCATTTACACAAATATGCATTAATGATAAAATGCCTAAATTAAGCTTATTTTCACGCATTTATTAGGGTTTTTAAGGACAAAATGATAAAATAAATATGATGAAACGGAGATTCATCATCCCCCTAAACTTGCCTTTGTTAGTCCCTAGCAAACACTTATTCAATAAGTGCAGAAAAGGAAAAACAAAGAAAAGAAAAGGAAGAAAGATGAATTAAATTTAATTATCAAACTTGTACTCACAAAATCAAAGTTTGGAGCTTAAGTTGGACTTTTGAAATTTTAGTGTGGTCGAAACCTTAATGGGAATCGGATTTGAAATCCAACAGCCTTCGAGAATGTAAAAACTCTGCTCAAGTCTCCTCAATAGCCAGGTCAGAAATATATCAACTCATACTCAAACCCTTACGTCTATGAGTCTGACTCGTACAGTGTAAGTGATGGTGGCTCTCCCCAACTAGAATGACAAAGAGACTGACTTCTCTAGCATGACAACCCTATGATTCCCCAATCCAATAACTCCTTCCTCGAGGAGCAGGGTATTCCCTTCTAAATTCAAATTACAACCAGCTCAAGAGGAGGGGGTGAAGAGAAGAATGGACGATAGCTAGTGTAGCTACCTATCCTAGGATGCAAGACCAGTGTAGTCAAGTCATCCAACTGAGGCTCGCATAATTTGACTTTGATGCTCAAGCTTGCTTATTGACTGTACAACATATTCACATACTTCGATAGGAATTTTATTTTTATACAGACATGTCCACTTTTTTGGAGTTTCTTTTTTTAAATACTACATACATCAGCATTTACATAGGGAGTTTTTCCTCTTGAGCCAGTAGACTATCCCACTTTTGAAGCTTTATCGCAACCCATACTCTCCTGTCTTTATAATTCCTCATCACTAGACGGGTTGGGGTGCACTTCCCGCCCAAGAGGAGGACAAATGTTTCCACTTGTGTGCATCTCATACCGGCTAATCCAACCCCCTCACCACTCCAACTGAGTTGAGCCAAGTGAAAGGTGCATGAGTCCAAGTTAGGTCATTACCAACAAGAGTCGTGCGTGTACTCCAAAATACTCTAGTTAGGCAGTCAAGAATCCATTGAACCAAGTCTCGTGATCCTCAAAGAATTAAGTCAACTAGACCTGAAGTACCTCAATTCCAGCTCCTATAAGGTTCCTGTTATTAGGTAGATTTTAAGGTCCAACCAAGCTCCAATCTCTAGATTTTACTTAGACTTGTTCAACTATCAAACTCAATCCGAAAAATGCTAATGCCATGCAAATGCTATGCAGAAAATATTTTTGTGATGCAATTTTCAAAGATTTTGAACTTTTTATGGATTTTTGAAAAGATGATGCATATGTATTTTTGTATTTTAATTTTGCAAATGTTTTTGAGCTTTTTGAAAAGAAAAGATTTTGGTTTCAAAACTAGGGGAAATATTTACATAGGGATGCATCTTATATCTACAAGAAGTAGATTTTAAGAATTTACAAGGGTAAGTGGTTAATTTTATAGGTATGTATAAATAATGAATTTTAATGTGATGCGTATATTCCTCAAATTTATTTGAAAAAAGTTTTTCAAACAATTTTTGAAAAACTATAGTCCAACATAATTTTTACAAACAAATTTTGCAAACATTTTCACACATTTGAAAATCATTTTGCAAAGGTTTTTCAAACAGTATAGATAGAATTTTCAAATATTTTTGCTTATTCTCAAAACATTTGCAAATAGTTTTTTCAAATATTTTATTTCACACAAAGAAAATAAACAACACATTTGTACAAAGGTTGAAAATATTAAACAAAATGTTTTTCCAACAGTTTTCAAAATATTTTACAAAAAGATTTTCAAACTATTTTTCAAACATTTTGCAAAAAAACATTTTCTCCTAATTTATTAATTAGTAAATAGAAAAAGAATTTGAGGAATAATAACATCTATTTATTAGGTGATTTTAATGAATTTTGTAGTGTTATTAGCCATATTTATTAATAAAAATACTAAAGTACGAGTTATGGCTAAAGTATATACGTAGTATATACGACCCCCTATACTTAGCTTGAGCTATGTCCTCATAGATCAGAGAGAAAAAGAGAAGACGTAACTCGTGCTGAGTATAGATAAGTCTAAAGAATAAATGAATAAAGATACGAATGAATCAATGAGAAGTTGTCCCCCCTATACTTAGGATCAATTAATCCTAAGTATAGCAGACTGTACACAAAGCAGGGAGGGTCAAGGGTGGGAATGAATAGATTGTACTCAGCCTGTCTCCTCTTATACCTAGGGATAGATTTCCCTAAGTATAGACAAGAAAAGGAGACAGTGGAGAGTATCAATAAATAGAAGACCTTGGGGTGCACACCCCCCTATACTTAGGACAAAGTACATCCTAAGTACAGAAGACTGACAAAAAGGGGCGACACATTATTGGTAGATACAGAAAATAGAAAAGGAATAGAAGAAAAGAATAAAAGAAGAAAAGAATTAAGATGAAAGAGGAACAACTCGGGATGCACATCCCCCCCTACACTTAGTATAAAGTGCATCCTAAGTGTAGCAATGATGAAGGGGATGACATCTTATCGGTGAATAGGAGTGGAAAGAAGAAAAAGAAGAAAAATCATTCAAAAATGTTCTGCTCGGCTTTGTCTTCTTCTTCCTCTTCGGAAATATCATGTTCATCCTTATAGATTACTTGAATAGAGTCAATGATAGACATAAATGTATCATGTTCGACATAAGGCTTCAGAAGCTGTCCATTGACTACAAATGGTTGTGTGTCAGCTGACAAACTAGATATCAATACTCTTCCATTCTCACAAACAAGCTTTACCATAAACGGCCCAGTCCATTTGCTCTTCAATATACCTTGAAAGATCTTTAATTTTGCATCAAAGAACCACACCTTCTGGCCCGGCTCGAAGGACTTGCGGAGGATATGCATGTCATGCCATGTTTTGACCTTCTCCTTGTACACCAGGCTGTTGTCGTATGCATCGTCTCTGAATTCCAATAATCTGTTCAGATCCAATTTTGGATTCTTCTTGGCTTTCCTGGGATACAAATTACAAATTTAAATGGACTATAAAGATTTATAAATCAATTAAACGGGCAAATGGCATAGCTTGCCCTGCAGAAGGTAGTAGGGAGACATTCCCATGGGAGACTTGTACGCGGTTCTGTAAGCCCACAGAACTGAATCAAGCAGCTGAGACCAGTTCTTACGATTCGGATGCATTAGCTTCTATAGAATTGTCTTGATCTCCATGTTTGAACAGTCAGCTAAGCCATCGGATTGTGGGTGGTAAGGTGAAGCAACACGATGTTCAATGCAGAATTCTTGAGTTAGCTTCTTCACCTTTCTATTTATTAAAAGACTACCCCCGTCAGATATTAGAATCTTGGGAATCCTGGACCGTGCTATTATATGATCTCTCAAAATGTGACATACAGTCCTACTATTAGCGGTTTAGGTGGGGATATCCTCCACCCAGCGACTCACATAATCGACAGTAAGCAGAATATATTCATAGCCCTGGCTATTGGGAAATGGGTCCATAAAGTCGATGCCCCATGCATCAAAGATGTATGATATCTTAATGAATTTTAGAAGCATCGTGTCTCTCATTCTGATGGTTCTGCCCATCTTCTGACAGTCAGTGCAGCAGTTGACATAATCTTCTGCATCATTGAATAATGTAGGCCACCAAAGGCCACTCCGAAGAACTTTTGTTGTCGTTCGCCTGCCTGAATTATGTCCTCCGGATTGTTGATCATGGAACAAGGCGAGGACACTTGGAACTTCCCCCTGAGGAATGCACCTCCTCCAGATACAGTCTGCCCCCTCACAAAATAGATATGTATCCTCCCACTGGTAGAAATAGATTTTAGACAAGAATTTGTCTATTTTCAACTTCGGCCAATCTCGTGGGATTCTCTTGGTCACGAGATAATTCACAATATCTACATACCACGGAAGCGAGGTGACTGACAGTATTGCTTCATCTAGAAAGGTCTATGTAATTGGTTGCAGGCTCAGCTTAGGAGATTATGGTTCAGGAAGCCTAAATAAATTGTCGGCCACCACATTCTTTACCCCAGTTTTATCTCTGATTTCAAGGTCAAATTCCTGGAGATGAAGAATCCACCATATAAGAAGTGGTTTGGCGTCCTTCTTCTGTTGTAAATACTGGATGGCCGAGTGGTCTGTGTAGATAATCACTTTGGATCCGAGGAGATAGGATCTAAACTTTTCTAAGGCAAAGACTACCACTAGCAGCTCCTTTTCGGTGACAGTATATTTCGTTGGACCTCATTGAGCATTCAACTAGCATAGTGAATTGCAAATGGTACATTATCTTTCCTCTATCTAAGTACAGCACCAATGGCATAATCTGACGCATCGGTCATTATCTCAAAAGGCTGAGTCCAGATCGGTGGCTGCAAGACAAGGGCCTAAGTGATAATTTATTTAAGCTGATTGAAGGCAAGGAGCACACGGTCATCCACAATTAATTCATTCTCCTTGCCGAGCGACTCAGTCAAAGGTTAGGCCAATTTATTGAAATCTTTGATGAATCGTCGGTAAAAACTGACGTGGCCCAAAAATGACCTGACTTGCTTAATTGTTGTAGGTGGCTCAAGTTTAAAGATCACCTCCACATTTGCTGGGTCAACCTCCATGCCACATTTAGAACCAACGTGACCCAGCACAATTCATTCGGTCACCATGAAGTTGTACTTTTCCCACGAGAGCATCTGATTTACTTCGCAACACCTCCATGAGACTCGATCTAAATAATCCAGATATTGATCGAAGGAGTCTCTGTAGACTGAAAAATTACCCATAAAGACTTCAAGAAAAGTGCCCACTATATCAGAAAACACTGTGAGCATACACCTTTGAAATGTGGCTGGGACATTGCAAAACCCGAATGGCATCCATCAGAAGGCATATGTACTAAAAGGACAGGTGAACGTGGTCTTCTCTTGGTCTTTAGGAGCGATAGCAACTTGATTATACATAGAGTAGCCATCCAGGAAGTAGAAGTATTCTTTCGCGGCCAATCTCTCTAGAATCTGGTCGATGAAGGGTAGAGAAAAGTGGTCCTTCTTGATGACAAGATTAAGTCTTATGTAATCTACACACACTTGCCAAGAAGTGGGTACTCTGGTCGCAATCTCCTCTCCTTTGTCATTCTTCACAATGGTGATCCCTGATTTCTTTGGCACCACATGCAGAGGACTCGCCCATTTACTATCGGAGATGGGATAAATGAATCCCGCATCGCACCATTTCTAGATCTCTTTCATAATAACCTGCCACAGATTAGGATTGAGTCTTCTCTGAAGTTCTCGAGAGGGTTTGCAATCTTCCTGCAGGAAAATGTGATGCAAGCACAGTGATGGATTGATCCCATGGATATCTGAAGATCTCCAGCCTATTGCCTTGCGGTTGTATTCAAGAACCTCCATTAGACGAGATTCTTGGTCTGCGATCAAATGTGCATTGGTAATGGTCGGATACATGTTAGGTTCTCCCGCAAAAAAGGCATACTTCATATTTGAGGGAAAAGGTTTCAACTCAGGCGGGCTAGGAGAGACTTCAGAAGTGACTTCAGCTATTAATTCTGGTGGTGACTCTTTTGTCTGTTTGGCATCCACCATGCTCTCTATTGCCTCCTCATTCAAGTTTTTACAGAATGTTTCAATAATTTCCTCTTTATCACAAAATTCTTCAGTAATCTGCTCTTGATCTCGAAGTCACATCACACCCACAGAAATCTCATTCAGCGTGTCAGTAAGTACCACATCCCGATTGATAAGGGGAAATTCGACTACAGTCTCCAATCCCTCCTCAGGGCAGAGGAGTTCATGGATCTCATTATCATCCAAAAATAGGTTGGTATCTTGAATTTCTGTCAAAAAGTCGCAGTCTTCAGAGTACTCAATCACCCTTACATATGATGCATATGTCACTTCTGACAGTCTGGAATCAGACAAGGTTTCTATTTTGATCGTTTCACTGCCAGCACCGAAAGTAATTTCCCCAGTCCCATAATTCACCACTCCGTTCGAAGTCCGCCTGAATGGTCGTCCAAGTATT
Organism: Ottelia alismoides; assembly: GCA_037367405.1. NCBI lineage: Eukaryota > Viridiplantae > Streptophyta > Magnoliopsida > Alismatales > Hydrocharitaceae > Ottelia > Ottelia alismoides. Next base: position 293,780 of record JAZKJV010006087.1, read on the forward strand.
ATTGGGGTGAGGAGCAAAGGCACAGAGACGTCCATATCTAGTACAACAAAATCAATCAGGAACTGATTCCCCTAAAATGTGACTATTACGTCCTCCAATATGCCCCTCGGCAGCGTGACTGATTTATCTATGAACTGCAGAATCACCTTGGTGGGCTTGAGCGGTCCTAATCTGAATTCTGTGAGCAATGAGGATGGCATCAAGTTAACAGAAGACTTGTTGTCCAACAGAGTGTGTTCGAACTCTTGATTGAGCGTCTGACAGCACACAAGAGGCGCTCCATTATCTGGCTTCTTATCCGGGAGCTTGCCACCTTTGTTTCTAGAGTTGTGCGGATGAGGCCTACGCTTATTTGTACATGCATCTTTTAGTCCTTTCTTCACAGCCGGCATGTACTCAAGAGCTTTCATTAATGGCATATTCAAGACCAAATTCTGAATAATCTCAATGATGACAGGGTTGGATGATGAATACCCATTCATCACTCTTTATTCTTCTATTTTAGCTACAAAAACCCTTTTCAAATACATGTAGATATGTGTAAATACAATTAATTACCAAAAGCATGCATTGTGTAAAAACCTATAATTAGCATGTTTTTGTGCACAAAATAAAAGAATAAAGAGCAAAAAGAAAAAGAGGGAAATATTTAGAATAAATATTGAGCAAACCTAACCCAAGGGAGGGCTCAGCATGGGCCTGACCGCATAAAAGCCAAAGTAGAGGGAGATAGGGGCTCACATGTATATATTTGTAAATAAATAAAAACTTTATATTTTCCTCACCCAAAAATATACTTGTACATATTGTGTGTATATTTAGAAAATATCAAAAATAAAATAAAAAGATGAAAAATCAAAAAGTCAAGAATACCCTTCCTTCACCATGTGTATAAACCACACCTTTGCAATTATTTAACCCTATAAATAAATTCATTTATTTTCTAAACTTTTTGTGAAAATTCTTTATTACATTTTGTAAATAAAATAAATAAAAAGAAACAAAACAAAAATCAAATAAAAATTACAAAATTAAAATACAAAAATACATTGTATTTATACCATGTATATAAAGGTATTCATTTATTTATTTCACCCTTGTATATATGTGATAAAAATAAAATAAAAATATTCTTTTATTCCTCATTTTATCTTGTAAATAAATAAAATACAAAATTAACATTAAAACACATAAAAATAACAAATAAAAAAAATCAAAAATAAAAATCCAATATAGTGTACATATACCTATATATAGAGCTAACCTATTTTTATTCCCAAAAATTAATTAAAAATCACCAAAAAATAGAAAAAAATAAAAGAAAAATATTTCATGTTTTAAGTTTTCTCTAATTCGACCTATTTCTGCCTTAAAATAAATGGTCAAAAATCCGCTACACGTGGCAGCCGTTGATTGGGCCACGGGGGAATGTTGACCCCGGTCAACTCCCCCGCGCCTCCTTCCTTTTCTGACCGTCGCGCGCCACGCCTCCTTCCCCGATTTTTCCCACGCGCTCCAGCCTGTCATCCACTCAACCCCCGCGCCCGGACTCTTCGCCGATCATCCCTCTCCCTCGCCGGATCTTCCGCCATCAAATCAAAGCCTTCCATCTCCGTCGAGCCTCAACCCTAGTCGCCCCTGTCACTCTATATATTTTCACCTCCGCCGCCCTCGCGCCGCATCTTTGGCCATTCTCTTCTTTCCCCGTGACCTCCATCGGCAAGGCGAGAGTGACAGCGAGCTTTTGCCAGTGTTGCAGTGAGGTGAAGGAGCGAAACCATCGATCCGGCGTAACCTCGCCGTCCTTGCTCCGCCGCCGCGTCGAGCACCGAGCTTCAGGCCTTGACGCCCTTCGAAGCTACGACCAGGAGATAGCCCATCTCCAGCACAGTCTACTTCAGCCATCAGGTGACCTTAGTTCGTTCTATTTTAGTCTAATTTCCGATTACGCCCAATTCCGACCATCGCCGCATTTTTCCGATTCCGGCCACCTCACACATCATCTCGACCCCCCGACCCGACCATCACCTTCACCGTGTCCCCACGCACCTTCTTCGCCCATTCGCACAACCCAGATCGCACAGGATCTGGGATTCGAGTTCCCTCGCCGTCGCTTCGCCGGAGCTCGTTCGCCCCACCGCACCGTTCATCTTCACGCCATCTAACCGGGTCGAGGCACTTTGCCCTCGACCCGCGAAGCTGCTGAACTCTTTTGCAGGTCAAGAGGAGGCCGTCTGAGGTCCCCCAACTTCAAGCCAGGAGCTTCTTCTCCGCCGGCCGTGCTCGAGCTCCTCGGAGCTTGGTTTGACCGTCGGAGACCATCAGCAGACGCGGGAGCCTCCCACGATTCTTCGCCGATCTTCAGGAGGCTCATCGGAGGTCCCTAGCGCACGCACGAGCTCGGCGAGTCTCGCCGGGGATCAGTTCTTCGAGGACCCTCCGTCGCCGTTCGATCGTCCTCATCGCTCCAGTTCTGATCGTAGCCGTTCATCTTTGGAGGAGCAGTAGCTGTTGATCTATCTGAGATCTCATCTGGGCCGTTGAGCAGCGAGGCTAAGCCACTACATCTCTCAGCCGTTCGATCATATACGTGGCTGAACCTCGACCACCCGATCTGAGCTCGGTTGCCTTCGAAGAGCCACATCGCATCTGCACCGTCCAATCAACCACGTGGACGCACGCCAGCCGTCGGATCAGCCCAGCGCTTCCATAGTCAAGGGCGCGTTTGTTCTCCGCCGTCCGATCATCCACGCGTCATCATCTGGGCCGTTGGCTATTAATAAAGGGGTAAATTTCATAGGACCCCCCTCTGCTTGTTTCATTTCTTTTTAGTCCTGTAATTTGTTAATTCAGTTGTTTATTTTCTGGGTAATTTGCATCAAGGACCTCGCGCTTTATTTTAATTGCAATTATACCCCTGCCAGTAGTGAACCACGTGCGTCGTCACGTGTCTTTTTGGGTTATTTGCAATATATGCCCTGTATGTTCTGGTTGTTATTGATTGAATAAAATGTTTTGTTTATTTGCATTTATGCCCCTGTGAGCATTGTTTTGCACATGTGCGTTATTTCTTGGGCTTTTTGCAACCATACCCCTGGGCTTTTGATACGAGTTATCAAATAGCCCTAGGACTTGGTTTTTATTACATTTAGGTCCCTGTGTGCCCCAGACACGTGCTTGGCACGTGATTTCTTGGGTAATTTGCACCAGGACCCCAGAACTTTTGGGTATTTGCACTTAGGTCCCTGTGCACAGTGCCCCACAATTATTTTTGAATAAAATATCAAACGAACTCCAAATCCAATGAAATTTTGACACATGGCTCCTGCCATGGTGTAGAAATTTCTATGATTTTTGGGGACATTTTTGATTTGATTTATTATTTTTAAAAATTCAAAAACCCTCTTTTTATTCACTGCCTGACTTTAAAATTACCAAAAAAAATATAAAAACATCTCCAAAAATTCCAAAAAAATTAGATAATGTTTATTGCTTGTTGATTGATTTTTCAGCCAATTTTGGCTACTGTCCATCACATAAAAACCATAAAAATTGAAAAACCCCTAAAAACCCATAAAAATTGTAATAAAAAAATTAAAAATCCAAAAATAATAATTAGGGTGCCTAAATTTTCCTTATTCTTTATAGAATATAGGAAAATTACCTTTAGGGCTTTTTGAGATCCAAAATTATTCTATTTTGTGGTCTTAAGCCTTGCAGGACAGTACCCTACATTCTTTGCATTGTTTGATTTTTAATAATTATTTTACCCATTATAAAAATTCCAAAAATTCACCAAAAATAATAAAAAACATAAAAAACCTAAAAACCAATTTTCCATAATTTTTGCATCATTTTTGTGTGTTGTATAAATTGCTGAAGTCCAGTGTTTGTGTGCTTTCATTCATTTTCTCATCTTTTCAAATTCTAAAAAAAAAAAAAAATTCAAAAACAAATAAAAAAAAACCATAAAAAAAAGACTCTTTTGGATTCTTGACTACATCGTAGGCTTTTTAAGCCAATCTGTGCTCCTTGAGTTCGACCCTGGGAGCTATACCAGGTTAATCTTATAGCAGGACCGCTCTATTCTGTGTTTTGATTGTTTGATTTCTTTGAGTGGTTTATTTTCTTGATTTACGCATTCGAGTGACTGAGGACAACGACATTGTGACTTATTTTCTACCTTAGTTGTTCGGGAATTTTGCGTGATCAGAATGGCGCCGTTGCCGGGGAGCACGGCTTTGTAGTCAGTTATTCATTCTGCTATTTTTGTCTCTCTCTATATTATAACTGTTTTCTGACACTCTCTCTTTCTATTTTTTGTGCGAGGTACTGCTTGGACTACTTGGAGTACACTTTTTGAGGACCCGCACGGGAAGAAGAGCAGGAGGAGAGAGAGGGGAGAAAATTTTTATCTCAGAGAGAGAGAGAGAACATTATTCTTGTTGTAATAATTTAGGACTTGAACTTTGAACTGTGGACACTTGTAACACTTAGCGGGTCTGTTTCGCTGAGCACCGGTGTGCTCGGGGGACCCAATTGGATTTTCGCGGCTTTCATCGTGGTTTTCATAGCTAGCTGCCTTTTCCGGTGTTTACGCGGTTTTCCTCGAGCCCCTAGATTTAGGACTTTCTGTTGATTGTGACGTAGATATTTAAGGCCCAAACACTTAATAGAATAATCTGTTCCCATAGAACGTAATTGGACCTTAATAAAATTCATTGAAAAAGTTAGTAAAATTGGATTTGAGACCACGTGCCGTGAGGAGTCACATACAGCGCTGGCAGGACCCGTTGTGGCGGGCACCGAGTGACTCCCAAGATCGGACTCCGGACTCAATTCGATTAGCTAACTATTGTTCTTCACGATCAATAGAAGTTGCTCATCTAGGACTCGGTTTTTCCCGTTGCATCATTTAGGTAGTTTTATTTCTGTCTTTAAATTCTGCGCGGATCACTTGCATGTAGAGTGCTGGAGACAAGGTACGCATTTCTTTCTCTGCATGCATCATTGATTTCTCCGTGCATCGGCTTTTTCGTCTTCTCCCTCTGTTTTTGGATTAATAATCATCAGGAGAATCAGAAAAACCGTTAGGCCGCTTGTATTTATTTTGAAAAATATTTAAAAAGAAAAACAAAAAAAAATTGGGACTGGATAACATTATTGACCCTAAAAGACACTCACAATTAAAAATTTGTCTTGGGGAGAGCAACCCCCTCATTGCTTGGTTTGATTGTGCGAGAGAGTGACCCGAACACTAGGTAGATCCCTCCGGTGCTCATCTCGACTGATTACCGACTCTTCTGTGCGGGACAGTCAGTTGAGAGAGTATCGGGTATCCCAGCAGGTCACGTAATCGCTCTGATATCTTGATTGTTCACCAAAAAAAATTGACAAGATAAATTGACCGAGCTTTCACGGTCTTCAGATTGTGTTGTGTTGGTGAACCGGGGGTTTGCTTGCAATCATATTTTCTCCAGATCTCATCCGCCCAACTCGCCAAGATCAAGATGATGGGTAGACGATCTCTTAGGCAGCCTCTGGCTACACCGCTTTCAGGCGAGTCTACTTCATCATCTAGGTTGGCCCGTGAGAGTCGAGACCAGCTCTCCGGGCCCGAGTTCGAATCCACCCTGTTCCCCCTCGATCCCCTTTCTTCTGTTCCTGAGAGACATGAGCCCGAGGAAAGACGAATTCATTTGACAGAACCTGAGTTGGGCTCTTCTGATTTTGCAGACATCCCTATGGCTGGAGCCGGTAGTTCAGATGATCGCCAGCCCGAACACTTTGTCTTAGACCAGGGAGCGATCAACTCCACCCTGATCGCGTCATTAGAGACAGTTCAGAACCAGTTACGCGATCAAGGGGCTTTCATGATAGAGATGAGGAGGGAGTTGGAGAGACTCCGAAGAGAGCGAGACGAGCCGAGCGAGCCGGAAGACATTCCTGATGCTGATGCAGAGGCAGCAGCCGCAGCAGCAGCCGCCGCAGCAGCGGCAGCCGCCGCCGCAGCAAGACCGATGCGGGAGTTACACAACCCAGGATCTACACTGATGCACCAATGGGTGGTGATTCCTGCTATTGTGGGGGATTTCAAGTTCCCTCCGAACACCCTGCAGATGCTTCCTCACTTTCATGGACTCGCCACTGAGGAACCCCACCTCCATCTCCAGGAGTTTCTGATGATCTGCAGCACTGTCCACGATCGTCGTGTGGACCAAGATACGATTCGAATGATGGCCTTCCCTTTTTCACTGGCAGATAGAGCAGCTTCCTGGCTGAAACATCTAGGGAAGTTTGTGTACACCTGGGATCAGCTCCGCACCGAGTACTTGAACAAGTACTATCCACTCGGGCGGACGAATGCAGCGAGGGCCCTGATCAACAACTTCTCCATGCTCCCTAACGAGCAATTTCATGAGGCATGGGAGAGGTTCAGAGAGCTTCTGGATAGATGCCCACACCACGACATTTCGAAGCCGAACCTAGTTCAGAGCTTCTTCAGTGGGCTGACACCAGAGCTTCAGGGTCTGGTGAATGCTTCTTGCGGCGGGTCCTACTTTGCCAAGGACCACAACCAAGTCTGGGCCATCTTTGAGGAGATGTCCGAAAATTACATGGTGATGTCCCAGACTCGGTTGTACACACAGAGAGTTCAGCCGCCAGGACCCGTGCAGTATCAGCGGATAGCACGGGTTGATGCGGGTCCATCCAGTTCGTCCACAGTTGCAGCCGCACAGGCAGAGTCGGCCGCTGCGGACATGGGGATAATCAGCGAGAAGTTGGACCGCATGGAAATCATTGAGAAGAAGCAGTGCCAGGGCATAACTCAGATGGAGGAAATGGCACAGACTCTGAGCGACATGAAGACCCAGCTCTTGTGTCTTCAGGAGGCACAGACGGCTCCTCAGCCCCGTCTTCTGTCGCGAGGCGATTCCGGTGGCAGCCGCAGCTCGTCCCAGCGCTCCAGCTCTTTGCAGCAGCCTAGACAAGTTCACCTTGTACAGGCGGAGCCGTACCAGCAGCAGCAGCCCTCTTACCAGGCACCACCATCTCCAGACTTGCAGATGGTGGTATATCAGCCGGATCAGCCTCTGGATGTACTCCCACCAGCCCCATACGATGCAGAGCCGTTGATGGACGTCAACGGGATTTGGTATGACCGTCCTCAACCTGGAATCCGACGAGACCATCCCGGATTCAGGTGGGGGAATGGGGGTAACCAACCCCAGCAGCAGCCAGCCGGTCAGGGAGGGCAGTACTCCCAGCAGAGGGATCACCAGCAGCACCCAGCATCCCAGCCATCATCGTTCGTATCTCGTCCCTATCAGCAGCAGGGACAGTATTGGAGACGTGAGCAGCAGGCTCACCAGCAGCAGCATCCATCCTCTTACCCCTCTCAGCCACAGCAGCATCAGGTCCAGCAGCCTCATTACCAGAGAGGCAACCCGTCGGGCTCCCATGAGAGCCCCGCCATGGATGATATAGCCCGCCTCTTCACAGAGCAGCAGGCTACATTTAGACGGGAGATGGACGAGTTCCGCCAGGAGATGCGGGACCTGATGAGAGGGAAGGCCGCCATCCCTGCACAGATCGAGCCGAATCCGAATAATTTGAAGAGGAAATCTGAGCAGGTAGTTCACACTGATCCTACTACTTCTAGTGACTCATTTGATGTTATCTCGTCGGATATATTTGATACTGATTTTGTCACACTTAGGAGCGGTAGAAGACCAGCAGGCGGCGCCTCATCTGAGCGACATCACGAGGATCCATCTAGAGCGCCAGATGAGGAAGAGGAGAGCGGTACTGAAGCCGCACATCATGATGACGGTGGTACTGATGCCACCAGAGATGCTGATTCACCCGGCGGTACTGAGGCCGCCATTTCACAACATAGAGGAGGTGGTACTGATGCCACCAGGAGGGCCGAGCCAGCCAGCGGTACTGAGGCCGCAAGACATTTAGTTGCAGAGCCAGCCAGAGGTGGTACTGAGGCCACCAATATTCATTTTGATAGAAATGTTGTCTTTTCTCGAATGAATGTGTCTCAGAATTCTGATTTGAATAAAGGAAAAGGTTTAGTTTACTTTGATCCCCCTGTGGTGAATGATGTTTGTAAGGATCCAGTCATTGAAACATCTAGACCTATTCCTAGTCCTTCATCTGAGAAGGACCCTGTGATCCCCTTTCCTAGAGCCCTTGAGTTGGGGAAAGGGAAGAAAAAAGAAAAAGACCCAAAAAAGAGAGAGCAGGAGGAGTTCAGCCAGAGCATGATAGACCGATTTCACATCCAGCTGACCCTCAATGAGGCTTTGCAGCACATTCCTCTTCTTCAGCGATCCTTGAGAGACAGGACTACAGTCAGGAGGACGAAGAGGAACAAAACCGCAGAAATTCATGTGCTAACAAAAGCCACGTGTTACGCGATCCAGAACCATCTGCCGACTAAGAGGCCAGACCTAGGGGCCCCGTATGTCAGATGTCAGATTAGTGAGCAGATGTTCGACCGTACTCTCTTAGATAGCGGATCGTCGATCAACCTTCTTCCGGCAGCCCTTCTCCACCACTTAGAGTTGGGCACTCTTAGACAGAGCAGGACATACCTTCAGTTTGCTGATCGTTCTGTCAAGAGGCCAAAGGGGTTGTTGCGAGACGTTGTCGTCACGATTCAGGGTTTGCAATTCCCCGTGGACTTCGTAGTGCTGGACATGGAGACCCCTGACTCGTTGACCGATTCACCCATCATTCTCGGTCGCCCATTCTTGGCCACAGCCAAGGCAGTGACTGACCATGACAGTGGGAAGGTGTACTTTCGCGTCCAGGGCGAGAGTATACAAATAGAGACGGTTAAGGACCACAGAGCCAGATCCAGATCCCGCTCACATGGCAGTACAGATTCAGAGCAGCTGACAGACGCGGAGTCAGACATCCACCAGGACTGTGATTTTGTGATCACAGATGATGAGGCAGCTTGGGCAGACCCTGCAGCACAGACCATCCTCTCATATTCAGATACAGCTGATGCAGAGATGATAGCAGAGGATAGTCTGGAGAGCACAGCCCTGGTTCAGGATACTATTGAGACAGCAGAGTCGGACCTTGATCGCGACACGATTCTCAGTGATGGTGGTACTGAGGCCACCCTGCTCTATGGTGGTGCTGATGCCACCTTGTTCTCCAGTGGTACTGATGCCACTGAGTTTGATATAGATCCCTCGGATTCAGAGTCTGATTGGGCAGATTGTAGTGATCAGATGCCAGATCTGGATCCACCTGAGCCTATAGATGAGGAGGAGGTAGAGGCAGAGCAGGCCAGAGACAATGTAGAAGACCCGCCTTCTCCAGATCCAGTTTGTGAGAGTTCGTTATCATTCTCCCAGGCAAATTTGGCAGAATTGTCTGCATACACACATCTTCTTCAGAAGCCAGATTTGCCAGCACCTAGCTGTCCAGAGCTAAAGCCGCTCCCTACTTCGCTGAAGTATCGATTCCTTGCGGGAGAGTCTGAGATGTGCCCAGTCATCATCTCTGCAGATCTGACTGGAGAACAAGAATCCCGTCTGATGGAGGTTCTTGAAAAGAACCGCAAGGCAATTGGATGGAGCGTAGCAGATCTCCATGGGATCAGTCCTTCATTATGCTCCCACCATATCTATCTTGAGGAAGGGGCAAAGCCGTCGCGTGAGTTCCAGCGGCGACTGAACCCTAACCTGAGAGAGGTTGTTATGAAGGAAATATCAAAATGGTGGAGTGCAGATTTTATTTATCCCATTTCCGACTCCAAGTGGGTTAGCCCCTTGCATGTGGTGCCCAAGAAGACGGGCATCACGACTGTGATCAGTGAGTCGGGAGAGGAGATTGCTACACGAGTACCCACCTCTTGGAGGGTCTGTGTTGACTACAGGAGACTCAACCAGGCCACCAAGAAGGACCATTTTCCCCTGCCTTTTATTGATCAGATCATAGAGAGACTGGCAGGGAAGAGCCATTATTGCTTCCTCGATGGGTACTCGGGCTACAATCAGGTAGCCATCGCTCCTGAGGATCAGGAGAAGACCACCTTTACCTGTCCCTTCGGTACTTACGCCTTTCGACGCATGCCATTCGGGCTATGTAACGCCCCTGCGACTTTTCAGAGATGCATGCTGTCGATATTTTCGGACATGGTAGGGGAGTGTTTGGAGGTCTTCATGGACGACTTCTCGGTTTACGGCGACGGTTTCGATTCCTGTCTTGATTGCCTAGACCGAGTGCTCCAGCGATGCATTGCCACCCGTTTAGTTCTATCTTGGGAGAAGAGTCACTTCATGGTGACTCAAGGGACGGTGCTTGGCCACATCATCTCCAACAGAGGCATGGAGGTTGATCCAGCCAAGGTCGATGTCATTAGGAAACTCACACCGCCGTCCAATCTGAAGCAGTTACGGTCATTTCTGGGGCATGTTGGTTTTTATAGGAGATTCATTCATGATTTCAGCAAGATTGCCCGACCGTTGACTGACCTCTTGACGAAAGACACCGAGTTCCTTGTAGATGACAAGTGTCTTTCGTCCTTCGAGACTCTCCAGCAGTGTGTAATTGAGGCTCCTGTCCTTCAGCCGCCTGATTGGTCTCTCCCATTCGAGATCATGACGGACGCCTCCGATTTTGCCGTAGGGGCAGTGCTAGGACAGAGGAGGGATGGAGTACCATTTGCGATACACTATGCTAGCCGCACATTGGATTCCGCCCAGCGGAATTATACAGTCACAGAGAAGGAGATGCTAGCAGTAGTGTTTGCCCTAGATAAATTCAGATCATATATCATTGGATCCCGAGTGACCTTGTACACAGATCACACCGCCATCAGGTACCTCATGGCAAAGAAGGATGCCAAGGCCAGACTTACTAGATGGATCCTTCTACTCCAGGAGTTCGACATTGAGATCAAGGATAAGCCTGGAGTCAAGAATGTGGTGGCGGACCATTTATCCCGACTAGAGCAGCCTGAGGATTCAGAGCAGATTGATCCGATCAGAGATACCTTCCCAGATGAGGCGATCCTTGCTATCGCCTCACTCCCGTGGTATGCCGATATTGTGAACTTTCTCGTTGCTGGGAAAGTCCCACAAGATTGGCCCAAGCAGAAGATCGAGACCTTCCTTGCGAAGGCCAAGTATTACCATTGGGAGGATCCCATCCTTTACCACGAAGGAGGGGATAGCATCTGGCGTCGGTGTATTCCTCAGGAGGAGCATCATAGTGTCCTCACTTACTGCCACAAGCTTGAGGCAGGAGGACATCATTCTGGGAGGAGAACGGCACAGAAAGTGCTCCAGTCCGGTTTGTGGTGGCCTACCCTCTTCAAGGACTCAGATGAGTTCGTAAAGAGGTGTACTGACTGTCAGAGGATGGGCACTTGTGGACAGCGTGATATGATGCCGATGCAGCCCATTCATTTCTGTGAGGTTTTTGACGCATGGGGCATCGATTTCATGGGTCCATTCCCTAAGAGTCAGGGATTCGAGTACATTCTGTTGGCCGTAGATTATGTTAGTCGTTGGGTTGAGGCTATCCCCGCCCGAGCCGCAGATGCAAAGACAGTTTGCAAATTTTTGAGGAGACACATCATTATGCGGTTCGGGGTTCCACGAGTTCTGATTTCTGATGGGGGATCTCATTTCATCAACGACCAGGTGAAGGCACTTGCTAGAGAGTTCGGCATAGACCATCGTGTTGCTACACCATACCATCCACAGACGAATGGTCTAGCTGAAGTGTCGAATAGGGAGATCAAGAATATTTTACAGAAAGTCGTCCGCCCTGACCGAAAGAATTGGTCACAACTTTTGGACTCGGTCTTGTGGGCATATCGGACGTCTTTCAAGACTCCATTGGGTACGTCTCCCTTTCGCCTCGTGTATGGCAAGCCTTGCCACCTACCAGTGGAGCTGAGGCACAAGTCACTCTGGGCAGTTACAGATATTCTTATGGATCCAAATGGTATAGGAGACCAGAGAAGGGCAGAGTTAGCCGCCTTGGAAGAGCTTAGAGATGCAGCTTTCTCGAACAGCCTACATTATAAGGAGAAAGTCAAAGAGTGGCATGACTCTCATATCAGCCACAAGCATTTTGAGATTGGACAGAAGGTATGGCTGTTTGATGCAAGGCTTAGATTATTTCCAGGGAAGCTACAGAGCAAATGGAAAGGACCCTATTTGGTCAGAAAGGTACACGATAACGGTAGCATTGATATATCTGAGTTATCTTCTGAGAGTACCTTTCGAGTGAACGGCCAGCGGCTCAAACCATTTCTAGATCATGAGCCGCGGGACGTTATTATTGCTGCTATTCATTTTGCGTGAGATGTGGTCTTTTGACTCACATCCTTTGCATCTCACGCCTGATTTCCACTGTTCTTCCGCCTGTATAGATCCAGTTGTCCATACCATTCTATTCTTTAGTCCCACATCCCATTTCTCATCTTATGATTACGCTATACTTAGGGTGTACTTTACCCTAAGTATAGGGGGGATGTCGGACCTGCGATTATTCTTTTCATTCTTTCTGCTCTTGTTTTTGCTGCCTATACTTAGGGATATTTTACCCTAAGTATAGGGGGGGCAGATTCTGTATATTCTTCACTCGGCTTTCCCTTCATGTACAGCTTTCTATACTTAGGATTAGTTAATCCTAAGTATAGGGGGAAACCACCGAGTTCCTCTCATTTTATTCATTTATTCGTTCCTTTTCACTTCCCTTTTACTAAGCACGAGTTATGTCTTCTTCATCGCTCTTGATCACTCTGAGGACATCGTTCGAGCTAAGTATAGGGGGGGTGTGTATATATTTCATATATACTTTAGCCATAACTCGTACTTTGTGTGAGTGTGTTAATAAATAAAAATTGGCTAAAAATCACAAAAATTAAAAATTTTTCATGTACATAAACCTCCTTTATTCTTGCACATACATAGCTAGTGTACAAAGTATTCTTGTAAAAATGATTTCAAAAATCTTTTGTGTAAAGCTTGTGTAAATATTTTTGTATCAAAATTATGTATATAGTACAAAATTTTTTCCAAAATGTTTTGAAAATCAAAAGTTTGCAAAAATCTTGTGTAAATGTGTGTAAATATCTTTTTGCAAAACCTGCACTTCATGCATCATTCATTCATGATTTCAAAACATTTTTCAAAATTTTTTTTTTGCAAAATATTTGTAAATAGCATCTTGTGTACATATATGTATATAGTTTTTCCTGGATGAGAGTTGACATGTAAATTAAGCCTGGAATTAAATTGAGAAATGGAGCTTGAATAAGATCTTAATTCACTTAACTTTAAGAGGAACCTTGTAGGACTTAGGGTTAAGGCTTTTCAGGTCCATAAGGACTTAATTCTTCGAGTCCACTAGGCTATGAGCATATGTCATCTTGATGAGCCTAAGTAGAGCACTTAACAACACACGCATGACTCTCAGAGACAATGGCTTCACTTGCACCTGCACTTTACACATGGCTCTCCATGGATGAGGTGGTGAGGAGGCAGTTTCCTTTGGCTTGGGGTAGCATATGAGGGTAGTACTTCTAGGCGGAACCTCTCTTCTTCTTATAGTGAAGGAAGTGCACCTCAACTTGGTCTAGTGGTGTTGAAAGCTAAAGACAGAAGCTGTGGGTTGCAATAAAGCTTCAAAAGAGGGATAGTCTACTGGCTCAAGGGGAAATTTCTTATATATGCTGCACCATGTAGATATGTTGTACAGAAGTTGTTGAAAAAAAAAAAAAAAAAAATGCAAAAATGCAAAAAGAACTCCAAAAAAGTGGTGGGTCGGATTGAAAATTTAATAACCCCACCGGAGTGAAAAGCAAAAGCTTATGGTATCATGTACATCTCATGAAGCTTGCAGCGGGAGACTTAGCTACACTGGCTAAGCTTCCAAAACTCTATACTTCTACCCCCTCTCCTTGAGCCGGTTGCACTTGAACTTAGAAGGGAATACCCCGCTTCTCGAGGAAAGAGTTGCTAGACCGAGGCATTAGAGTTACCAGGTTGAGGGAGGTTGTTTCTTTGTCACTTCTGAGGTGGGGAGCCACATATCACTTACACCGCAAGAAAAGATTCATGGTCATTAGAGTTTGTGTATGTAGACTTGTTCTGATCTGGTTTATTGAGGAGTCTTGCCCATAGATTGGTGGAACTTGGAGGCTGTTGAGTTTTAGGCTTAAGTCCAAATAAGGTTCCGACACATTAATAATCCAAAGATCTGATCGAGTTCCATATTTCAAGTTAATGAAGGCAAAGTTTAATAAGTCAACCTTGATCCATGTACATCCTCTTTTTCTTTTTCTTTTTCTTTCTTTTTCACTTCTTTTTCAAATAAGTGTTTGCTAAGGGACTAGCAAAGTTAAGCATAGGGGGGTGATGAATACCCATTCATCACTCTTTATTCTTCTATTTTAGCTACAAAAACCCTTTTCAAATACATGTAGATATGTGTAAATACAATTAATTACCAAAAGCATGCATTGTGTAAAAACCTATAATTAGCATGTTTTTGTGCACAAAATAAAAGAATAAAGAGCAAAAAGAAAAAGAGGGAAATATTTAGAATAAATATTGAGCAAACCTAACCCAAGGGAGGGCTCAGCATGGGCCTGACCGCATAAAAGCCAAAGTAGAGGGAGATAGGGGCTCACATGTATATATTTGTAAATAAATAAAAACTTTATATTTTCCTCACCCAAAAATATACTTGTACATATTGTGTGTATATTTAGAAAATATCAAAAATAAAATAAAAAGATGAAAAATCAAAAAGTCAAGAATACCCTTCCTTCACCATGTGTATAAACCACACCTTTGCAATTATTTAACCCTATAAATAAATTCATTTATTTTCTAAACTTTTTGTGAAAATTCTTTATTACATTTTGTAAATAAAATAAATAAAAAGAAACAAAACAAAAATCAAATAAAAATTACAAAATTAAAATACAAAAATACATTGTATTTATACCATGTATATAAAGGTATTCATTTATTTATTTCACCCTTGTATATATGTGATAAAAATAAAATAAAAATATTCTTTTATTCCTCATTTTATCTTGTAAATAAATAAAATACAAAATTAACATTAAAACACATAAAAATAACAAATAAAAAAAATCAAAAATAAAAATCCAATATAGTGTACATATACCTATATATAGAGCTAACCTATTTTTATTCCCAAAAATTAATTAAAAATCACCAAAAAATAGAAAAAAATAAAAGAAAAATATTTCATGTTTTAAGTTTTCTCTAATTCGACCTATTTCTGCCTTAAAATAAATGGTCAAAAATCCGCTACACGTGGCAGCCGTTGATTGGGCCACGGGGGAATGTTGACCCCGGTCAACTCCCCCGCGCCTCCTTCCTTTTCTGACCGTCGCGCGCCACGCCTCCTTCCCCGATTTTTCCCACGCGCTCCAGCCTGTCATCCACTCAACCCCCGCGCCCGGACTCTTCGCCGATCATCCCTCTCCCTCGCCGGATCTTCCGCCATCAAATCAAAGCCTTCCATCTCCGTCGAGCCTCAACCCTAGTCGCCCCTGTCACTCTATATATTTTCACCTCCGCCGCCCTCGCGCCGCATCTTTGGCCATTCTCTTCTTTCCCCGTGACCTCCATCGGCAAGGCGAGAGTGACAGCGAGCTTTTGCCAGTGTTGCAGTGAGGTGAAGGAGCGAAACCATCGATCCGGCGTAACCTCGCCGTCCTTGCTCCGCCGCCGCGTCGAGCACCGAGCTTCAGGCCTTGACGCCCTTCGAAGCTACGACCAGGAGATAGCCCATCTCCAGCACAGTCTACTTCAGCCATCAGGTGACCTTAGTTCGTTCTATTTTAGTCTAATTTCCGATTACGCCCAATTCCGACCATCGCCGCATTTTTCCGATTCCGGCCACCTCACACATCATCTCGACCCCCCGACCCGACCATCACCTTCACCGTGTCCCCACGCACCTTCTTCGCCCATTCGCACAACCCAGATCGCACAGGATCTGGGATTCGAGTTCCCTCGCCGTCGCTTCGCCGGAGCTCGTTCGCCCCACCGCACCGTTCATCTTCACGCCATCTAACCGGGTCGAGGCACTTTGCCCTCGACCCGCGAAGCTGCTGAACTCTTTTGCAGGTCAAGAGGAGGCCGTCTGAGGTCCCCCAACTTCAAGCCAGGAGCTTCTTCTCCGCCGGCCGTGCTCGAGCTCCTCGGAGCTTGGTTTGACCGTCGGAGACCATCAGCAGACGCGGGAGCCTCCCACGATTCTTCGCCGATCTTCAGGAGGCTCATCGGAGGTCCCTAGCGCACGCACGAGCTCGGCGAGTCTCGCCGGGGATCAGTTCTTCGAGGACCCTCCGTCGCCGTTCGATCGTCCTCATCGCTCCAGTTCTGATCGTAGCCGTTCATCTTTGGAGGAGCAGTAGCTGTTGATCTATCTGAGATCTCATCTGGGCCGTTGAGCAGCGAGGCTAAGCCACTACATCTCTCAGCCGTTCGATCATATACGTGGCTGAACCTCGACCACCCGATCTGAGCTCGGTTGCCTTCGAAGAGCCACATCGCATCTGCACCGTCCAATCAACCACGTGGACGCACGCCAGCCGTCGGATCAGCCCAGCGCTTCCATAGTCAAGGGCGCGTTTGTTCTCCGCCGTCCGATCATCCACGCGTCATCATCTGGGCCGTTGGCTATTAATAAAGGGGTAAATTTCATAGGACCCCCCTCTGCTTGTTTCATTTCTTTTTAGTCCTGTAATTTGTTAATTCAGTTGTTTATTTTCTGGGTAATTTGCATCAAGGACCTCGCGCTTTATTTTAATTGCAATTATACCCCTGCCAGTAGTGAACCACGTGCGTCGTCACGTGTCTTTTTGGGTTATTTGCAATATATGCCCTGTATGTTCTGGTTGTTATTGATTGAATAAAATGTTTTGTTTATTTGCATTTATGCCCCTGTGAGCATTGTTTTGCACATGTGCGTTATTTCTTGGGCTTTTTGCAACCATACCCCTGGGCTTTTGATACGAGTTATCAAATAGCCCTAGGACTTGGTTTTTATTACATTTAGGTCCCTGTGTGCCCCAGACACGTGCTTGGCACGTGATTTCTTGGGTAATTTGCACCAGGACCCCAGAACTTTTGGGTATTTGCACTTAGGTCCCTGTGCACAGTGCCCCACAATTATTTTTGAATAAAATATCAAACGAACTCCAAATCCAATGAAATTTTGACACATGGCTCCTGCCATGGTGTAGAAATTTCTATGATTTTTGGGGACATTTTTGATTTGATTTATTATTTTTAAAAATTCAAAAACCCTCTTTTTATTCACTGCCTGACTTTAAAATTACCAAAAAAAATATAAAAACATCTCCAAAAATTCCAAAAAAATTAGATAATGTTTATTGCTTGTTGATTGATTTTTCAGCCAATTTTGGCTACTGTCCATCACATAAAAACCATAAAAATTGAAAAACCCCTAAAAACCCATAAAAATTGTAATAAAAAAATTAAAAATCCAAAAATAATAATTAGGGTGCCTAAATTTTCCTTATTCTTTATAGAATATAGGAAAATTACCTTTAGGGCTTTTTGAGATCCAAAATTATTCTATTTTGTGGTCTTAAGCCTTGCAGGACAGTACCCTACATTCTTTGCATTGTTTGATTTTTAATAATTATTTTACCCATTATAAAAATTCCAAAAATTCACCAAAAATAGTAAAAAACATAAAAAACCTAAAAACCAATTTTCCATAATTTTTGCATCATTTTTGTGTGTTGTATAAATTGCTGAAGTCCAGTGTTTGTGTGCTTTCATTCATTTTCTCATCTTTTCAAATTCTAAAAAAAAAAAATTCAAAAACAAATAAAAAAAAACCATAAAAAAAAGACTCTTTTGGATTCTTGACTACATCGTAGGCTTTTTAAGCCAATCTGTGCTCCTTGAGTTCGACCCTGGGAGCTATACCAGGTTAATCTTATAGCAGGACCGCTCTATTCTGTGTTTTGATTGTTTGATTTCTTTGAGTGGTTTATTTTCTTGATTTACGCATTCGAGTGACTGAGGACAACGACATTGTGACTTATTTTCTACCTTAGTTGTTCGGGAATTTTGCGTGATCATTGGACAAGGTATTTTCATATTTTTCATTTTTTGTGTTTCTTCATTGCTTCTGGGAAAGGAATATTTACAGAATCTCCAATAATGACATCAAAAATAGTGTCCATATTATTGTTTACAAGTAGATGGCAAAAAGGCACAGAATCATTTACAATGTGTGGACCAAAAACTACATGCTTGGCTTCTGGTACTGGCTTTGGCTTTGCTGTAGGTGCAAGATTCTGCAAGGTTGATGCTGGTTCCGAGATATGTGCATTAGTCTCCAATGTTGGTTGATCGACACTGAGATTATTGTCATCTCTTTCTGTTTTTGTATTTTCTTCATTTTTTGTGAGTTTTCTGCAGATGGTGTTCCTCCAAAAATGTTGTGTGGCCCTCGCGTTGGTTGGACTAACGACTCCCTGTCAGATACAACGTGCTTTCCCTGCAGTCGTTGATGGTTGCAGCGTCCTACCGCTCTAACAGTGTTAGATATAAACAAATCATTTCTACATGAATCAGGCAGATCACTGCAAGCTACCTGCTCTTTGCGTCGAAAGTTATTCAGATTGGACTCGACTTGGGCTGGTATGACGATTTTGGCAGTCGTCAGGTCATCAATCTTCTGGGTCATCTTAGCCATATTTTTGACAAGTTGTTCAAGACAGGCGAGGGTCGGATTCACCGGTGCAACCTCAGATGAATCACCCCTTTGGGGCCTCTGGTTCTGATAATGTAGAGGGGTTGTTGTTGGTAACCTCGCGAAAAATGGTGAGGGGGGAAACGAGAGGGATATTGTGAATATTGTTGGGAGGGATATGAATTGTGATATCCTGCAGCCGGTTGCTATGGAGGGTGGCTTTGATTGTGGTAGCCTGATCGCTACTGCGGGTATCCTTGCCTCCATGTGTTCCCATATTACTGTGACTACTGATTTTGAGGATGGAAGGGCTGGAAGTTCCTGCCTCCCTGCTGTTGCTGGTGAGGTGGCCAATTGATCGAGTTCGGACACTGGGAGTGTCCCTGAGGGCAGGTCAGTTGTTGTTCATGTTCCCACATACCATTGATCTCTTTAATTTGCGGTAGGGGAGGAGGAAACTGCTCTGGATATACTGGTTGCAGCTTTGGTTGATAGACAACCATCTGGTTCTGGGATTGTGGGAGCTGCTCCGGGACCTATACGTAGTATACATGTTGAAATGGTGGAAGCTGTAGAAGACAAACTAAGGAGGCTGGATATGTGGTGATTCCTTCTGCTCAGCGGAGTTCCCGACAGTCGCAGATACAGAGTTGTAAGTGTTGGCATTCAGGGCTCGAACTAGCTGCTCCAGTTGTTGAGAAATCAAGTCGAGCTTTTCCAAGCCATGGGTTTTCTTCTCAATAATAGATAATTTTTTGAGGTCCTGGGACCTCTTCTCAATAATGACAACCTTAGACAAGTGTCTCCCGATAATGCCAAGATTGGAGCTCTCGTCATTGTCTTCAATAGGGGGAGCCAAGTTTACTGGCTTGCTTATCGTGGCGGGCATCTTCATGTAGGAGCGTGATGAGGACTGAGCGGCCTCTCCTTCAACCATTTCCTCAAAGGCATTCCATACCATGTCCTTATCCTTGTTAAAATGAGAGCTATCGCAAGCGGCATCAACGAGCTTTTGGCTCTCTAGTGTGAGTCCACCAAAGAAATGATGTACGAGACTAGTCTTTGGAATCTTGTGGTGGGGGCTTCCCATGCCTAACGGATGGTTTCAAGGGGTTGTTGACAGAAACTGGAGATGTGTGCACTGATGCTGCCTCGGCTACCCTTGTTAATTCAACCAAGTTATCGATCGGATTAAATGTTAAGTTCGTTGCAGTCGGGTAATCGAGACGTCATCAAAAATACCACTCAAATTTAATTTTCAATTAATTCCAAGCGGTAGACTTATTTTACTTGGGCAATCCCAAGGTCAAACATAGGAAGGCAGATGTCTCCTTAGGTAAATTTTTAGTTAATCCTAGGGTCAGATTTTCAGAAGAATTTTTTTGGTCTTTTTATATTTTTTATGCAATTTAAGGGAAAACAATGCAAGTTCAGGCCAAAGTTTAAGTTAAATAAAAAATATGTACAAATAAAGTCCAAAATTAATGAAACTTAGCCAGAAAGTGGAATGCTATGAAACTTAGTGTCTACAATTTTTTTGGAATTTTTAGATTCTATTTGAATTAACTATGAGTAAAATAAGAATGTAGGGTAGTTTTTGCAAAACTAATTTTAATAAATACCAAAATACATTATTTTTTAGATAAACCATTATCCTAGATAGGTCTAAGTGTGAGGAATCCAGGAAAATTAATATACTTAAAAATCTATGTAAATTGGACCTATTAAAAATTAGTTTGGCAAAATATTATTTGATTTATTCAGACCTCGGGATGCGTACAAATGCAATCATTTTTGGGCACAGTGTAGAGTAACTTAATCTAGGTCTAATGTGATTTTATGTTGACTTTAAAACGACAAAGAATTTAATATTAAATAAAAGGCAGACGGTGGGTAAAATATGTCAAATTTCACCAAAATAATATTATTAAATTCAAGGTGCCTCACAAAAATAGGATATGTGTCGTATAAGATAAATGACAAGTTAAACTACAACATGCAATTTTTGGAATTTAGAAATGATGAAAAATGGACATCTAAATATGCGTGCAAAGATAGGGACCAAAACGCAATATAGAAAAAAGAAATTTCTTAGAATAAAACGTGCATACATGGACTAAAGTGCAAATACCTATAATGCGGTGGGTATGGGTGCAAACTTCCCACTAGAACACGTGCTCCTCACGTTTCGCGCCTGGTAGGGACCAAATTACAATTTCTGAAACTTTTCGGGGCCTCGTTGTAATTTACCCAGCCCTTACGTGAGAGACATGTGAGGGGGCTAGGCTCGGATGACGATGGAGGCTCGGGCAGAGGCTTCGGAAGCTCTGGAGGTTTGGCTTAGCTTCGGAGCAGCTTCGGTCACTCCGAGCCTAAGGTCAGGGAAGAGGCTCGGAGACTCCATGTGACAAAGGCTGGGCTGCTAGATCAGGAGCTATCCAATGGCGGCGTGATGTGGTCGACTTGGCATGCAGAGGACCATCAGATCAGCGAGATCTAATGGTATCTGGAGCTGGAGGGGTTGGCGACGCGGCTTGCTGCAGGCCGTAAGATAAGGTCGCATCCAATGGTATCTGGAAGTCGAAGTAGAGGCGATGTGGTATGATGAGAACCGTCGGATCTAAATGATACAACGATGGCTGGAAATCTTCTTCTTCAGTCTGTCGCCTCCTGTAGCGGACTTGGTGGGGCTCCGGCGGTGATGCTCTGGCTCTGTCGCCTTCGTTTGTGCTTGTGGAAGCTCACCGACGACTCCTGGATGGCTCAGATCAATCGTGGAAGCGTCAGGAGTCCGCCGGAGGATCAGGAGGTAGCTTGAGTTGATCGGAGACTGGGTGCGATGAAGCTCGAAGCTGCTCCGACGTGAGGTCCGGCTAGTGAAGATTGTGTGTCCTGCCGGATTAGTTCATGCAAGAAATCGAGTGCAGTGCTCGTGGGGGTGTGTGCAAGGGCAGTTAGGACTAAATCATGAAGTGATCGTTGGTTGATGATACTCCTCTGACGTGATGACGGAGCTTTGGTCAGAAGAGGATGCGAGGCGTTGTTGGAGTGAACGAAGGAGTGTGCAAAGGTGAGAGATCCATGGCGGAGCTCGGTGGATGGTCGGAGAGGTGTGGAGTTGATCAGAGAAGCGGAATAAATTAAGAGAAAATAAGGAAGAAAGAAGATGAAGGTTGGAGAAGATGATGGAGGAAGCTACCTGGGGTTAGAAGCTCGGTGAGGAGCTCCTGCTCATCGCTCGAGGGTTGGCAGTTGACCCGAGCTTGTACACCTCATCGAAGAGGCTGCAACACGGCGTGCTACATCGTGGATCTCGCCGGAGATGGTTCTTTGTCGTCGCTCGGATTTCAACCCAATCTCTGTCACAGGAAGGGAGACTAAAGCACTAGGAACTCTCGTGTAATGGCGGATAGGGTTGAAAGTGGCCGTTGGTGCTGGATTTATAGAGAGAAGGTAGCGGTCCGGGTGATGGTGGGAGTAGTTTACGTAGGGGTGTGGAGAGAATAGAGTGGCTGTTATGGGGTGACTGGGTGATGGCAAAGATGAGAGACGTATGGGCTTCATCGTGGGGTCGTTGGAAAGTGGAGATAGTGGCTGGAATGGCGATGGAAATAGAAAGGGGGCGGAGCCTTCGTGAGGTGAGGTGACGTGGGCGAGGGTCGTTCGGAGGTAGAAGACGAAGTCTCCACCATTGGATCACGCGATCCAACGATGTAGCAGTGGGCGCTAGGGAAGGGTTAGGATTAGATCGGGACGATGTGATCGAAGGGCTATGGAGGGCGCCACATGGCGGGCGTTGGCGTGGGTGCTGAAGAATGGTGGATATTAGATCTGTCATAGGATAGAAGGGTCGCAATTGAGCGAAGATGAGCAAATGAGATCTAATCATCGGGGCAAAGATCCAGCAGCCATGAGCTTGCCATGTGGAGGGCTAAGGTTGAGGCGGGAGTTAACGGTAGAAATGGAATCTGGGGAATGATCGGATGGCTATGGTGAGTTGTGGAATGGAGGGCCAAGATCTGAAGGAGATGAAGGCGATCTAATGGCCAAGAGACAAGGTGTGTGGCGGGCAACTGAGTGAGTTGTGTGGCACAACCAGAGTGCGCCACGTGGCCCAATCTGATTGGTTGAGGATGAAATGTGGAATAAGAGGGAGAAAATGGTTAAATTTGGAAAAACTCAAAACATGAAAGTTGTAGATCTCGATGAGATCTAGAAGTTTTATGTTGACTAATAATGGAAACGAGGTCAAATAAAGTAATAAAATACAAGGGTAAAAATATACATACATATAGTATACAATGGGGGCCCAAAACCCAAGTTTTGTATACGAGCTCTGATTTAAATGAAATTGGTCTCATTTTGAAGGTCTCTGAATGTGTATTAATTTAAAAGTGAATAGACCTAGATCAGAGGTTGTATGAGAGAGATATGTGCATTCTAAGGTCCATGGTCTCCAACTTGGTTTGGGGTTTTTATTTGTCAATTATTCAAGCTAGCATTTTTTGTATTTTTCTTGTATTATTTGTTAGTAATATATGCAGTATAAAGTGAATTTATGGGTTTTATAGCTAGTGTAAATTTATACTAATCGGTGATTTCTACAAGTGAATGGGCTTCTTATTTAATGCAGACGCAAATGCTAAAATGCAAGTGTTATCAATGCATGCATGAATGCTAATTATGCGATATTCGTGGAAATATGCTCCTAATTACTCGGGAACAAGGCTCTATTTTCAACTTTAAGAGTGATGAATCACATATTCATCAACCCCCTATACTTAAACCTTGCTCGTCCCCTAGCAACTAAAATGAAATGCAAGAGTGAAATGAAATTGGGTTCCATACCAAGGTCATGAACAAAAGTTGAAAATAGAGCTTGACTCGACCTTTGGATTAAGAGTGTGGCGTAACCTTATTGGGACCTAAACTTAAGATCTAAACGACTTCAAGTTCCACAAGTCTTCTATTGAAGACGCCTTAATAGTCAGGTCAGAACAAATCCTCAAATGCAAATTTCAGATGTCTATGATTCTTACTTGTACTGTGTAAGTGTAAAATAGCTCTCCACGTCATAAATGGCTAAGAACCATCCTCCTCTATCAAGGTAACTCTGATTCCCCGATCCAGTAACTCTTTCCTCGAGGAGCGGGGCATTCCCTTCTAAGTTCAAGTACGACCAGCTCAAGAGGAGGGGGTAGAGAGAAGAATGGACGGTAGCCAGTGTAGCTACCTATCCTAGGATGCTTGACGAGTGTAAACAAGCCATCCGGCTGCAGACTTCTGGCTAATATACATACTCCAACATGTATTTTATTTTTACTTTGGACTGTCTTATATTTTTGGAGTTTTTACAATATTTTTGAACTATATACAAGGTGCAGCATGTACATCAGGAGTTTTTCCTCTTTAGCCAGTATACTATCACTCTTTTGAAGCATTATTGCAACCCACAGTGTCCCGTCTTTAGATGTCAACACCACCAGACTACGTTGAGATGCACTACCCTCCCTAGAGGAGGATGGATGTTTCCACCCGTGTGCTACTCCAAGCTAAAGGATTCTACCTCCTCACCACCTCATCAATGAAGAGCTACGTGCATGGTGCTTGTCCAAGTTAGGTCATTATCTAAAAGAATCATGCCTGTGCATGAGATATTCTACTTAGACTAATCAAGATGACATATAAACATAGACTTGCAGACTCAAAGAATAAAGTTACTTGACCTGAGAAATTTTAACTCCAGTTCCTATAAGGTTCCTTTGAAATTAGGTGGATTAAGGTCAAATCAAGTCCCTCTTCAACATCTACTCATAACTTGGTTCAAAACCCACTAGCTTTTCACCTTGCATATGCAAGATATGCAGATGAGATGGAGATGACATGCTAGGTAAATGCAAGACTCTCTTTTTTTTACTTTTTATATGCAGAGATGATGTGCAAGAGTAAATAAGAAGCCTTTGATTTTGATTTTTCCAATTTTTTATGTCAAAGTATACAAATTTACATGTATTTTACAAAATAATTTCTCCATTTTTACCCACCCCGTAATTATTTTATAGTATATACAAAAATGCATGAAAGTACGAGATATGGGAAAAGTATATAAGTAATATATACACGCCCCCCTATACTTAGCGTGTGCTATGTCCTCAAAGCACGAAAAGCGAGGAAGAAGACATAGCTTGTGCTAAGCATAGGAGAGCAAGAAGAATAAAATGTATAGAAGTCGTCCTGCCCCCCTATACTTCGGCTCTGACAGCCTAAATGTAGAAGAAGATCAAAAATGGGGCGGACGAGGTCAAGAGGGGAAGTTGATGAGTATTTATACATGATGAGCATCGGTCCCCCCTATACTTAGGCTCAGGTCATACTAAGTATAGGAGAGGAATGAGTATGAGGACCGATGAGATCTAGAGGATGTACATTGAAGAGTGAATAGACTCAGGTGACCCCCCCCCTATAGTTAGGATCTGGTCATCCTAAGTATAGTCGTAGATGGTGACATATGAAGCTGGGGCGAGTGATTAGAGTTGCGGGAGGTAGGAAAAGAATACACAGGAATGGTGGGTATATACAAGGATCGTGGTCTGAATCTTCTTAGATGCTGCTGATGGTGAGAGCTCACTACTGCAAGGTCTCATGTGCGGCTCTATGTGTATCTACTGAGTCTATCTCGCACATGAATACAATCTCCTCAACATGGACTAACTATTCATTAGATTTGACTAAGTGCTTCAGCAGTTGTCCATTGAATAGGAATGTCTGTGCTCCATCTGTGAGATATGAGATCTCAATACATCCACTATCATGCACAGCACAGACTATGAATGGGCCCGTCCACTTGGATTTCAGCTTGCCTTGGAAAACCTTCGGCCTTGCATTAAACAACCATACCTTTTATCCATGAACAAAGCTCTTTCGTCCGATATATCTATCATGCCAACGCTTTACTTTGTCCTTGTACACCAAACTATTGTCGTATGCTCGGTTTCTGACTTTCACAAGCCCATTCAGATCCATCTCTCTCTGTTTCTGTCCTAGGTGTGTGTTCCAGTTGACCTTTTTTATTTCCCATTCTGATTTGTGGCACGGCTTTCCAAATGCCATCCTGAAGGGGGAGGTTCCTAACGGTGTCTTGTAAGCTGTCCTATAAGCCCATAGGACTTGATCCAAGATTTCAGACCAGTCCTTCCTGTCTGGACGAACAAGCTTTTGCAATATGGTATTTACCTCCCTATTCGACACCTCAGCCATGCCATTGGTCTGTGGGTGGTAAGGACTAGCGACATGGTGTTCGATGCCATAATCCTTCAAGAGCTTCTTAACCTCTATGTTCACGAAGTGACTACTCCCATCTGATATCATTACTTTGGGGATCCCGAACCTAGAGATGGTGTGATCTCTAATGAATTTACAGACAATCCTACTCTCTGCGTCTTGGGTTGGCATAGCCTCCACCCACCTTGATAAATAATCTACCGCCAGAAGGATGTATTCGAATCCGTGGCAGATCGGGATTGGGCCCATGAAGTCGATGCCCCAGGCGTCAAAGAAATCACAAATGATGACAGGCTCCATCGGCATCTCATCCTTGGAACCAACGGTTCCTCCCATTCGCTGGCATACCGGGGACGAGTTCGCAAAGGTAATCACATTGCAAAACAGAGTCGGCCAGTTAAGCCACACTGAAGTACCTTCCATGCGGTCCTCTTCCCAGAGTGGTGTCCTCCTTCCTCTAGATTGTGGCATAAAGTAAAGACACTCTGATATTCCTCTTGAGGAATACACCATCTCCAGACACAATATGGTCCTTAAAAAAAAGGATCGGATCCTCCTAGTGGTAATGTCTCGAATCCGACTTCAGTCGATCTATGTGGCTCTTGGGCCAATCTTCGGGAACTTTCATGGAGACAAGATTGTTCACGATATTGGTGTACCATGGGAGTAAGTCGACAACAAAAATCGACTCATCAGGGAAGGAGTCTCGAATTGGCATATCATCGGAAGCATTAAGATCCTCGAGACGGGAGAGGTGATCAGCTACTATGTTCTTCTTTCCAGGTTTATCACGAATGTCCAAATCAAACTCCTGGATAAGTAAAATCTACCTAAGAAGATGTGTCTTCGCATCCTTCTTTTCCATTAAATACCATAGTGTTGTATGGTCAGTAAACACAATCACCTTGGATCCAATTAAGTGCGATCTGAACTTATCCAAGGCGAACACTACCGCAAGCATCTCCTTTTCTGTAACTATATAGTTACGCTGAGCAGTATCAAGCACTTTGCTTGCGTCGTGTATGGCGTATGGCGAACAGGATCCCTCCTCTGTCCTAACACATCCCCAACAGCAAAGTCTGAAGCGTATGTCATGATCTCAAAAGGTAGAGACCAATCTGGGGTTTGTATGATCAGGGCATCCATGATCATCCTTTGTAATAGCTTAAAGGCTTCAAGACATTTGTGATCAACAATGAACTCTATGTCCTTGCCAAAAATCTCAGTTAGCGATCGGGCAATCATCGAAAATCCAAGATAAATCTCCTATAGAATCCAACATGCCCGAGGAATGACTGCAACTATTTCACGTTGGTTAGTGGTTGAAGGCGTCTGATCACGTCCACCTTGGCAGGATCACCCTCCATTCCTCTCTTGGAGATGGCGTGCCCCAACACAATGCCCTTCATCACCGTGAAGTGACTTTTCTCCCATGAGAGCACCAGATTAACCTCGCAACACCATTTGAGGACTCGGTCCAGATTCCTATGACAGGAATCGAAGGAATCATCGTGGATTGAGAAGTCATCCATGAAGACTTCCAAGAATTCGCTGACCATTTTGGTGAATACAGCAATCATGCACCTTTGAAAGGTACTAGGAGCATTGCATAACCCAAAGGGCATGCGCTTAAAAGCATAGGTATCAAAGGGGCATTTAAACATGGTTTTTTCCTATTCCTCGGGAGCTATGGCTACTTGATTGTAGCCCGAGAACCCATCTAGAAAGCAGAAGAATTCTTTCCCTGCTAATCTCTCTAAGATCTGATCAATGAACGGTAGGGGGAATGATCCTTCTTCCTCACGGCATTCAGGCATCTATAATCCACACAGACATGCCATGACATGGGTACTCGTGTCACGATCTCCTCTCCGTCCTCAATGGTGGTCATCTGAATTTATGACTTTTTCAGGACAACATGGATTGGTGCCACCCATTTGGAATCAGAGATGGGATAAATAAAAACCCATGTCATACATTTTCTCTATCTCCTTCTTCATGACCTCCCATAAATTTGGATTTAACCGACGTTGGAATTCACGAGAGGGTTTAGCCTCATTCTCTAAGTAGATATGATGTGAACAAAGAGAGATCGGAGATGCTCCAGCCTATTGCCATGCAGTTTTTCTCCAGGATCTCTAGCAAGCGAGATTCCTGCTCCTTGGTAAATCACGAGCCGATGATGACCGGATATTTCTTCTCTTGTCCCGCAAGGAAGGCGTATTTTAGTGTTGTGGGTAAAAGTTTGAGCTCAGGTAAGGTGTGATCATCAAGGAAGTCTGGTTCAATCGAATCTGGCTCTGTGCTGGTAGTGGTTGGATCTGTCTTTGAGATTGTTGCCACCAACTCATTCAGCTCTGGAGTCAGATCGTCAAAGGTTTCCAAGCAATCGGCAAAAGCCACGTCCGACCATCATCCTCATCTTCTGATTATCCTAAAGGGGGAAGGACTGACAGGCCCAGTTGGGCCTCTACGTCATCGAAGATGTAGGGGGATGCACATTCTGTGTTGTACTCGTTCCTAAGGGTCTCGCAAACTGACTCATGCACAAGATATTATCCGGAGGAGAGGGACTCATTAGTGCTAGCTAGGTTCTATCTCCATGGCCCAACGGTATCTACATTAATACAATCTGCTTCAGACGAAGAGTTACTCGGTATTGGATTCTGAATCTAGCCTCTGCCACCCGGTCTGCTTCCTCTCAAGTTCCTCATCTCCGCCTGGAGTTTGGAAGTGATTCTTCACGATCTTGTAATCAAATAAAGCCCCTGTTGTTCTGAGGAAGGGCTTTCCTAATATGATCTGGGAATCTCTCTAATTTTGTGGGGTCTCCATATCAAG
The DNA here is from genome assembly GCA_037367405.1 of Ottelia alismoides. NCBI lineage: Eukaryota > Viridiplantae > Streptophyta > Magnoliopsida > Alismatales > Hydrocharitaceae > Ottelia > Ottelia alismoides. Next base: position 322,667 of record JAZKJV010006087.1, read on the forward strand.
GACTATAAAGTCCACCATGTAGTTCTGACCCTCGACTTTGATGATAACGTTCCTCAATTCTCCCTGCAACCTCTTGGTTGATTTATCTGCAAACTGAAGTAGAGCTCTGGATTTCCTAAGAGGATCCGAGATTAAGCCGCTCGTAGAGGGCTGTAGGCATCAAGTTAATTGAGGATCCGTTGTCAAGGAGAGTACGTGCAAACATAGTGTCATCGACACAACTCACCACATAATGTGCACCCATGTCTCTTCATTTCCTTGGAAACACATTCTTTATTGCACAAGTAGTGGCTACTGACAGAACGTCTTTCTCAACATGGCTTTTGATCTTCCTGCTGACCCTAGTAGGTGTGCATCTCACCTTAAGGTACTTCTGGAATGCAGGTGTCATGTCCACATACTTATCAAAAGGGATTGTGACCTTGATGTAATTATTGCAAAACTCTGCCATCTCAGGGTCATCTTTTTGAATTTTTTTAGTTTTCTTATTCTACCCTTAAGAGCTCGGGGAAAGGGATTATTGATGCTAACTCAGATTCTGAAACTGAAAGATTTTCATTGAAATGATGAACTGAGTTCTGTACAGGACTCTAATACTAACACTAACTCGGACTCTGACTAAAAGAAAATTTCTGCTGCGAAACTGGTGATGCATCTTCCGCGACTGCGGGGACATCCTCCTCAAATGGAGGTGTGGGCTCCTCATCGATCTCATCGAACTTACTGCTGGTGATTTTCTCCTTCTCTTTGAGGACTTGGAAGTCCTCTTCTTCTGTTGGTGGTGGTGGTGGTGCTCCTATGCCTCCAAGTTCTCCTCAGGTAGAGACTTGGCGGCATCTTCCTTCGATGCTCGTGCCTGATCAGGTACGATCATGTCCTTTTGCTCTTGAGGGACATATGATTAACATTATCGTATGAAAGGATCTCATGTTCAGATAGGGAATTATCTAAATAGTATACCTGATCTCGAGGTCAGTTCTGAATTTGATTCAGGCTATTTGGGTTATCCTGAACTTGGGTGGGAATTGGGGTCTTTGGTGCCATCTGCTGGTCCTGGGTATGGGAAACACGATTCAAATCCATTCTCATATCTAAGTATACATTCTGAATTGTTGGACCCTATCAGTCATGGTCTGGATCGCCAAGATGAGGGAATCCAATTCACTTGTGGGCGGGGCTTGTTGTTGCTGACTGAGGACCAGTTCCTATATTGGACCTGCTGGCCATGCCGGTACTACTGCTGATGGGAAGGTGGTGGAGGGCCCTGCTGGCCCGAGTGGAACGTGCGCTATTGTTGGTATTGTTGAGGCCAGTACCCTTGTCCGGGATAGGACTATACGAAGCACGGTGCAGGGATGGAGTTGGTTTCCTAGTAAGCTACGGAAGGTCAGTGTGGCTGAATGTTCCCTATCCCCGACTGTCTGCTGACGGGTCATGGTTGTACCACATCCCCGTTGATCTCGAACACCTGCAGAGGCTCCTCGTATCTTGTCCCACTTGTAAGGGTGTGTGTTGCTCCTACTGAGTATACTTATGCTCCTCTACCTAGCTACCCTGAGGCCCTGGTGCTTGTTCCTATACTAGATGAACTCGATGTATTGGTACAGGTGGTGCAGAAGGGGCAGGTAGCCGTATCTTGGCTACCTTCTCAGTCAATTCCTCCACTTATTTCGGCAATCACGAGAACGCCTCAAGGTCAGTGACTCTCTTGTGAATCTGCTCGACAATGGTTAACTTGTCAGCTATTATCCCCATGCTGGGGATGAGGTCGTCCGTCAGATCCGCTACAGTCCTCCAAGTTATCTCGTTGGATAGGCTTGAAGGAGATAACTGATAGGCCATGGTGGCCTGAGATCTGCACGTTTCCGCCATCTACTCTAGGATCTTTCATACGATGTCTTCGTTCTTGTTCAGATAGCTTCCTCCACATGCGGCACTTACTAACCCCTAGATCTCCGAGGTCATGCCACAAAACAAGGTCTAGACTAAGATTGCTTTTGTAATGTCGTGGCAAGGGTATTCTGCGTTAAGTCATTAAATCTATCCCAGGCTTCATGGAATGGTTCATTGGGTCCGTGGGAGAAACTAGTGATCCTGGTTCTCATCTAGTTAGTCCTACTGAGCGGGTAGAACTTCTTCAAGAATAGGTCCTTGAACTGCATCCGGGTCGTACATCTCACCCCGAGATTTTTCAACCAATGTGCTGCCTTATCTCCTAAGTCAAATAGAGTGTCCTTCAACCTGATGTAGTCTTTCCCAACCCTAGGGTGACTAAGGTTGTTGCAAACCATCTCGAAGTCTCTAAGGAATACGTATGGTTCTTCGTTGGCATTTCCGTTGAACTTTGGTATCAAGCTCAGAAGTGGGACTTCAGCTCAAACGCTTCATGGAGGACCTCAGGTACAATCCAGCTATGTATTTCGTTCTCTGCGGGATTGTAGGCGGATACCATGGGTCGATCAATTCTTCAGCCTCGATGACTTGTCCCATCCTAGCCATCAATTCTGCATTCATTTGTTCTGCTCTAACTAGCCGGGCCAGGACTTGGAGCATGGGATCCTCTCTGGGTTCCTCTTCGTCTAAGTGTTTCTTTGGAGGCATTTTGTCCTCTTTTCTTGGGTAAAGAAGATGGTCTGAGTTAGAGGACATATCAATGAGGTCATTCTCACCAAGGCGATGGTCTTCCTCGGTGGGATCAGAGGAGAGAAAATGGTTGGTTTGAGGCTAAACACCTTGGGAGTGATGGATCCTGAACTCAAGAGGGTCATGAGCTCGGGTTGGCCCAAGTTGCATTTGGGCTGGTGAAGATGAGCTTCGTGGGGGTTTATAGAAAGATTGGTGAATCAGGAGTAGATATCCCCCCAGTCAGTCATCTTGGATGGAGAGAAGAAGAATCGGGAGTCTAAGTGTAAGATAGGATTTTACTCCTACCCGAAGCAAGCAAATGAATCCAAAACCTATTTTTCACACTCAATACGGTGAAGGACACGAAACCGAGTGCTATTAATCTTATTGATTTTAAGTATGAATATTCAGACAAGTAGCAAAGGTTACGCGGCCTATAGGGGAGTCGGCTAAAAGCCGGATGCGTCTCCCCTTTTTAACATGTCGCCTAAGATACCAAAGCCCTTCCTTTGTCCGCTCCTATCACCAGCCGAAAGTTAAAGCACCTGCCCCTATCTACCTACAGAGTAGGCAGAGGCTGAGAAGGCTATAACTTCGCCCCTATCTACCTGTCAAAGCAGACGGAGGCTACTAGCAACTTGTCGCGATGCACTGCAATCTTGCCCCTACTATCTTCTGGAGCAGCAGAGGTTACTTGGCATTATTCAGTTGAACTTGTAGTTCTGTCTGTGATATTTGCTCGGATCAGGGTATGCGAGATGGAAGGCAGGGATTTTTGGCTCTGCTTTAGAGTGTGTAAAAACACTCTAGTACCCTCACTCAGCTTGAAAACAAGGTTGGGGTTAATCTCTCGCAAACAGAATTTCCGATTTTATTGATTTTTTAGGTCAATTTTGTTTAGCAGTCTCGGTTTTAAGTTAGGTGATCACTTTTTTAGTCCAACTACAAAGCACGCCTATTGTCCAGTCCCAATTTCCTTTTTATCTTAAGTTCGAAAAACCAAGGGGAAGGAGTAGAGAAAAGCTGATGCAAAATAAAACTACGATGAAATGATAAGTAGAGAAGACTTACAGTGATCGTTTCACATTTTATGCAGGATACAAAACAGAATTGAAAACTTTTATTCTATATGCAATGCATATGATAAAAGCTGCTCCTAAATAGGCAAATCTGTTAGCGGGTGAAGCACAGATTGAATTTGGCTAGATCTGCGGTCTAAGTACATCTTTTATGTGTGAAGTGTGGTCCTAGAATTTTACGAACACAAACAAATCCTAAAGTAGCTCTAAGAGCCAAAAGTGCAAACCTATTCTACGCAAAGCAATCCACACAGCACACGATGACACATTTTTCACTAAATTTACATGCGCGAGAACCCAAATGAGAACTGCTAGAAAAAATGCAAAAATAAATAAAAATTACAAGTCCTCACAAATCTCTCAAATTATTTGCATGCAAGTTCCTCGGTTCGCCAGGCGAAACGCCTCCGACTCCTCATTTTCCTCGCACAAAAATAAATGGAGGTCAGATAAAGGGCGACACAAAATACATAAAATTAAATGATTGGGAAATATTTACAAGAAAAAGCTGAGAATTAGATTACCTGGGGATGGAAATCTAAACTCAAATTCTCTAAAAATTAACCTAAGATGTGCCTCCCCGGCAACGATGCCATTTTGATGTTGCCTTGGCTACCCTTATTAATTCGACCATGTTATCGATGGAATTAAATGTTAAGTTCGTTGTAGTCAGGTAATCGAGACGTCGTCAAAAATACAACTCAAATTTAATATTCATTGAATTCCATGCGGCATATTTATTTTGCTTGGGCAAGCCCAAGGTCGTACTCAGGGAGGCAGTTGTCTCGTTAGATAAATTTTATTTAATCCTTAGGTCAATTTTTTAGAAGAATATTTTTTGGGTCTTTTATATTTTTATGCAATTTAAGGGAAAACAATGCAAGTTCAGGCCAAATTTTAAGTTAAATAAAAAATATGGCCAAATAAAGTCCAAAATTAATGAACTTAGCCAGAAGGTGGAATGCTATGAAACTAAGTGTTTACAATTTTTGGAATTTTCAGACTCTAAATGAATTAACTATGAATAAAATATGAATACAAGGCAGTTTTTTACAAAATTAATTTAATAAATACCAAAATAATTTTTTAGATATAAAAATTATCCTAGATAGGTCTAAGTGAGAGGAATCAAGGAAAATTAATAAACCTAAAAATCTATGTAAATTGGACCTATTAAAATAGTTGGACAAAAATACTATTTGATTTATTCATGCCTCGGGATGCATGCAAATGCAATGATTTTTGGGCACAGTGTAGAGTAACTTAACTAGGTCTAATGTGATTTTATGATGATTTTAACAAAGAATTTATTATTAAATAAAAAGGTATACAATGGGCAAAATATGTCAAATTTCACAAAAATAGCAATTATAATTAATACTAAATTCAAGGAGGCTCACAAAAATAGAATACGTATCAGACAAGAAAAATAACAAGTTAAACTACAACATGCAATTTTTGGAATTTCGAAATGATGAAAAAGGGACACCTAAATAAGTGTGCAAAGACAGGGACCAAAATGCAATATAGAAAAATAAAATTTCTTAGAATAAAATGTGCATATAGGGATTAAAGTGCAAATACCTATAACACAGGGGGTATGGGTGCAAACTTCCCACTGGAACACGTGCTTCTCACGTGTCGCGCCTGGCAGGGACAAAATTGTAATTTTTGAAATTTCTCGAGGACCCGTTGTAATTTACCCAGCCCTCACGTGAAGACACATGAGGGGGGCTAGGCTCGGACGGCGATGGAGGCTCGAGTAGAGGCTCGGGAAGTTTTGGAGGGTCGGCTGAGCTTCGGAGCAGCTTCGGTCACTCCGAGCCTAAGGTAGGTGAAGAGGCCCGGAGACTCCACATGGCAAAGGCTGGGCCGCTATATCAGGAGCGATCCAACGGCAGCGTGATGCGATCGATGTGGCATGCAGAGGACTGTCAGATCAGCAAGATCTAACAGTATCTGGAGATGGAGGGGTTGGCGACGTAGCTTACTGCAGGCCATTGGATGAGGTCGTATCAAACAGTATCTGGAAGTCGAAGCAGAGGCAACGTGGCGTGATGAGAACCGTCGGATTTAATGATCCAATGGTGGCTGAAAATCTTCTTCTCTGGTCTGCCTCCTCTTGCGGCAGACTTGGCGGGGCTCCGGTGGTCATGCTCTGGCTCCACCGCCTTCGTCCATGCTCATGGAAGATCACCAGTGAGTCCTGGTTGGCTCAGATCAATCGTGGAAGTGGCAGGATTCCGTCGGAGGATCAGGAGATAGCTGGAGTCGATCGGAGACCGGGTGTGACAAAGCTCGAAGCGGCTCCAGCGTGAAGTCCGGCAAGTGAAGATTGTGGGTCATGTAGGGTTAGTTCGTGCAAGAAATCGAGTGCAGTGCTCGTGGGGGTGCGTGCAAGAGCGGTGAGGCCTGAAGCGTGATGTAATCGGTGGCTGATGATCCTCCTCCACTGTGACGGCAGAACTTTCGTCGGAAGAGGGTGCAAGGTATTGTCGGAGTGAACAAAGGAGTGCGCGAAGGTGAGAGCTCCAAGGCGGAGCTCGGTGGATGGTCGGAGAGGTGTGGAGTTGATCGGAGAAGCGAAATAAATTTAGAGAAAATCGGAGGAAAGAAGATGAAGGTTGGAGAAGACAATAGAGGAAGCTACCTGGGGTTAGAAGCTCAGGGAGGAGCTCCTGTTCATCACTCGAGGGTTGGCAACTGGCCTGAGCTCGTGCAGCTCGTTGAAGAGGCCGCGGCATGGTGTGTTACGTCGTAGATCTCGCCGGAGATGGTTCTCTATCGGCGCTCGGATTTCAACCCAATCTCTATCACAGGTAGGGAGACTCGAGCTCTAGGAACTCTCGTGTAATGGCGGATAGGGTGGAAAGTGGTCAGAGGTGGTGGATTTATAGAGAGAAGGTGGCGGTCATGTCGATGGTGGGAGTGGTTGATGTGGGGTTGTGGATAGAATAGAGTGGTTGTTGTGGGGTGATTGGGTGATGGCAAAGATGAGGGACGTATGGGCTTCATCATGGGGTCGTCGGAAAGTGGAGATAGTGGCGGGAATGGCGATGGAAATAGAAGGGGGTCGGAGCCTTCGTGAGGTGAGGTGATGTGGGCGAGGGTCGCTCGGAGGTAGATAACGAAGTCTCCACCGTTGGATCGTGTAATCCAATGGTGTAGCAGTGAGCGCTAGGGAAGGGTTAGGATTAAATCGGGACGATGTGATCGAAGGGCTATGGAGGGTGCCACGCGGCGGGTGTAGGCGCGGGCGCTGAAGAATGGTGGAGATTAGATCTGGCGTAGGATCGAAGGGTCATGATTGAGCGGGGGTGAGCGGGTGGGATCTAATCATCGGGGCTAAGATCCAACGGCCACGAGCATGCCACGTGGAGTGCTAAGGTTGTGGCGGGAGTTGACGGTAGAGATGGAATCTGGGGAAAGATTGGATAGCTCTGGTGAGTTGTGAAATGGAGGGCCAAAATCTGAAGGAGAAGAAGCCGATATAACGGTCAGGAGACGAGGCATGGTTGGCGGCTCAGTGGGCCGCGTGGCGCAACTAGAGGGCGCCACGTGGCCCAATCTGTTTGGCTGAGGAAGAAATGTGGAATAATAGGGAGAAACGGCTGAATTCAGAAAAACTTAAAACATTAAAGTTGTAGATCTCGATGAGATCTACAAGTTTCATGTTGACCAAAAATGGAAACGAGGTCAAATAAAGTAATAAAATACAAGGGTACAAATATACATTAATATAGTATACAATGGGGGCCCAGAACCCAAGTTTTGCATACGAGCTCCGATTTAAACGAAATTGGTCTCATTTTGAAGGTCTCTGAATGTGTATTAATTTAAAAGTAAGTAGACCAAGATCGGAGGCTGTATAAGAGAGATATGTGCATTCTAAGGTCCATGGTCTCCAACTTGGTTTGGGGTTTTTATTTGTCAATTATTCAAGCTATCATTTTTTGGTATTTTTCTTGTAATATTTGTTAGTAATATACACAGTATAAAGTGAATTTATGGGTTTTATAGTTAGTGTAAAATTTATACTGATGAGTGATTTTTAAAAGTGAATTGGCTTCTTATTTAATGCATATGTGAATGTTAAAATGCAAATGTTATCAATTCATGCATGAATGCTAATTATGCGATATTCGTGAAAATATGCTCCTAATTACTCAGGAACAAGGTTCTATTTTCAACTTTAAGAGTTATGAATCACAGATTCATCAGGCACACATCTGGTTCAAGCGACCGAGAGGGCAGAATTGGTGGAGAAATGTGGACTTAGCTCCTCTCAGGACATGACTACCTTCCCCAAGTGGTGACCCAATAAGAGGCCTTATCTTGGAGGCTTAAAGGAAAGTCGATCATCTTGACTACCCTAATGGAATACCAGGGTAGTGAGCAGTGTCACAGATGTGGCCGAACTTCTTGAGATGGATATATGGTTCCAGAGTGGGGTTCCCATGGAATGTGGGAAGTAGAGACAGAAACTGAGGCTTCAGCTCGAAGTGGATGTGAATTTGTGGAATTTGGATCCACTCAATGATACGACCCGCTCCAGGGTTGTATGTTTGTTTTAAGGTCGGCTTCGGTTGCGGTGGTTATGCATCCATTCTATCAAACTTGGGTCTTCCCACTGAAAATTCGTCTCCAGCACCTCCTGGGTTGAACTCTTGATCTGACTCACCCTCCTGTCTGCCATCTCTCTCATCGGCCCTTCTCCTTAAGTCATTAAGCATGTCTTGGAATGCGGTCTGGGCCAAAGCTTGATTGGTCAGTTGTTGTTGGATAGACTGGATAAAAGCAAGCAACTGACAGTTGACCTCATTCTGTGAAGTGTACTGTCCTTCCCCCTGGTCTGTTGGTTCGGCTGGTTCTGGCAGCGGACCCTTTCCTCTACAAGTTGGAGCCATCCCAGAACAGACTTGAACCCCGGGCTCCTGATCAGGTTGAGAATCCGCAAGACGGAGTAAACTCCGATAAGTTTCTTCCTGAACACCAACTACTGAGATACGTCTGGAATTAAGGTCAATCCAAGAATACTGTGAACAGGGCATAGGATATTGACTTAAACCGATCTCCATCGATGGAGGGTTATTTCTAGGACAGGAGTAATCTCGATTTATTTGAAGGGGAAGAGTCACTTCAGGTTGCGAGTCCGTACCAAACAGCGGATTTATTCAGGAAAGGCACGTGTTGAAAGAAGAGAGAATAGGTGTGTCCAAGGAGGCATTCGCAAGATCCGAACTAACTTCTTGGAGATCACCCCACCTTATTGAAGATGTTGGTGACACGAAATCGATGTGGGCGTCGACAGGATCCTGACTAAACCATCCGTGTGACGACATCTTGAGAGGGTCAAAAGAAATATATGATGGATGAAGAGTACGAAGGTAGACAAGAGATAAAAGGAATGTAAAATAGTAGAAGGCTCACAATGAGCGAGGGTCAAATGAAAGGAGAGCAAAATTGCGCAACTACGTGATGTTTTTGATCTTGACCTTAATAAGACTAATCAATCAAACCTCAAAGCGATGGATTCACCAACTCGGCCCATGAAGCCATGAAGGTTTGGTTAATATCTTTATCATTTTTAGATCTGAATTTAGGCAATTTATCTTATAACGAGTCCTTAGAGCGCTATGCCTATAGGAGCGAGAGTACTGGCGGAAAAGTATCTTGTACTTGTCCTCCTCCTTTGTAACAAGTAGTCTGCACTTTTTGAGGTCCTTGTAACCCTTCCTGGATCCCTACTCAGCCAAAGAAATAGAGGGAGAAAGCCGATAGGCAAAACCAATAATTTGGAACTTGCTTGCAACGGAATCGCCCGTGAGCGTGCAATAACCTACTCGGATGCAAGATGATGAGATAGACACCCCCGTGAAGGCGTGGCCTATGCTCGATACTTCAGACAAGATAAATGCTCTACACAATAGAGCGCATCATTGCCGACCAAGTCCTACTCTTCTAAGTACGATAGAAGCGCCAATACTTCAGAAATCCAGGCGATACACAAGGCAGCCACAGACTGGATTTTGGGCTCTAATTCTTACGAAGTCGCTCACCTCACTAGGAAGGATACCTTCCAATGAAACCTGAACACAAATGAGGGCTTTTCTCTCGCTAAGGCAATGAGTCCAATTAATCAATTTTATTAAGGTCAAGTATTTTTAGCTGTCCCTTTTTAAAATTTTTTGTGTTATCACTTGTTATGAGTAGATTCAATACAAACACCTAACATTTTGGTGTTTTCTTTGATTCCTAATTGATCCAAAAATAGAGGGAGAAGATCGGAAAAGCAATGCAAGGCAATACTAAGATGGAAATCTCACCACAGTGCCTAAATGATGAATGCTTAGTTAGATGACATACAGTGCCTCCCAGCTCTCTCCATGCAGGATGCAAAACAGGAATTTGTAACCCTATACTAAATGCTGATATGCACACGGAAATCATCCTAAGCAGGCAATTGCTACACTTGAAGAATCAAGTGCTAAGTACTCAGAATGAATCCTAAGTCCGATCTTTAATTTCGATCGGTGCCCTCCACAACTGATCCTGCACACGTTGTATATGACCTCTAGCAGCATGCGTCTTCGAGACTGAGTACTATAGCAATTAATTAATATCTAAGTCCAAACGTAAAGACTATAGGTACATGCAGTGGTTATTAGGTGTTTTACCTTAGATTACACTATCAACCACGCCTAAAGACTAAGGGATCATTCCACAAAAGAAAGAAAACCAAAATCAGGAAACAAAGTAAAACAAAGCGATGAAATTGGTCAAAAATTGCGGTGAGCCCCCAAGTAAACAGACACTTGGAAATTGGGCCTAAATGTCCAAAGTCTTGTGTACTTGTATTATTACAAATTAATAGACAATAAATCTCTCTCTCACAAAAAATTAAAAACCTAAACTATCCTCTCTCTCTATCTCAAGAGCCTCCTGCTCTCTCCTACCAGCTAGGGTAGAATAGATGGCTCCGCTTCCCAAGGTTGCGTAGGATCACCTAGACGATCCTCCTCGATCTGTGGTCCCTCGTAAGAAGAAAAGAAAAAGAGGTCAGACGGTTCAAAATTAATGATCAAATAAAGAGAGATAAGAATAAAAATAGCTAAGTAAGTAAAAAGATAAAGGTCTACTCTACAAGCCGATGCTCCCCGACAACGGCGCCATTTGAAAAACGATAAGACGGGTGTCACTAAATAATGGCCTGACAACTCAGGCTCACTATCACTGATGCGACTCCTCCAATCCCCATGTTTATCAATAATTAACCCACACAAATAATTGAGCAATTAAATGAAAGAGTGAAAATTTATTATACCCTACTGAAATTATATAGAGACAAGCAAGTAGGGGTCAAACACGGGAAGCAAAGGTGTCAAGCAGGCAAGATAAAAATCAAGCACCCAATATCCTATCAACTACTTAACCAAATTTGACTTTTTTATGGGTTTTTAATTTAATCTTTTTTTATTTTATTTTGATTTTATATATTTATATTTTGATTTTTAATTTTGTGATTTTATATTTTCTTCTTATATTTTATATTTTTTGTTATTCTCTTTTTCTTTTGAAATATATATAGTAATATAAAGGATAAATGTATACAAGATAAGTAAGAGAGATAAAATAAAGTAAGTAAACAAAATGTAGGAAATAAAATATTTTTGTGCTTTTCACAATTTTCTAATGTTTTTGTTATTATTTTTCTATATTTTTACTAATTTTTTTGGTATTTTTAAAGTTAAAAATACTCAAAACAGAGAATAAAATATGAATCTAAAATGAAAATGGAGAAATAAAATACAAAACAGAAACAAAAACTCTTCAAATTAATTTTAAAATAAAGATAATAAAATAGAGAAAATTTAGAAATAGAAACTAGATGTTTAAGATTTTTTGTGAATTTTTTATATTTTTATAAAGATTGTAGGGGTTTTACAATTTTTATGAGTTTTCTTTAGTATTTTTTAGTGCTTTTTGGCATGTAGGTAAAAGATTCTAAAATACATAAAATTAAAATTTTTTTGGAATTTTACAGAAATGTTTTCTAATTTTTATGTATTTTCTAATGCAAACAGAGGTAAAATGCATGTTTTTGATTTTTTATAAATAAAAAAATGCTACAAAAATGAAAAATAAAAATATTGCGATAAAAAGCAATGCAACGAGAACTTATGCTATTTTTGGGGATTTTTTAGGATTTATTAATGCAAGAAAGAAATATAAATAACAAAAAGAAAATTCACTCCTAGCATGTGTATTTTTGTAGTTATGCAAAAGTCCAGGGGTAAAATGTAAATTTTCCAGAAGAATATAACTAATTAAAATAATTCCTAGACCGAATATTAATACCCAAAAACCCAAGGTTATCCATGTAAAATCACCAAGCGCACATGCACGGAGCAAGTGACCTAGCAAGGATCTGTACGCAAATAATGAAAACCTGGGGGCTACAATGCAAAATTACTAGAAGTTATAACTTAATTAATTAAAACTCTAACTAAACATTAAATACTAAAACCTACAAGGGCTTGTTGCAAAATGACCAAGTTATGTCGGCTGACCTGGACACGGACTTAAATGCAAATAAAACTAGTGCAGGGTTTGTTTTGCAAATTTTACAAAAAAAAATAACTACAAAGGAATGATTATAGACTAATAATGAAATACAAAAATGGCTTGGGCTAATGGTGCAAAATGCCCAAACGCGAGCGATCAAACGGCCGACGTACTTTCACTTGGACACATGTCAGATTAAGAACAGTCGATGACGATTCGTGTTCGACGGCACGGATTAGACGGCTGAAGACGATCGAACGGTGCTAGGCACGTGTGATCGAACGACATCTTAATTACCTAGAAGATCAGGGCCAGAACCAACATCGCGGAGGGTCAATGGAAGAAAAATGATCCTCCTCCGATGAGGCGAGTTTCCCCGGCTCCACTCCTCCTCTTCCATTGTCAATTTTGTTCCTTAATGGCATCGGGTGTTCCGGCAGGCTTCCTCAAGATGTAGAGAGCAACAATACTCACCGGGGTGGACTAGCTTCCTCGCACGGAGGTGGCGGAGCTGAGGAGCTCCAAGATCTCCGGTGTTGACCAAAAATTACTCCAGGCACAAAGGCGAGCGCGAGACCTGCACGAAAAGGATGAAGGGGTCGAGGGCAAAGTGCCTCGACCCCGCAGTAGGGAAAAATGGGCGACAGAACGACTGGTTTTTATTTGATGATGGACGGTGTAGCTCGAAGCTCAGCTGGGCTTGGATCAAAAGAGGATCGTAGAGATTTTTGGATGAAATCGAATATAAAGATGTGCTAGGATCTCCTACGGGTACCCTGAAGGTAGAAAAGAACATAAAAGAATAGAGAAACTCACCAAAGGGGGTGCCATCGACCAGCTTAGGCGGCCCTACTCTGACGAGCTGGAGTCGCTAGATTCGACGCCTGCGAAGCTTCCTGGAGGGTGCTCTCTACTCGTGCTGTCTCCAGGAAGGTCTTTGAGCGTCCAGGATCAGGTTTCGCGGGTGGAAGAATGGTCAAAGATCTAAGGGAAGATTGGAGGCATTTTTGAATAGGTTGACGACCAACTCCAAAGGACGAGAAAATGGCCGCCATTCAGTGGCTTAATAGCCAAGGAATGATGCCGGGGTGTAAGAGCATTGGACGAGGAGCAAAGGTCGTGAAGAAATCGACATGAGATGGTAAAATATTTGACCTTGAAAAATCCGCAAAAATGGACAAAAAACAAGGTCTGATGACGTGGCAGACCTCGATCAGAGAGTTGACCGAGGTCAACCAATGGTTGAATCTGGCCGGTCCACATGGACCAACCAGAAAAAATCATTGGAAAATTAGAAAATCAATTAAAAATAAGAAATGGTTTTATTAAATTAATATTATAAAATAAAAATAGTTTATTATTTTCTAAATTATTTTATTATGATTTTTATTTATTTTTCGAGGTTTAGAAATACAAGTTCCCTTTTAAGGGCTAAATAAGTATATTTATCTATTTATTTTAATGTTTTATTTTTATTTTGTATATTACATTTATTATTTTTGTTTATTATTTTATATATTTATAACTTATTTTTATAGACTTAAATATATTTTTATTTTATTTTTCTGATGTAATATATACAATTAAATAAATAGATGTATAAAGTATATATGTATATTTATAGGTATTATACCAATGTTTTTTATACAAGTATTTTATTTTTATGTTTTATTTAGTGTTTTATTCCAATTTTATAATGTACAAATATTATAAATAATATTTACAAAAGTATAAAAATATGGAATAAAAAAATAATGAATAAAAAATAAAATGTATATCTTAATCGGTACACGTATACAATAGGGGTCCAAAACCTAACTTTCACACCGTAACTTGGAAAAATATGAAACCACCTTCATTAAATATTTTATTAAAAATTATATACAATTAAAGGTGATTTTGATACATTTTGAGTTTTATTTGAGAGATACATGTTTGGGAAGTTGGGATTTTGGAATTTTATTCAGATCTTAACTTTTTATCTGTACATTATTTTTGTGTGAAATCAATTTTGTATTTTTCTATATTTAATTATCTACAACTTTCATGTACAAAGTTTCTTTATTTGAAGTATAAAAAGTGGAAATAAAAATAGGTCCCAACACTAAAGGAAAATGAATAAAAGGAATTTTTATTATGTTTTGGCCCTTATCTCCCCCTACTTTATTCCTTGTCGTCCTAGTCATCGAGATGCCTAAATCTTGGTGTTTCGGGTCATAAAATATTTTTAATATTTTATTCTTTTTTTTTCTTTTCTATATTCTATAATTTTGGCTTTGAAAATAGTATTTTATACACTATTTACACAAATATGCATGAATGATAAAATGCCTAAATTAAGCCTATTTTCACGCATTTACTATGGTTTTTAAGGTCAAAATGATAGAATAAAAATGATGAAACGGAGATTCATCATCTCCCATATTCTTATTCGTGTGTTCCACCTACAATCAAGCACATAAGAAATGAAAATAATAAGCACTCAGAGAGCCTTGTGACTAACCCTATACCAGACACTCAAGTGGAGTCCTCCCATGTAGGGGTGAAACAGACTCCACACACCACAAAAAATGTCCAAGTCCATGATACACACACGAGTTCTCAATTGAGAACCTCTATATAGACAATTATTAGAAATGATATACACCAATGAAATGAACAAAAATTCTCATTACAAATCTTGATATTTCAGATGGTGCTTTTACGGCTCCTCGCAGCGGGAGCTCCCGACTCTCACCTTTGTGTCTCTCGAGCATCCTCGATCTCTATAGTTTCTTCCACAAAATCCATGCATAATGAATAGTAAAACAATGTAATGACAATGCAGACATGTAGACCTAAGTATCAGAAGTAATCAACTTAATTAAATATCAAAATCTAAGAAATCACAAAGATGAGCCATGTCTCCGGCAATGATGCCATCTGATGAACTGCATTTTCGCCTCTTTAATAGTTATATTTTATCGTAGCGCAGGAGGTGGAAATTGATCCTATCAGAAACTACACATGTTTCAATATTGTGGAATATTTAATTCTTCATAAGTTTACCAAGGTCAAACACAGAGACATGAGCTTTCTCAATGATTAATCATATAATATCAATTTTTGTAAGTGATTAACTCCTCAACCTAGGTCAAAAAACACACAATGAAAAATAATATGATGCAATGCATGATGCATGAACATAATGAATGAAAAGGATGCAATTTTTATTTGGTTTTTCTACAAGTATAGATGACACAATATACCATGATATGCAAATGAATATATACGCAAAACAAGACCCTAAGAAATAAATAAATTGAGCAAGAATTCTATGATTCAATTTAATGATCAATTAATGCATCAAACTATATCCACTTTATTTAATGGCATTTGAATCAACAAGCAATATGAAACTTTATGCCTACAATTAGTCTTGTTCTATGTATGAAATCAGTCAATTAAACGACATCATGTAGAGCATCAAATAAGCAAAATAATGCAATTGAAATTAACCAATTTCTCATTTATATGCTCAAGTAATGAAGAAAATAGTTCAATGAATAACTGAAATAAAAAAATATGAAATAAATAAAGAAAACATTGCAAATAGACCAATGTAGGGGCATATTTGCAATTATGATAACATGATGGAGTGGTAGTGCAATTTTCCCAAGCATGCCACATGATAGGCACACGCTAGGGAGGGACTTGTTTGAGGTATGAAAAAATACGCGGGCCTTGGCGGCAATTTACCAAGCCCACATGTGCAAGCATGCATGCATAGGCTAGGCTTGGGTGGGGGTGGGGTCGGCTGCAGGTTCAGGATCATGTGGCAGGTTCCTATGCTTCAGGAAGTGCCTCGATCCCACTGGGTTGGTGGTTTGGCTCAAAAGTGCAGGAGGGATGAAGACCATCATATGGATGGGATCCAATGGTAACTGTATGTTTAATGGTCATCGTCCTCCTCCTCCTCATGCGGCGTAGTTGCTTCTAGTATTAGGTGATGCTTTACTTCCTCCTGCATTGATTGCTCGACGCTTCATAGGTCCGCACACCTCACCCAAGGGGTGGTGAAGCTCTTTATCTACCAATGGAGATCCATTGCTAGTTGGATCATCGGATAGATGAAGCCTCACTGGAGACGCTCCTCTAGAATAAGGATCTCATGAAACTCCGACCATTCAAGTACAACTTGACCTATAAAAGGGTTAGTGCAAAGAAAAACCATGGGGTGTGTGTGTATGAGGTGAGTGGAGGGCTTCCGAGTGAGGGAGCCTGAGCCCCGGTAATAGGTTCTTCTCCGATGAAGGAAGAAGAAAAGGTGTGAAGCGAGAGGAGGCAAGAAAGAAGGAGGATGAACTAAGGGCAACGCGAAGATCAGTGATGGAAAGCGAAGGTAGAGGTGAAATGAATAGAAGGTGAAGGGTGGTGTGTGCATCCAATTAATTCAGAGAGAACACTTGTAAAAAACAAAGGGGTTACCTTAACGATTGAAAATCGGAGCTTAATGGAGGTGGGTGGCTTGGGTTGAGAGCTTTAGGGCACTCTGGTCTTTGTTGAACTCCCCCGGGCATGGGGAGCATCTCAAACAACTGAGGGCGGTCATGGCATGGTCTGAGACCATGGGTCTCACCTGAGACTTGAGCCCATGGTGGCACTTCAATTCCACCTCCACCAATCACAAGGAGGGGAAGAAGGCTAGGGTGAAATCTCGTATGAAGGGTGGACAGGGTGAAAATGTGGAGGCAATGGAGTATTTGAATAGAAAGAGGAGGAGATCCATGTAATGGACGACATGGGTTCAACTGCCGAGGGTTGACCAAAGGTATAGATAGAGAGAGAGCCAGGTGTCATGTGAGGGAGTGGGAGTTGGGTCTAGGTCCAGGCGAGGTCAGAAGAAGAAACAGATGGTTAGAAGAAAGATCATGGGAGAGAGGAGCGTTGGAGGAAGAAGACGGAGGAACATCTGTTGGATCCCGCTATTCAATGGTGGGGAGATGGGTGTGAGAGTGCGATCGAGATGAGATCTGAAGATATTATCTAATATCTATAAGTAGCGTGGGGAAGGACGGTCCAAATAGAATCCATCAGGCGCATATGAGAGGTGGAGGAGGAAGGTGCCTAGAGAAAAAGGGCTAGGTTGCGTGGCTTCTCCAAGGAGCGCCACATGGCCCAATAAGAAATTTAGAAAAGAAAAAGTAAGAAAATTCAAAAGGAAATATTTACAAATATAATTAGAAAAAGTGCAAATCATGAAAGTTATAGATCTTGATGAGATCTATAGGTATTATGTTGAACAAAAGGTCATACAAGGTCAAATAACAAGGAAATATTTTTGGAAGTTTTTTTGAGGATTTAAAACACTTGATTTTAATTCTTTTGATATTTTTTATTTTTAATACCTTTTTAATGTCAAAATAAATATAAACAATAATTACTCTATCTTTAAGGGATTTTTACTAAGATGAAAATAAAGAAAATACAATGACAATAAAAAGATGCTATTCTATAGAATAATTAGGGTTAGTTATGTACAATAGGTTAGTAGCTAATATTTGTTAATTAGTGCCATGTTTTATTGAATTTTTTAAGACAAGAGAATAATAACTAATAATAAATATGATTAATCTCATATTCATCATCTTTCCAAATAGAAATGGATATGAGCACATTCTATTAGCAGTTTATTATTTATCTAGGTGGGTGGAGGCTATTCCAACCCGAAGGGTAGAAAGAAAGATTGTCTATAAGTTTGTGAAAGATGACAATTCTAGGCTTAGCATCCCAAAGGTCTTGATTTTAGATATGGATAACCACTTTGTAAATAGAGAAATGAAAAAACTATGTTATGGACTATGGAATTGATCATTGTGTAACTAGTCCTCACCACCCACAGTCAAATGGCATGGTAGAGGTTTCAAATCGAGAAGTGAAGAGTATATTACAGAAGTTGGTATGTCCCGATAGGAAGAATCGATCTCAGTTGTTAGACCAAGTTCTGTGGACCTACATGATGTCTTATAAGACATCGCTCGACATTTCTCCATTTAGGACGATATATAAGACATGACATTTGTCCGTTGAATTGTTTCAAAAGTCTGAGTGGGCAATAAAAAAGATTAATTGGATTTGTTACCTGGTGAAATTGTGTAGAGACCTATATTTATATGAGCTCATAGAGATCCACAATCGTGCATACGATAATAGTGTGGTTTATAAGGACAAGGTTAATAGATGGAACGACATACATATTTGGATTAAGAACTTTGTCTCGAGAAAAAAGGCACAGTTGTTAATACAAAGTTGAAGGTTTTTCATGGAAAGCTGAAATACAAATGAACATGTCCATATTTGTTGAAAGAAGTGCACAACAATGATAGTATTGAGATATATGATTTCCAATATGGTGCACGTTCTTTCTTAGTGAATGGACAACTATTGAACTACTCTATTGACGTCAATGAACAACTAGTCCATGTTGAGCATATTTCCTTCATGCGGAGTGCAGACGTTAGTTCCATTCTACATTACTTTACATGAATCTAGATTAGAAGATTCCTATCGAAGCACATTCAGTAGCTAGCAGATTCACCCCTTCTTTCTCACTTACTACCTCTAACTCTCTATTTCTTTCATTATTTTAGGGTTTAGTTTCTCCCTTCTTTAGATTCTTATTCCATACTTAGGCAATATGGGGAACCCGATCCCCACTTCTGTACATCCCTTTAGATTTTATGTAGTCATCTTCTTGGCCTCTCTATTCTTTCTTTTGTTCTTCTTCTTACCGAGGTTGTTTTTGGTTTATGTATAAGGGCAAGCTCCAGTTTTCTTAGTTGTTCTATTTCTATTCTCTTGTACCCAGTCTCTTCGTACTTTAATCCTGCATTTAGGCTATTTAACACCTAAGTATAAGGGTTCATAATGTTTTTACTTTATTTTACTACTCTTCATCTTTATGCTCAGTACGAGTTATGTCTTTCATTTCACTTTATATCATGAGGACATAGCACAACCTTAGTGTAGGGGGTGTGTGTGTATTGCATATATACTTTATTTATAGTGTGTCCCACTTTTGTACATCCCTTTAGATTTTTTGTAGTCATCTTCTCGGCCTCTCTATTCTTTCTTTTTTTCTTCTTACCAAGGTTGTTTTTGGTCTATGTATAAGGGCGAGCTCCAGTTTTCTTAGTTGTTCTATTTCTATTCTTTTGTACCCAGTCTCTTCGTACTTCAATCCTGCATTTAGGTTATTTAACATTTAAGTATAGGGGTTCATACTTTTTTACTTTCATTTACTACTCTTCCTCTTTATGCTTAGTACGAGTTATGTTTTTCATTTCACTTTATGTCATGAGGACATAGCACAACCTTAGTGTAGGGGTGTGTGTGTGTGTATTGCATATATACATTATTTATAGCGTGTACTTTCACATACTTTATATATAATTATGGGCTATAGGTATGGAGATTTGAAAACATTTCTAAAAATGGTTTGTAAAATGTTGTAAAGTTTTCAATATCTATTTGACATGGTTTCTACAAATGTTTTACAAATTGTTTTGAAAAGGGTACAAATTGTTTTGACACCATAACACATTTTTTCCTATATACATACTTATAAATTCTTTGAAAAAATAAAAAAATCATAAAAATAAAAATAATATATATAAAGAAACTTAAAATAATAAATTCCTAACAAACAAATGATTTTTCCCTGACACTTTCACATGTGAATAGTGAAGTTAATTATACTTGGTTTAGATTGACACTTGGCTTGGAGTTTAACCTTTGTTGGTTATTAGCGTCTATGACTTTAAGTACTTGAACTCCCTAGTTTAAAAGATATACATGTTATAAGGCAAGTTTAATATCTACCTTAAAAGATAATGACTTACACTTCACATGCATGACTACATGAACAAAAACTTGAGTTGTGATTTCATACGAGGAACTAGGATGAGAAGTTGGACATTGGACCTGATTTTATGATGCTCAAGGATGGAATCAAATCAATAAAGGCTTCATGAAACCTAAGTGTCAGGATCTTAGCCAGTATGAGAAAATGGTTCTGATACTATCTGTATGTTAATCTAAGTGCCAGCATGCTTAAAACCATTAAAATTGCGAATCATTGTGCGCGAAACTTTGGACCTGATTTTATGATGCTCAAGGATGGAATTAAATTAATGAAGGCTTCATGAAACCTGAGTGTCAGCATCTTAGCTAGTATGAAAACATGATTTTGATACTATCTTTATATTAATCTAAGTGCCAGCATGCTTAAGACCATTAAAATTGTGGATCATTGTGCGCCAGCTGAGTGATTAAGCTTTGATTTATCATCACATGTATCATTATTATCCCTCTATCTTGAACTTTCAATAAAATCTATTATTAATTAACCTCAACTAACATCTAACCCCTTGAAATAAATAAACCTAATTATTGTAAATTTTTAAAAATGTTATATTTTCTTTTATTTTCTTTTAATTAAAAAATCCATAAAATTTATTTTGTGTTAGCATTAAAAAGAAAATAAAATACAAAAAACACAAAAGAATTAAAAAAGTGTTTTTAATTCATTAAAAATGCTTGCAAAAATTCTACATTGTACATATGGTTCATTTTGACTTTTTATTTAACATGAAACTTGTAGAACAAATTTAGATATACAACTTTCATATTTTGAATTTTTTTCCTAATCCAACTTGTACATATTTTTTCGATTTTTCTTTTTTTACTCATTTTCCTTTTTTTCTTATTAGGCCATGTGGCGCTCTTTGGAGCTTCCATGCAGCCTAGTTGTCCTTCTGCCACCTGCCTTGTCCCTCCATCCTTCGATCAAATCTTCTAATCAGATATGGAGCCTCCATCTGCACCTAATCCTTGGCCATCTGATTGTCTCCATCAGACGATCTCCACAAGCTCCATGTTCGCCCCACCTTTCTACCAGTAGATCATATCTTCAGATCTGATCTAGATAAACCGCTTCTATCGCCCCCTTGACCGTTGTATCTCTAGATCCAATGGTCATCGTTCATCTTCTACCTCCTATAACCTCTTCACCTCATCGCGCCCCACCTTCTTCACCCATTTACCCTATTCACCCCATGTCACCATTCACCTCACCAGCCAACCCTTAACATAGCCCTACCTCATGCTTTCTCACGACACCCTTAATGCCCCACATCATACTCATTATGGCCCTCGACGACTGTTACAAATCATCTGACCCCCATCTCATAACCACTGAAACCCACCTTCATATACGCCTCCTCCACTACCCATTCCCCTCGCCCCCCTTCAAGCAGACCTAAGATCAACTTCTCTCCCTCATCATGTGACAGAGGAGAGAGGAATTGACAAGGTGACAATGACCTTTCTGGCTCAAGTGAAACCCATGGACAATATGGCCACGTCAAGTTCCTAAACGACTGTCGAGTTGCTCCCTATGGCTGGAGGAGTTCAGTGAAGAACCGAGCTCCTCCAGGATCTCATCATAAGCCACACTCTACCTTGCATTCCTCTTCGATCCTCTAGGAAAGCTTTCTTCTCTTTCTCCCTATATCTATCCCTTTTAATTACACATACATACACCACCTCAAACTTTATTGACCCCCCTCCGAACTCCGTCGAGCTTCCCTTACCTTCTAGGGAGGCTCAGATCACCACCTTCCTTCCTCTAACAACCTGTCCAACCTAGGCTTTCTCCTCCATCAGAGGCGGAGGAGAACCCATTCATGGATCTACCTTCCTCACCCCGCAGCCCCCCATTCTGCCTTGTCTCACTTTTATTATGTCCTCACTAACCCTTCTTGGAGGTATTTTTTTCAATGGTTGTACTTTGGGTGGAGCCCCATTCTAGAGCTCTACCTTAGACAAGTGTACATCACTAACCCACTCTAGAGGCCTCCAACTGTTCTCCTTCACCTGAGCTTCTCCTCCATCATCTCAGGAAGCTCCTTGGATCTTCGATACCAACAGAGGATCACCAAGGAGCTCTAAGTGCTTTACCGAAGGTTGCTTAGTGTCGTCTTAGAACGAAGGAGGAGACGGAGCTTCGATGTACATGTGGCATTGGATGGCACCCTCCGACGTCCATCCAATTATTGTGGAGCAGCTACGTCACCACTCCGGAGCATGGAGTCTCGGTGGGACCGAGCGTCGCCCGAAGTCATCTCAGATGGCCACTAGGCCAGAGGCACCTGCATCGGTCATCGATCCTCCATTCGAGCCTCCACCCATGTGTTTGTCACATGTAATTTTGGAAAAATTGCAACCATGCCCAACATATTTTTAAGAATTGCAAATAGGTCCTCCTCAAGCACACATGCTCCGCATGTCATGCTTGGGTTAATTGCACAGGGACCTTATCAGCTTTATGAAATTAGAAAATTCCCTCCAGGGACTTGTCTCACTTCTTTTATATATTCCTCGTTCTTTTATTTTTTATGCCCTTGGACTAAAATGTTTATATCTTGAGTGTATGAACACATTTTTCAGTGATTTCAATTTTATTGTGTTGCTTGTTTTATTCTCTACCTATTGGCGTTGTTTATTTAGAGAGTTGACACTTAGAACATGATGAATATCTATTTCATCTCCATTATTCTTTCATTTTGACCTTTAAATCATAGTTGAATGCTTAAATATATCATTACTTTGTCAAAATAAACATCCATTAATTTGTACAAAATACTATATAAAATACTATACATTTAGTGTATTTATTGCCAAAATAAAAGAATAAAGTAAAGAAAAGAAAAAGAGTGAAGTGTCAGGGAACTAAAGTGACCCTAGCCCTGAGACTTAGTCATCATGATGACTTAGTAGACAATGAATAAATTAGGGGGAGATAGGGTGGCTAATTATACAGAAACCACATTCGATTCACTCTACATAATATGCCAATAATTACTTTTTGGAACCTATTTTATTCTTTATTATTTACACCTCAAATAAATAAACTTTATTCATAAAGTTGAAGATAAAAATGTATAGAAAAATACAAAGTTTATGTCATGCAAAAATAATATAGACTGTACATTTATACAAAGAATAAAATCCTAAAATGCAAAACTTCACAGACCAATATCTCCCAAATAGAAACTCAAAATGTATCAAAATCACATTTAATTGTATATAACTTTTAATAAGATACTTAATGAAGGTATTTCATATTTTTGGAGTTAAGGTGTGAAAGTAGGTTTTGGACCCATATTGTACCATATACCCGAATAAAATAATCATTTTATGTATTCGTTATTATTTTTATAATATTATATTTTTATAATTTTGTAAACATTCTTTACAATATAAATACATATTAAAACTAAAATAAAACTATAAGAAATCATTAAAATAAAATATGTATACTAAGTACATAGATGAATAAATAATACATAGATGTGTATAATAAATATACCTATTTATGTAAGAGTAGTATTTTATAAAAAAATATAATAAAAATATATTTATGTATATAAAAATAAGTCATAAATATATAAATTATCAAAACAAAATAATTAAATCGAAAATAGAAAATAAAAATAAAATATACAAAATATAAATGAAAATACGTATATGTATACTTGTAAAAAGCAACCTCTAATAAAACACCTTGAAAAAATAAATAAATATTGATATATAATACTGTAGAAAATTAAGAACAAATTTGATTTTATAAACTAAAAATAATAAAATTAGTTATTATTTATTATCCATTTTCCAAGGTGTTTTTGCCTTGGAATTTCTTTATTGGTCCACGTAAACAAACCAAGCCCCTCCATTCGTTGACCTATGTCAATTGTACCTCACCTCCTCTGACTTCTATCAGAAGTTACGAGAATACCCACTTCACCAATTTATCACACCTCCATTCTTCATCCTTTGCCCTCGACACCTTCACCTTCATGTCGCCATCTCGTCCTTCATCCACCCCTTACTAGAATCCCCACCAACTCTTGATCGATCTCATGCAAAATCCTCTCGAAACTCCCTCAAAAACCACTTATACATAAACCCTCTGGCCACCTTTTGCTTTTTAATCCCTTTTTCCTGGTCCTTAACCCCTCAATTCGCTCTTGTAAGATCCGTAAAGGTGACATCATGGCAGGGCTGACGTTTGCAGCAAGGAAGGGCCAAGGCAGAGGGGTATCCTCCGACCACTGGAGTTGCTCTGGACGGTTCTACTCTTGAGCTCCCAGCTTAGTTGAATCGCATTTCCTTCGCATTTTAGGTGATTTACATTCCCTAGGTTCCGTTTATGCCTTTAATTTCATAGTTAACTGTAAGGAGTAGGGTAATCATCAAATCGATCTTTAACCTGGAGCTTGGGCTCTAGGTCGATTTCCCTATGATCTGACCATAATCGACCTATCCGCTCACCCCATGTTGATCCCCTACACTTTCTCAATAATTCTCCCAAAAAGTCCCTTTCAGTTTTGCCCGAATCGAAGGACTTAGAGCTCCTCTTCTGTCGAATCGCTAGAGGTCCATCTCCCTACCATTTCGCCCTCTTCTTTGGTCAACTCCTGGGTCAAGGAAGACATCCTCGTACACAGGAATCTTTTGGTGTATTTGTGCAAGTGCCACGTAGCGTTTAAAGCTCTCACGATCACTCGAAAGCTGGTCTAGGTGCTCGGTCATCACCTGGGCACATCAACCTTACTCTCCTCCCTTGGATCCTGCCATTGCATGCGAAGGAGCCCCCGTGTCCTTTTTCACTCGTCCGTGGAGAGATTGGACCCCTGAGCTGCACGAAATCGATGATCGAAGTTCCCCTATCGGGTGTTCTTCGTGTTCTTGAAGGAGCTCCAAGTGCCATCCGATTGAAGGCCACCTCCAAATCTAATCTTGACCATAGATTCAAAGCGAAATGGTGTGGTTGCTCGGCTGCATGATCAAACACGTGGCGTCACCAACGATGTCCAATCAGATGCATTAGTGGGTAATTCTCACCGACCTCATTCACACTTTTGTAATTGCTAAAATGTCTTATATATAGTCTACATAGTTTAAATAGTAGTGGATAATTTGCATATGATTTCTTGAAATTTTTAAATATTATATTTTAATCCATGCTAGAGTCACATATGTGCACACGGTTTCTGTTGTAAATATTGCATGAACACCCTCGTGTGTTGTTTTAATTATCGTTTAATATTCAAAGTTTGAGTATTAGTGTTAAAGTTTTGGTTAAATTGCATTGTGCTCTGCATTTAATTTTCATTGAAAAAATAGCCATGCTAGTTTAATCATTTTTATGTGTGATTTTCTATTCATTAAAAACATCAACAGTGCCCCAAGAATCATCAAAAAAAATAGGATTAGGTATCGGGATGCATGCTTGTCCATGTTATATAATTGTGTTTTATGCCATTTTCCTATTTTCTAAAAATCAAATATTGCACAGATAGTCCCTATTTGTCTGAAAAAACCCAACAAATTTATAAAATCATGTCTAAAAAATTCCAAAAAAAAATAGTGTGAGCTGATTGTAGTGTCTAATATCTATTGACTGAAAATCCCAAAAAATAGCAAAAGAATACATATGAAAATTGAAAATATCTAAAGTCCATTATAAAAAGAGTAAAAATCTCCCAAAATATATTTTTCTGCCTCTAATGTTTCTTTATATTATTATCTATATATTAGAAGTGATTTGAAGAATTTTACACTTTTTTGTTATTTTTAATCTTCATTTCATTTTCGGCCAATTATTAAATCCCTAATTTGGGGTTTTTTTCACTTTAAAAATCCATAAAAAAAGTAGCAACATTGCTTAAAGAATAACAAAAATAGAAAAAAATTAAAAATCATAAAGACTGGATTTCCTACGTTTTGACTATTTTTTACTAGTATTTAAAATTATCTTAGCCTATATTTTATATAAAGTCGTATATCCAATATTGCAAATTTAAAAGAAAAAGAAAGTAAAAATTCAAAAAAATATAAAAAAACCCACATTCTTAGCATAATATTGTGCATAGCTATGTATCTATATACATATCTATATTATTTATTCATTATTTATTTGTAAATAATAATAAGAGCTACATCATGTGTTCCCAGTCTTTGACGCCCTACTCTACTTGTCACTATACGCTTATTTGTTTATAGGGTTTATAATAAATTTTGGTTCACACATGCTTCTTCATTTATTGATATATAGTGTGCGTTGATTGTTGAGATAGAGCCCGAGTTTCTCGTCGGCCACTCTGACGACCGTGCTCCCATCTTATGCGGAGTACACGATCGACAAAATCCCTTTCCCAACTCTCTTTCAAATGGTGCCGTTGCTGGGGAACAATGGATTATAGCACCTTTTTGTATATATAGTTGTTCAATATTTGCCTCTATTCTATTATTCTTTTTATTCTTTGGTAACTATTTGATTGTTATAATCCATTTTTCTTTTTTATCTTTCTTGCGAGGAACTGCCTAACGATGGCTATCTCTTAGGAGGTGAACGCATCTGAGGCGAGCAGAGGTCGGCCTTCTCTTTGTGAGCTGACCAAGACAGAGCAATAGAGAAGAGCAGGAAAGAAGGAGGAGAGAAGCTTGGACTTAGCTTTTATTCTTATTTTTGAAAGGAGAGCGATTTATTCATAATGAATGTGTAATCAACTCAGACACTACTCTCTCGACCACACGAGGTCCATTGCCCAGATGTCTATTCACCTAGATGCCTAGTACCGGATTTTTCATGTTTTATTGCCTTTTTTATTTGGTTTTCGTGATTTGAGCTTTCTACCTTTGTTTATATTTGTTTTCTATGAGTGATCCCTTAGATAGTAGGCTCTTTGACTCGGTAGTTAGGTCCAATGCCTTAACAACATTGCATGCACCTATAGTATACTTCTCTTGGAGTTTGTCAAAAATTAATTGCTAATTACTTGAACTTGGAACCACGAGCCATGAGAGACCTCATACAGTTCTTGCAAGACCCATTGTGGCGGGCACTGAGAGGTCTCCAAGACTGGATAGGATCTATTTTTGAGTGATTAACATTTGGTTCTTCCCGACAATAGCCGCTACTTTTTAGGATATTTTCTTGCTTTTGCGTATCACCATATAGTGTAAATATTTCAATTTTGCCTTGCATCTCGCATGGAAAGAGCTGGGAAGAACTTTAAGTAATTCTAACTTTACATGCATCATCAGTCACTAAGGCGAGATTTCCATCTTAGTGACGACTTGCACGGCTTTTCCTTCCTCTCCCCCCTGTGTTGGTATCACTTAGTACATAAAGGAAAAATACAAGAAAATCGTTAGGCGGCTTGCTCTGAAAAATACTTAAAAAAATGAAAACCCAAAAATTAAAAAAGGGACTGCTAAATAAACTTGACCTTAATTAAAATTTGTAGAGAACCATTCATTGCTTGTGGTTCATAGAGCCCACATTTTTTCAGGTACATTCCAGATAGAGTGAGGCATGACTCACTAAGTATAAGAGCCCAAATCTTGATCTATGGTGCCTCAATTATCACTTGGGTTAGTGAAGTATTGGCGCTTCTATTGTATGTGATCGAGTAGGGCCTTGTCGAGCACAGTATTCCTACCTTGTGTGGAGCATACAACTTGGTCTGAAGTACTAAGCTTAGGACATGCCCTCGCAGTTGTGTCTTTATCATCAGTTTGCATCCGAGTAGGTCCTTGCATGCTCATGGGTGATTCCGTTGCGAGCAAGGTCCGAAGTATTGGTTTCGCCTATAGGCTTCCCCTCTCTATTTCTTTGGCTGAGTAGATGCCCATGCACTAGATCAAGGTCCTTTTAGCATGCAGATCATAGGTTACAAAGGAGGTGGAAGAAGTACAAGGTGCTTGCCTAGCAGTACACACACTCCTATAGGGGTTAGCATACGTAAAGACTTGTTATAAAAATTGCCTGAAAATAATAAAAAAACTAAAAAGATAAAAATAGTCGAACTCTTACGGCTTCAGATACGTTGAGTGTGTAAATCTATCCATGTTTTATGTTTGTTTGAATTAAGTTAAGGTTTAAATATCAGTCATGCACATTGTATTCCTTTATTCGCTTTCTTTTATTCCTCCTTTGACCAGTTCATTTGGATCCTTCTACTATATTACATTTCCTTTATTCCTTGTTTGACCCCTCGTAACATTCCTCCAAATCAATCTTCCTCTTGACCTTAGAGATGGTGACACATGGATGGCTTAGTCGGGACCCTACCGATACCAACATCAATTCCATACGCTCATCACCTCTAATAATTCAGGGTGATTCTCGAGAACCTAGTTCAGATTGCATGAATCAATCTCCAGACTCCCAATCCTCTCCAATAAACCAGGATCACTCTTGTCCCAAAATTTGTCCATTTTGTATTGCAATTAATTTCACTCCATACGTTGATGAATCCATGATTCATTAAACTTTTCTGTCGCATTTTGTCTTAAAACCCTTAACAAATACATGTAAATACTCACTAATTCTCATACTTTAACAAAACCCCATTCATGTGTAAATATTCACTTTTAACCACTAAATTCATGTAAATAAATAAAGAATCAGAAAAAGAAAAATAAAGGCATATGGAATATATGTATGTAATATGACTTAAACTATAAATATAACTGTAAGATATATTTATAGCCTAACCCCCGAGACCAAGTCAGCATGGATTGGTCGACAAACCAATAAGTAGGGGGAGATAAGGAAAGAAAACCCAATAAAAATAATCTATCACATGTATTTACATTCTTCACTAATTATTAAATAAATACAAAATTTCAAAGAATTTTAATTATTTCATCTTAACTTATTTTTCATCAAATCTTTCTCCTAATTATTCATAAAAATGTAAATAAAAATATAAAAATAAGTTAAAAATATTACCCTGAAAATATGCCAAGAAATCCAGCTTACAATTTGTCAAAATCTCAACTTCCGAACATCATAACTTCCTCATACGAACTCCAATTTCACTCTACTCACCTTTAAAGTTCATAAAATAATATTATCTAATTAATAAAGGTGATTTCACTGAACTCGGAGTCCGTTTGCAAAAAGTCGGTTTTGGGACCAAAAGACAAAGGGGTTTCTGGGCTATTTATTTTATGTAACACACCTTATTTATTATTTTCATAATTTTATAATTTTTAAATTATTTCATGATCATCTAGTTTCACCATAAATTATTTCATATTTTTTGGAGACTATTTATTATTTTTATAAAATCAAATACCCCAAAATATAGGTATAATTGACCTATATAACCACTTTATCTATTTATTAAAATATGTAAATTAATTCATAAAATCCATAAAAATTCGTACAAGTCTTATTTAATACCCTAATAATTAATAAAATATAAAATTAATTTTTACTTAATTATTTATTAAATTAAAAATTCAAAACCTATTTATAAATACATATTTATTAATAAAATATTTATATTTTAAATAATACTTATTATTTATTAAAAGTAATTATACCATAATTTAGAAAATAAATTTATTTAACTTTCTTCTATTTATACCTATTTAAAATAACGTAATTATCTATTTTATACTTAATTTATAACTTATTTATACTCCTGGACCAACCAGGTGCTGACACGTGTCAGCACCTGGAGCTTCTTCTCCAAGAAGCTGTTGCGCCCAACTGCTCAACCACCCAACTTCCACCAATTTTCCCGCGCGCCTCTTGAAGCTTCTAATCCATCTAAACCCTCCATTCTATTCCCCTAACAACCCTCTACCTCGCCGACCCTTAGATCTAACTTGGAGCCCAAGCATCTTCCCTATAAAAGGCCTCCAAGTCGCCATGGCAAAATAACTTCTTCCAGCCTCCAAGCTATCCAGCTCCAGTGCACCGACTACCTAACTTCCCCACCCGATTCCAACCCATTCGAGCGGTGACAGCGCCACGGGAAGGGCTCGCGAGGAAGAGGGTTCATCGGAGAAGAGTTCCAAGGTGTTGCGCCGCCTTGCATCGCCGCCGTGTGCAGCGTGAAGCTCCGGGAAGGTCGACCATCGAGCAGTACTTCCAGGTAATACATCTGGAAATCCCAGACCTATTTCCTCCATTGTTTTGCGAATTTGTTTCTCGATATCCGTGCCACGATTAGCGTGGCTAATCACTGTTTTAGGTAGACTAATCATTCATTTAATCCGCATATTCAAAAGTCCCTCTCGATTCGATTTCAATTTGATTAAAATCAATCCCTAAACCATCATCGTTTTCATATTTTCTGTTACTTGGCTGGACATATATGTTTTTCCTTAAACTTTGAGGCTTTATATCTTAACATCTCGGCCGATTCAATAAGAATCGAGCATAGTCATACATTCGTTGCAGATCCAGGTAGCTCGCGAGGTGATTGCATCGGTTTTTGGGCCTACTACATCGCCGATCTTCGTCCTTGAAGTTGGACTTCCAGAACCGCCATCCAGCCATCCGTGCCGAACCACCTTCTTCTTCGAGCTTCCGCCGCCGCTCGGAGCGCCACCTCCGCCAACCCTACCGCGGGCGAGCTCGAGGGGTGGAGGAGCCACCCCTCTGGCCCCGCCGGAGCTTCAGAATCGCCGAAGTGCAGCCGCCATAAATAGGAGAAGACGTCATCGCCGCCAGGAGCTCAACGAACTCAAGAACAACAGGCACACAGTTTGGCGCCACGTGGCATCGCGAGAACCGCTTGATCAGCACCTGGACATTCTAATCTCGGCCGTTGATTGCGAAACGGTGGAAAAATTGCTTCATAAACCCAGCCAAGTCCTTAGAATTTCATCCCGACGCCCAAGTTTCCATTAATTACAATTAGGTCCCTCCGCAGGGACCTAAATGTAATACTTTGTTTAGTTTTCTTCCAGAACAGTCCTTGTGGACCTTTTTGAAGACATTTTAATTAGTTATTCTTACGCTTATGCCCCTGGGCTGTAGGGGCTGTATCTTGTCCAATTGACCTCGGATTTCGACGATTCTTGGAGGGTAGTTACACAACTACCCCAGCTACCTAGTATAAAGTTTTCGCGGCTTTTCGACGAGTTTTTAACGTGTTTTGATTTTCTCGAAAACCGCCTCGTTTTGTTTTGGTTTCTTGTGTAGTTCGAGTACGCGGCTCGAACCTCGATCACCTATCCTATATAGTATCATCTATCTTCTATCCACCTATTATATAATAAATAAATCTTTTGAAAAATATCCCTTTTTGAAAATTAAATAAAAATTTGAAAAGAATAAAATCAAATAAAAATAATAAAAATAAAAACCACTAAAAAAGGCATTTTGACTTAGAGAAGAATTAAAATAAAATTACGAGAAGAAAAATTAAGGAATATATTCTGCCTCCTTGAGTTCGACCCAGGAACACTTGCCTGGTTAAATAATTAGTGAACGGTTTTCCAACAGAAAACCGTAAATTTGTTTGATAGGTCTAAAGAATCGAAACTCTCTTGTTTTGTGGCTTTCCGCTACAACCGACACTTCACTCTTTTTCTCTTTTAAAAAGTGAAAGCCGTGAAATCGATTCTTTTTACCCTTATCAAAATGGCGCCGTTGCCGGGGAGGCGTTAGATTCCTTTGATTTTTCGTTTTTCGTGATCTTATTCTTTTTCTTCTCTTTGTTTTGTTTTTCGTACGGTTTTTCGTACGGCTTTTTCGTGTTTTGTTTTCTGAGTTTTCCTTTCTTGTTTTCTTTACGGCTTTCTCGGCTTTCTTGATATTCTTTTGTGCTAATCATCTTTGCAGGGCCTGCAGGATCAACCGGTTTCCTCGGAAGCCGAGTCAGTTGAAAGGGCAGAGGTCGGCTCCTTCTTCACGAGTCGACTGCAGAGGAGCAGAGATTTAGTATCCTTTTATTTGAGAGAGAAAGGGAGAGAGTTGTACTTAGCTTAATAAAATTTTCATTTTTTTTAGGGGCTTGATTCATCGGATACCGTGTATCTGGTGAATCAGGGCACCCACCGCGGCTTTTTCTTCGCTTATCGGTTTTCCGCGGTTTTCTAGATGCTTGCTTAGGTTTTTCGCTATATCTGCTTGTGCCTCGTAGCTAGTTTTAGGACTTGCAACCTAGGTGCTTGCTCTAGGGTTTTAACAAAAAGACAAAAAAAATAGACGTTGTTTGAAAACCCATAAAAATTGCAAAATTAAAAATTGGGACTGCTAAAAATATCTGATCAAAAACCGTAAAATCGATTCAATTGATTTGGGGAGAGTAACCCCCGCACATTTCTCAGAGTGCGTGAGTTGAGAGCCGACACTTAAGGATAGAGACAAAACCCCGTATTTCTTGCGGGATACTACTGGGTCCATACACCTGATCACTGTTCCTCAGTGGGTAAGCTCGGGTAGCCGGAAACGGTCCGGGTTTACTTAGCAGAGTGGGAGGTTTAGAGGACACTGCGCAAGGCTCCGTCCTCAAGTAACACGGGTAGCCGGAAACGGTCCGTACTTACTCCCATACTGGCTGAGTGCGAGTGGTCTCGCGTAAGGATTCGGGCCAGTGTATTGGAGAAACTATCGGGCTCCTATTGGCTTGCTCAGCCCGCGTAACCGCAACGATTGATAATCACAACCCTAAAACCGAAAAGATAAAAAGACCGAACTCTTACGGTCTTCATCAGGGTTGATTTGGTGAAAACGGGGTTTGCCTTGTGTTTGTTTGCGGGGCGTGAGTTTTCCGCGGCTTTCGCATTCCTTCCTCAGTTGAATCGTACACGTGCTCTCCCAATCTTCTCTTGACATCGAAGATGACGTCTCGACGGCTTTTCGGCTCATACTCTGTGAGCTTTCGACCGTCCACCGTCGAGCGTATGTCTTCACAGGCTCGGGATGACCCTCTTCCCCAGCTGGTCCCATCCGATCTCGAGGCGAGTCAGACCCAGACTCCCTCGCCTCCTGGCCAGATCATTGAGGCAGACTTTCGCCTCAATACAGAATCCAAATCTCCTGAGTATTTCTCGATGAGTTCTTACGAGAGTTTCCATTTTACAGACGATCAGATGGCTCGTGGGAAAGCACCGGCAGCAGATGAGAGGCCAGCAGCTGAGGATCATCCGGAGGGAAGAGCAGATCCGAACGGAGATGTCACGACAGGTATTCTCGACACACTTCAGCAGATGAATTTACAGATTCGAGAATAGTTTAGAGTTCAGACCGAGCTGCAGGCTGAATTAGCCGCACTCAGAGCAGGGGCCGGGAACCAGTTACCGCCTGCGGTTCCCGCTACTTTACGGGACGAGTATGACCCGGGCGCTCGAACGCTCCATCATTGGATTCGGCTACCGCCGAATCAAGGGCCATACGAACTCCGACCGTCCTTCATCTCTTTGCTTCCCAAGTACTATGGGAATGCCGCAGAGGAGCCGTTCACGTTTTTACAGCAGTTTGAGATGATCTGCGGAACGGCCTGCTATCCAGGAGTGACACAGGAAGCCGTGCGCCTAAAGGCTTCTCCTTTTGCCTTAGCCGATAAGGCCCTTTATTGGCTAAGCCATCTAGGGAGAGAAATCTCCACTTGGGACGACCTGAAGTCCACCTTCCTGCGCAAGTATTTTCCTCTAGGAAGGACGAACATGATGAGGAGTCAGATCTCCAATTTCACGCAATTGCCGAACGAATCATTCCATGAGGCATGGGATCGATTCAAGGACCTGACGGAGAGATGCCCGCATCATGAGATACCAATGAAGGTGCTAGTACAGAATTTTTTCGGAGGACTCCAGCCGGAAATTCAGGGGCTAGTTAGTGCCGCATGTGGCGGCAGTTACTTGAACAAGGATGCCGAGTCAGTCTGGGCCATCTTCGAAGGGATGGCCGAGAACTCTAGAGTTGTAGACTCTACTCGGGCATATCAGAAAGCCCCGCAGCCACCACATCACCGAGAGCTTCACAAGGTGGCGAATATATCAGACTCTGAATCCAACACCAACATGGGCTTCATTAGTGAGAAATTAACGTTGGTGGACGTGATTCATAAGCAGGTCCAAGACCTACAGCCGCTGCGAGAGTTGGAGAAACTCTCATCTCTACCTCAGCAGCTGAGTGATCTTTCGAAGAAGGTCTCTGATCTTCAACTTCAGTACCAGCAGAGTCAGACTTCTTCACAGCCAGCACGGAGGATCGCACCCGCTCCACCCACCCGTCAGATACAATATGTTCATAGCGAGCCCGAGATTCCGCAGATTGATTGGCATGAGGATCAGTCTCATGCCAATGCCGGCCAGGTCATCAGCGCTACAGAGATGGAGGTGGAGCCGCAAGCCACTTTCGAGATAAATGGAATTTGGTATACTCCAGTTCAGCAGCCGAGTATACCGAATCATCAGCAGCAGCAGCCGTATGGTCATCCGCAGCATGGACGTCCGCAATTCCAGCACCGCCAGAATTTCACGCCGCCGCAGTCTCATCCAAACTTCTACCATCAGAGACCGCAGCCTACTTATCAGCACCCTGCACAGTTTTCACCGAACTATTCTTTTCAGCAGCCGCAGCAATCTTCCTCTACACCACAACGCTACTTCCAGCCGTCCACCTCTCAGCACTTCATGCGAAAGCAGGAGAGAGGAGCAAGCCAGGGCCCCCATACCGAACCAGAGATGTCTTCACAGGCCCAGGAGCTCAACCAGATCATGGACATGCTCAGCACGCTCCAGATTGCACACAAGACAGAGATGGAGCAGGTTAACCGTCGTCTGGACGAGTTAACCGTGCCGAAGACCACTCTCCCAGCCCAGCCTCAGATGAATCCGAACAACAAGAGGAGGCATCCAGATCAGGTAGATACTACAGGTAAGATCTCGTTTCCTGAATTTTTGTCTAACTTCATTCGTCTCAGGAGCGGTAGATCACCGCAAACACCTACTGGAGAGGAGAGGGAACCAGAGGAGCACGAGCATGATCCGAATGCCGAGGAGGAGAAACCGCAAGAGGATGAGGACGCAGAATCAAGAGACGGGAGCAATGCCAACAGTTCAGATATGGATACTGGCGACTCAGATGATGATATCACGCTAGATCAGGTAGAATCCCCAGACAAAAACATTTCTTCCCCTGTTTTAGAGAGTTTTGTAAATAATTCTGAGACTCTCGATGTACAAGCTGATTCCAATGATTTGAATAAAAGTTCTGATTTTCTGAATCCTGACTTTATTCCTTTTCCCGATGCTTTGTTTGGAAAAGGAAAGAAAAAGACAAAAAATAATCCTGAATCTCCACAATTTGAAAAGTTGCTCAAAGATCATATCTTTCTGAAGATCCCTCTCCACGATGCCTTGGATCGTTTTCCTACACTCAAGAATCAGTTGAGGAACAGATGTACTACTCGTAGGAAAAAGAGATCAAGAGTTGAGAAGCATATTTTGACCAAGGCAACTTCGTGTGCAATTCGGAACAAGGTACCCAAGAAGAAGAAAGATTTGGGAGCTCACTATGTCAACTGTCAGATTGAAGACACTACATTCCATCGAACTCTCTTAGATAATGGTTCCTCGATCAATTTACTTCCATCCTCTTTGCTTGATAAGCTCAAGTTAGGTCCTCTTTATAAATCACGGGCGATTCTTCAGTTTGCAGATCGATCTATAAAGAGACCTAGAGGTGTGTTAAGGAACATTATCGTGACTGTTCAGGGCTCACAGTTTCCCGTGGATTTTACAGTCCTAGACATGACATGCCCTACTCAGTTACACCTTGCTCCAATCATTCTCGGTAGACCCTTTTTGCAGACAGCAAGAGCACTCTTTGACTATGATGCTGGGAGAGTATCATTCCGCACAGAAAGCGGAGAGATACACATTGAGATGGAGAGAGAATGTAGCAGTCCTAGATCAGTATTGTCATTCACTTCAGAGGACACTAGTCTTGCAGAAGATTGTCAGAACATAGATGAGACACAGTCTTCTGATCTTGAGAGTGTTTATTTTGATACCCAAGATATCCTACAAGAGGATAGGGTAGATCACTTGGTACCTAGTTCTTCGGATGATTGTTCACATACAGAGACAGAGTTCATATCAGACTCAGATGAGCAGTCACCTGCAGTAGATATCTCTGTGCCGCAGATTGATAGAACACATATTACAGCACAAGAGTCCATCGAATACATTGCACAGATCATACAGTCTATTCAGCGTAGAGAGTTGGATGGTGTAATGTTGACACATATAGACACCTTCTGTAGTCCGACTCCAGAGACGCATATTTCAGAAAAGAAAATTATGCCGTGTACAGATTTCACTTACAGAGAAGGCTCTACTTTTGCAACCAAAGATCAATACGCACACAAGAAGCAGAAAATTCAGTATGATCCTGGTTGAGCAATCAGATAACCATTCGTGGTTAACGGGTAGATGCTGAAGCACTTCGTAGAGACTACTGATCATCTGGCATGTACTGAAGCGATCTATTTTGTACAGGAATCATGATCATTCTTTTACTCCTTCCTGTACAAATCCTTTTGAGCCATTCGGGAGATTCACAACACTTGTATATTCTTCATAGACCACAATCGTCCCCGTTTTTGCTCGTCTACTATGCTTAGGATACCAGATCCTAAGTATAGGGGGGACCGATTGTCCGCTGATTTACGTTTTATTTTTTGTACTAATTCTTTTGTATAGCCATTCTTTTTCACGAATCACTGATCCCTAATTTTTGGCTACATTCTTTTTATACTTAGGATGCCTTATCCTAAGTATAGGGGGGACCGAGTGATTTCGATGATTTCGTATTCTTCCTTTTGAATTCTTCGTTATTTATCCTTTTCATTCAGTCATCTCGTTTTTGCTCTCTCATAATACTTACGATGACCAGATCGTAAGTATAGGGGGGGTTGACTGACTTGACATCGATATCTCTTTTTCATCCACTTTTACTTAGCACGAGTTATGCCCTCCTTTTTCTCTTTTGACGCTATGAGGACATAGCTCAAGCTTAGTATAGGGGGGTGCGTATATATTGTATATATACTTTCGGCCATAACTCGTACTTTTATGTATTTTCTATACCTATAAAATCCATAAAAAGTGGGTACGGGTTAATTTAAAATCCACTCTCTTATTTATAAAATCCTGATAAATAAGTAAAATATGCTTAAAACTTGTAATTAAAATTTGTAATTAAAATGTGTACTTAAAATCTGTATAATACTTATTTAAAATCTTATTTAATAAAACTTGTATAAAAATTATTCAACCCTTGTAAAATACTTTGTAGATAAAATTTGTAAAATATATCAGACACTTAACTTAAATAAAATTTATCTTGTAAATTTGTAAATAAAACCCTGTTTATAAAAATCATAAAATCCATAAAAATACAAAGTCCTAAAATTTGTAAAAATTACAAAATCCTTAAAATTCATAAAAATGAGTAAAATCCAGAAAATAGACTTCACAAAAACATGGTTGCATTTGCATTCGCATTTTCAGAATAAGTTTGATTTCCGGAACTAAGGACTGAGTCTAGTCTGAAGGATGGAGCTTGATTACGGCCTTTAACTCTCATTGTAAGGAGCCTGATTAGGAACTGGAATTTAGACTTTTCAGGTCTGGTGACTTAAATCTTTGGGTTCCGTAAGACCATATTCGGGAAATCAAGTCATCTGAGCTTAAGTAGACCACTTGGAGTCATCTGTACAACTCTTCACCAGTGAACCAATCTTGAACACATGCACTCTACACTTAGCTCAACTCGCATGGAGTTCCGAAGGACAGTACACCTTGGTAGTGCATTCCTATCCTTATCTTTGTGGCATTGACGTCTAAAGACGGGAGAGATTGGGGTTGCGATAGTTGCTTCGGATGAGGGAAGGATCTGCTGACACAATTTTTCTAAGACCTCAAAAAATGGACGGATTAAAAAGATTCTACAACCGTCGAGGCACAAAAGATGAATGCAGTGCAAGCAAATTACAAAGTCAAGTCAAAGCAGAAGCCACCTAATAGACCAAACTGGTCAAAGCTTCCACCAAATATGCCTGCACATCTTAGTGGAGACTCAGCTACACCGGTTGGGCTTCACAAGGAGATGCGTCTACACTGGTCGTACTCCACTTCTTTTCTCATTCTTCTAACTTCTCCCTATATTCGATTGTGGATATAGCAGAACTGAACTCAGAAGGGAATACCTCCCTCCCCGAGGAAAGAGTAGCGGGATGAGGAAGCCATAGAAGTGTATAGCCGGGATTGGCGGTTTCTTCGGTTCTCTAAGCAGGAAGAGCTAAATCAATTCACACACTGTACAAGTTGACTTCAAAGATGATAGAGTTTGCGATATGAATAAGTGAGTCTGAACTAGCCGATGAAGTGATCTTGAGTAAGGATTATGGAACTTGAAGACTGTTGAGGATAAAATCCAAATCCTAGTTAAGGTTCTGACAAAATGCTTGTTTCAGGCCCGATCGAGCTCTGTCCTTTGTCTGTTCTCATGAATTGGTTTAGGAAAACGAATTCATTCTAACTTTCTTTCTTTTTCACTTACTTTTTCAAAATAAGTGTGTGCTAAGGGACTATCAAAGTTTAAGTATAGGGGGTTGATGAATCCATGATTCATTAACTTTTCTGTCGCATTTTGTCTTAAAACCCTTAACAAATACATGTAAATACTCACTAATTCTCATACTTTAACAAAACCCCATTCATGTGTAAATATTCACTTTTAACCACTAAATTCATGTAAATAAATAAAGAATCAGAAAAAGAAAAATAAAGGCATATGGAATATATGTATGTAATATGACTTAAACTATAAATATAACTGTAAGATATATTTATAGCCTAACCCCCGAGACCAAGTCAGCATGGATTGGTCGACAAACCAATAAGTAGGGGGAGATAAGGAAAGAAAACCCAATAAAAATAATCTATCACATGTATTTACATTCTTCACTAATTATTAAATAAATACAAAATTTCAAAGAATTTTAATTATTTCATCTTAACTTATTTTTCATCAAATCTTTCTCCTAATTATTCATAAAAATGTAAATAAAAATATAAAAATAAGTTAAAAATATTACCCTGTAAATATGCTAAGAAATCCAGCTTACAATTTGTCAAAATCTCAACTTCCGAACATCATAACTTCCTCATACGAACTCCAATTTCACTCTACTCACCTTTAAAGTTCATAAAATAATATTATCTAATTAATAAAGGTGATTTCACTGAACTCGGAGTCCGTTTGCAAAAAGTCGGTTTTGGGACCAAAAGACAAAGGGGTTTCTGGGCTATTTATTTTATGTAACACACCTTATTTATTATTTTCGTAATTTTATAATTTTTAAATTATTTCATGATCATCTAGTTTCACCATAAATTATTTCATAATTTTTGGAGACTATTTATTATTTTTATAAAATCAAATACCCCAAAATATAGGTATAATTGACCTATATAACCACTTTATCTATTTATTAAAATATGTAAATTAATTCATAAAAATCCATAAAAATTCGTACAAGTCTTATTTAATACCCTAATAATTAATAAAATATAAAATTAATTTTTACTTAATTATTTATTAAATTAAAAATTCAAAACCTATTTATAAATACATATTTATTAATAAAATATTTATATTTTAAATAATACTTATTATTTATTAAAAGTAATTATACCATAATTTAGAAAATAAATTTATTTAACTTCCTTGTATTTATACCTATTTAAAATAACGTTATTATCTATTTTATATTTAATTTATAACTTATTTATAGTCCTGGACCAACCAGGTGCTGACACGTGTCAGCACCTGGAGCTTCTTCTCCAAGAAGCTGTTGCGCCCAGCTGCTCAACCACCCAACTTCCACCAATTTTCCCGCGCGCCTCTTGAAGCTTCTAATCCATCTAAACCCTCCATTCTATTCCCCTAACAACCCTCTACCTCGCCGACCCTTAGATCTAACTTGGAGCCAAAGCATCTTCCCTATAAAAGGCCTCCAAGTCGCCATGGCAAAATAACTTCTTCCAGCCTCCAAGCTATCCAGCTCCAGTGCACCGACTACCTAACTTCCCCACCCGATTCCAACCCATTCGAGCGGTGACAGCGCCACGGGAAGGGCTCGCGAGGAAGAGGGTTCATCGGAGAAGAGTTCCAAGGTGTTGTGGCGCCTTGCATCGCCGCCGTGTGCAGCGTGAAGCTCCGGGAAGGTCGACCGTCGAGCAGTACTTCCAGGTAATACATCTGGAAATCCCAGACCTATTTCCTCCATTGTTTTGCGAATTTGTTTCTCGATATCCGTGCCACAATTAGCGTGGCTAATCACTGTTTTAGGTAGACTAATCATTCATTTAATCCGCATATTCAAAAGTCCCTCTCGATTCGATTTCAATTTGATTAAAATCAATCCCTAAACCATCATCGTTTTCATATTTTCTGTTACTTGGCTGGACATATATGTTTTTCCTTAAACTTTGAGGCTTTATATCTTAACATCTCGGCCGATTCAATAAGAATCGAGCATAGTCATACATTCGTTGCAGATCCAGGTAGCTCGCGAGGTGATTGCATCGGTTTTTGGGCCTACTACATCGCCGATCTTCGTCCTTGAAGTTGGACTTCCAGAACCGCCATCCAGCCATCCGTGCCGAACCACCTTCTTCTTCG
Source organism: Ottelia alismoides (assembly GCA_037367405.1). Classification (NCBI taxonomy): domain Eukaryota; kingdom Viridiplantae; phylum Streptophyta; class Magnoliopsida; order Alismatales; family Hydrocharitaceae; genus Ottelia; species Ottelia alismoides. The sequence continues at coordinate 363,491 of JAZKJV010006087.1, forward strand.
AGCTTCCGCCGCCGCTCGGAGCGCCACCTCCGCCAACCCTACCGCGGGCGAGCTCGAGGGGTGGAGGAGCCACCCCTTTGGCCCCGCCGGAGCTTCAGAATCGCCGGAGTGCAGCCGCCATAAATAGGAGAAGACGCCATCGCCGCCAGGAGCTCAACGAACTCAAGAACAGCAGGCGCACAGTTTGGCGCCACGTGGCATCGCGAGAACTGCTTGATCAACACCTGGACATTCTAATCTCGGCCGTTGATTGCGAAACGGTGGAAAAATTGCTTCATAAACCCAGCCAAGTCCTTAGAATTTCATCCCGCCGCCCAAGTTTCCATTAATTACAATTAGGTCCCTCTGTAGGGACCTAAATGTAATACTTTGTTCAGTTTTCTTCCAGAACAGTCCTTGTGGACCTTTTTGAAGACATTTTAATTAGTTTTTCTTACGCTTATGCCCCTGGGCTGTAGGGGTTGTATCTTGTCCATTTGACCTCGGATTTCGACGATTCTTGGAGGGTAGTTACACAACTACCACAGCTACCTAGTATAAAGTTTTCGCGGCTTTTCGACGAGTTTTTAACGTGTTTTGATTTTCTCGAAAACCGCCTCATTTTGTTTTGGTTTCTTGTGTAGTTCGAGTACGCGGCTCGAACCTCGATCACCTATCCTATATAGTATCATCTATCTTCTATCCACCTATTATATAATAAATAAATCTTTTGAAAAATATCCCTTTTTGAAAATTAAATAAAAATTTGAAAAGAATAAAATCAAATAAAAATAATAAAAATAAAAACCACTAAAAAAGGCATTTTGACTTAGAGAAGAATTAAAATAAAATTACGAGAAGAAAAATTAAGGAATATATTCTGCCTCCTTGAGTTCGACCCAGGAACACTTGCCTGGTTAAATAATTAGTGAACGGTTTTCCAACGAAAACCGTAAATTTGTTTGATAGGTCTAAAGAATCGAAACTCTCTTGTTTCGCGGCTTTCCGCTACAACCGACACTTCACTCTTTTTCTCTTTTAAAAAGTGAAAGCCGCGAAACCGATTCTTTTTACCCTTATCAACTTCGCAATCCTTAATGAAGTTCTATGTTGACCTTAACAAATACCGATTCATTACAGCCAGTGCTTCAATTTAGACTGATTGGGTCATCATTCCATGTGCAGATCACGAGCCCAATCTGGAGCCATAAATTCTCTCGGATTCAACATAAGATACAGATAAAGAGATGGCACCTAAAGGAAAAGGGAAGGGACCACAGCACCCGCCACAGCCACTGACAGAACATAGCCAACCAAACCAAAATATCGTAAACACCGAGCTCTTCGCCTTCATCCAGGTGATACAATAGCAACTCACCTACCAGTAATTGGCCCAGGTTTCCTTTCAGGACATGCGTAATGACTTGAGGAGAGGAAGAGAAAATCCTCGAGGAGGAGGGGAGGAGAAGAAGGAGCAAGTGGAGGCCGTGGAGGCCCGACAGACAAGCCCAGAGGAGAATGGCCCAAGTCGACTCTCAAAGAGTTGTACAACCCTGAAGACAGTCAAGTTACAGAGTGGATCTAGATTCTAGCTATCCACACACACTTTGAGTTGAAGCCTCAAATCTTGGCAATTCTACCCAATTTCCATGGAAATGCAAATGAAGAGCCATATATCCACCTACAATAGTTCGGGAGAATTTGTGGTACAATGCACTTTCCTGACATACCGTTAGGAGTAGTCAATGTGGTGGCATTCCCATTCAATCTCCAGTACAACGCCCTTCATTGGATCAACCACTTGGGGAAGGTCGTCACTACATGGAAGAGCTTAAGTCTACCTTTTTGCACAAATAATATCCTCTTGGATGACTTAATCATATGTGTGTCTGCATAGCAAACTTCACCCAAGCCACACACGAATCCATCCATGATGCTTGGGAGAGGTTTACTGGATTGCAAGAGAAATGCCCCCATCATGACATTCCTTGGACCAGCTTGGTCCAGCATTTCTCGGGGGACTGACAGTTGAAAGCAAGAAGCTTGCAGATGCAGTGTGTGGTGCATCACATTTCAACAAAATATGAGGCTGTCGTCAAGCATATCTTCGAGGAGAGGGTCGAAGGAGAGGCCGCCTTGTCATCATCCCGAGCCTATCAATGCTAGCCCCACGCTCTTCAAAAGCTAGTTCATATGGCATCTTCTCACGAGTCAAACGAAAAAAACAAACTAAATTGTGCATAGGGGAACTTTTGCAATCATGGAAATCTGTAGGGAAACTACACAATATTTACAAAAAAAATAAAAAATAAGAAAAGGGAGGGTGAATCGACCTTCTTCTTCAACTTTTTCATGGATGACGGAGGCGATTACGGTTGCTAGAGGTGGTGGCTTGCATGATGGGCTGGCCGAAGTCGACGACTAGAGAGCGACGGGCACATTACGGAAGAAGGTGTTCGACTAAGGGTGATCGAGAACCATGGCGGTGGAGCTGCTTTGTCAAGGGCAGAGCGAAGGAGCGGTGAGGAGGAGGGTCGCCTATGGTCGATGGAAATACAGTCGGTGGAGAGGGTGCACGGCTGCAGCGGATGATGGTGCGGTCACCTCGGTTGGCACATGAGGCGGTGGCAGTCGATGGAGAGCGGTGTCCGGGAGTCAACAAAGATGATGTGCTAGAGTCTATGTTTGAAGGCGGAGACGGTGCTTAGTTGTAGCGATCGAGGAGAAGTAAGCTGCTACGTAGTCGAGGGTACGGGCAGCTCGGAGTAGATGCAGTGGACAGAGGAAATGGTAGAATTGATGGAGGGTGAAAAGGATGAAGCAAGAAGTCAAAGGGATAGAAGCATGAACGAAGGATGAAGGAGATGCAGAAGATAAGAAGGGAAAAGGGAGGAAGAACAGAGATATAGAGGAAGATAAGAAAGAAGGAAGGGGGTTTGATTACCTAGGGTATTGTCAGAGCAAAGGCTTCGACAATGTCTTCTCTCAACTTCGCAGTGACGAAGGAGCTCCGAGCAGTTCACACTTCAAATGTGGCAAGGGACGGTGATCCCTTGGATCTCGTCGGAGGGGGGAGGTCATCGTTGTCCCTGGGCATTCACCTCTGTCACCGGATCTTGATGAGGAGCTCTCTCCCTCTCTCTTGTAAATGATGGATGATCACATAGCTGGGGTGGTGGGCATGCCTTTATGAGAGGTGGGTTGGAGGAGGTCTTTTGGGCACAGATGGAGGAGGTGGATGAGTCACGTCGCACGATGGTTGGTTGAGGGAATGCGTAGGAGATCGTGGAGAGAAAAATGGCACGGACAATTGCAGGGCAATTGTCGTAGGGGGACTGGGTCACGTGGGAGGTGTGGCTGGAGAGATCGAGAGGTGCGGTGGTTGGGAGTCAGTCACACAACCGTAAGATGCAGTGCAGTTGCAAGGTTGTAGCACCGCCACGTGAAGCGGGGCAGAGGAGCGGGATGTGCAGGAGTAGTGGTGGAAGGGGAAAGGAAGAGGGGGTAACATGACGCGTGAGGGCACGACCACGTGGTAGGGGGTAAATAATAAAAATTATATTAAAAATAAATGAATTAATAATTTTTATTATTATTAAATAATTATAAATAAAATTAAAATAAATAATAACAAATAAATAATAAAATGAAAATGAATTAAATAATTGAAATAATAAATAAAATAAAATAAAATAAAATGGGGTGACATGTGGCGGCTCTAGGAGCTTGCACGTGTCGTTCCCAGAAAAATCGAAAATTAAATAAAAAAGAAAAATAAAAAAGAAATAATAAATGGAGTCAAATTAAAAATGTCAACATGAAAGTTACTCGTCTCAATGAGATCTATAACTTTTGTGAAGGACCAAAAACCTAAATAAATCATCTGTACAAAAAGTATTTTTGGTGGTATCTTATAGGTATGAAATAACGTATTTTTATCTTTTGCAGTTTTTTGTAATATTTTAAAATAAGATAAAAATCAAAGAAAATATGAAATAAATATCAACACCTCAATCTATTTTTTTTTGAATTTTTAATAATTAAGAATATAAAAGGATAAAATAAACAAATAAAGGTGCATATGTACAATATAGAAAGAGGCCCAAAACCCAAGTTTCACATAAGAACTCCAATTCTTTTGAATTTGTCTTGTTTTGAAGGTAATTGAACGTACATTAATTCAAAAGTGGACATGTATGAGAGATATATTCACGTTTTGAGGCTCTTAGTCTCAAACTAGGGTTTGGGTTTTATTGGTCAATTTTGCAAGTTATTATTTTTTAGTATTTTTCATTTATTAGTGTTAGTAATATATACACTAAAGAGTTTCTTTTATTCAATTCTGAATTAGGTAAAATAGATAAAAATAGGAGAAAATGGTGAATATACATGCGATATTTACAAGTGAATTTGGCTTCTTATTTATTTCAAAAATGCAAGCTAAAATGCGTAGATTAATTCTAAATGCATGAATGAGAATAATGCAAAATGAATTGAGAATGCAAATAATTACTCGGGAACAAAGCTCTATTTTCAATTTTTAGAGTGATGAATCACAAATTCATCAATCATTGCTCGGATGGCAGTCCAAATTTTGCAAGGGTTCTCGCATGATGGACGCCTCCGTGTAAAGAAGTTAGTTCAAAAGAGGTTGCAAAGGAAGTTGCTATAGGTAGTTGGAATATTGGCACTTTAACTGGAAAATTGATGGAGATAGTTGATACGATGGAAAGAAGATTAGATTCAGATATTATGTCTACAGGAGACAAAATGGATAGGAGATAAAGCAAGGCCATCTTTGAAGGTCGAGAAGATTGGCTTTAAACATTGGTATCCAGGTAAAAATAAGGGCAGAAATGGTGTTGGAGTGGTTGTTCATAAGGAATTGAAGGATTGTGTGGTTGAGGTGCAAAGATCTTGGGATTGGATTATTTTGCTAAAAGTGGTGCTCGAAGTAGAAATTCTGAATATCATCTCAGTTTGTGCACCATAAATTGGTTTAGATAATAGTTTTAAACATGCTTTTTGGGAGGATTTGGATATGATTATGCAAGGAATCCAACAAAGAGAGATGATTTTCCTGGGTGGAGATGTCAATGGACATGTGGGAAAGGATGATTCAGAGTATGCTAGTATTCATGGAGGACATGGCTTCGGGGATAGAAATGAAGAGGGGATAGTCATTCTGGATTTTATAGTGACATATACTTTTCATTGTAAATACTCTCTTTAAGAAAAGGGAGGAGAATTATTTTACTTACAAGAGTGTCTCGACTAGAACACAGATAGATTACTTTGCATTGAGAAGAAGAGATTGGTTGTGTTGCAAAGACTGCAAAATAATACCATGAGATAGTCTGACTACCCAACATCTCATATTAGTCATGGATGTGCAAACACTAGTATAGAAAAGGAGGGTTTTCAAGATCACTAGAACTAGATGGTGGAATCTTAAATTGAAGCATTCAAGCTTTAGAGAGAAGATTTTAGAAGAATTATCTTGGGATTGTAATGGAAGTGAAAATGAGATGTGGGAGGCGGTAGCATCTTGTATCAGAAGGGTAGTCAAAGAGATGCTAGGTGAGTCAAAGGGAGGATCTCTAGGCCAAAAGGAGGATTGGTGGTGGAGTGAAGAGGTGCAATAGAAGCTCAAAATTAAAAGATTTTGCTTTAAAGCTATGTCTAAGGATAGAACAGATGAAACTGTCAAAAACGACAAAATTGCGAGGAAGGAAGCGAAGAAAGCGGTAAGCGAAGCTATGTCAAAAGCTTACGAAGTTTTGTACAAAAATCTCTACTCTAAAGAGGACCAGAAGAATATACTTTGGTTGGCTAAAATATGAGAAAGAAAAACCAAATATATTTCTCAAGTGAGATGCATTAAGGATGAGGAAGGTCATGTGCTTGTTTCTCAAAAGGATATAGAGACTAGATGGAAGCAATACTTCCATAAGCTTTTCATTAGGGAAGGAAATAGGGAGATCACTTTGGGAAATCTAGCTAGTAGTGAAAGTTACTTGAATCGTGCAAGCTATAGATGAATACAAAGGAAGGAAGTAGAGGAGGCTTTGAAGGTTATGAGACATGGTGTAGGACCTGATGGCATTCTTATAGAAGTTTGTAAATGTTTGAAAAAAATATTTGCAAAAACTATTTTGAACTATAGTTTTCAAAATTATTTGTAAAATTATTTTCAAATAAGCTTGAGGAATACATATATTATCCTAACAAATAAACACTTTTACACCAACTATTGTATATGTATCTATAAAAATAATAGAATATCCTTTGTATAAATCCTTAAAAAACTTAATTCTTGTAGAATAATTGATGCACTCCTGTGTAAATATTTTTACCTATCTTTTATTCCAAAATCTTTTGTTTTGAAAAATCCCAAAAAAGCATTTGCAAAATTAAAAATTCCAAAAAATTGCAAAATCTTTTTGAAAATTGCATAATAATTTGCAAAACCTTTTTCAAAACCCATAAAGAAGTTCAAATTTTGAAAATCGCATCACAAAAATATTTTTTGCATTATGCAGAGCATTTGTATTTTTTGGATTGAGTTTGATAATCGAACAAGTCTAAGTAAAATCCGAAGATTGGAGCTTGGTTGGACCTTAAATCTACCTAAGTATAGGAACCTTATTGAAACTGGAATTGAGGTACTTCATATCTAGTTAACTTAATTTGTTGAGATCACGAGACTTGGTCCAATGTCGTCTTGACTGCCTAAGTAGAATATTTCAGAGCACACATACAACTCTTGTTGATAATGACTTGTACAACTGCATCTCTCACTTTGCTCACCTCAGTTGAAGCGGTAGAGGGCTGGATTTGCCGACATGAGACACAGGACAATGGAAACACCATAAGTCACATATTTATGGACATTGTACGCCAACCCGATCCAGTAGCCATGAGGTCTAAATATAGAAGTTGTGGGTTAAAATAAAGCTTCAAAAGAGGGATAGTATACTAGTTCAATAAGAAGAGGTCCTTATGTAAATGTTGTTGTATATAGTAATGTCATCTAAAGGAAAAAAATCAAAAACTCCAAAAAAGTGGACAAACCTAATCGAAAATAAAATGTCTATCGTAATGTACAGTCAATAAGCAAGCTTGAGCTACAAAGTCATATGTTTGTAAGACTACAGCCGGATGACTTGGCTACACAGGTCAAGCATCCTAGGATAGGTAGCTACATTGGCTACCGTACATTCTTCTCTCCACCCCCTCTTCTTGAGCTGGTTGTCACTTAAACTTAGAAGGCAATACCCCACTTCTCGAGGAAAGAGTAGTTGGATTGGGGAATTAGGGTCACCATATTGAAGAAGACGGACTTCGACCGCTTCAGCCGAGGATAGCTACATATCTCACGCATTGTCCAAGATAGATTCATAGTCATAAGGGTTTGTTTATGAGTTGAAGTATTCTGACCTCGCTATTGAGGAGACTTGTGCAGAGTTTTGGGATTCTCGAAGGTGGTTGTATTTCATATCTGTTTCCCAACAAGGTTCTGACCACACCTAAAATCCAAAGGTCTGATTTAAGCTCCAACTTTGATTTTATGAAGACAAAATTGAAAATTAAATTCAATCCACTTTCTTTCTTTTTCTTTTCTTTGTTTTTATTGTCTATACTTATTGCATAAGGGCTTGCTAGGGACTAGCCAAGTCAAGTATAGTGGGTGATGCATCTCCATTTCATCACCTTTATTCTATTATTTTGGCCTTAAAAATCCTAGCTAATGCACGTAAATAGCATTATTTTGTTCAAATTAACATTCATTATTTATTCCATTTATTGTATTTAATATAGTTTTTAATGCCAAAATTATATAATAAAGAAAAGAAAATGAATAAAATGTCAAAGGTATTTTATGACCCTAAACCTCGAGACCTATGCATCTTGATGACTGGGTCGACAAAGAATAAAGTAGGGGGAGATAAGGGTCAATAAATCCATTAAAACCCTCATACTTTTATACATCATTATTGTGTTTTTGGACCTATTTTTTATTTTTATAACTCAAATAAAGAAACTTTGTACATGAAAGTTTTCGATAAAAAGCAAATAAAAATATAAAATTGAGTTTACACAAAAATAAAATATTATGTTCATTTTATACTCAAAATAAAATCTAAAATCAAACCTCCCATACTCATATCTCCTAAATAAAAACATAAAAAGTATCAAAATCACTTTTAATTGTATATAACTTTTAATAAGCTATTTAATGAAGGTGGTTTCATATTTTTTGAGTTAAAGTGTGAAAGTTAGGTATTGGACCCTTATTGTACAATATACCTATATAAAATATTAACTTTATTTATTTTTTATTATTTTCATATTTTTATAATTTTATATTTTTATAATTTTGTAAATACTATTTATAGTATTTATACATATTTGGAATAGAATAAAACCACAAATAAAATATTAATAAAATATGTATACAAAATATATAGATAAAATACATATACTTATACTTGTATAGTATATAGACCTATTTATTTAAGTATACATATAATAGCGAAAATACATTATAAATATATATTTATGCATATAAAAATATGTTATAAATATATAAAATTAAAAATTAAATTAAAAATTGAAAAATACAAAATAAAAATAAAATACCAAAACATAGATGAATATAACTATAAATGGAGCACTAAAAATTAACTTATAATAAATAAACTTAAAAAATAAATAAAAATAATATTAAAATACTACAGAAAATAACAAACAACATTTTTTGAATTTATTTTAATAAGATCATTTATTATTTATTGACAAATTTATAAATAATTTAGGGTAAGCTTTTTTGGATAGTTCACGTGGACCAACTAGGTTGTGTCTTGAGATGACCCTAAACTCCTCTGACTAGCACTGCGCCCTGTGAGACCTAGGTTTGACCACATATTCGCCTTTTTCTCCAGATCGATGTGATCATTGAAATGGATTGATTCCTCTTCCACTTTTTTTTCTGATGCATGCTCTTATACGCCAGCTTGATTCCTCAAGTTGTGGATCACTACATCAGACGGTTGACCTCGATATTCCCAGATGCCAAGTCACCTGTATGTAGTGTTGTTAGAAAATTCACAGGTTCGACATTCACTCAGATTCGGCTCGCTAAAAATTTGATTCAGATTCGATTTGAAAATAAACGAAAGAACCTGAACACGAGTTTGGGCTCGATTAAATAAATGAATTGATTCTCAAAAACATAGGTTCGCTCAGGTTCAGTTCGTTAAAAGTTCGACTATACAAACATGCATAAATAAAAGTATATATACATACATATTTTATATATAAGGAAAAATACATTCTATATTAACCTAAGGACTATTCACTTATTTTCACAAACTCATCCAGACATCCACTCCCTAAGTCCCTATTCCTAAAACCTCACAAAATCCTCCACTCCGATAATGGTTTTTCCCTTTGAACAGAAACATCTGCACAGCATTTTTTCTTAAATGAACCTTTAACGAGACGAACCAAATCTTTACGAACCTTAGTCAAGCCGAACCGAACCTTATTGTAGTTTTCATTTTATCGATTCGAACCAAACTCGAGCCTGAAAGTATGCTAAACGAACCGAACTGAGCCTGAGTTGGTTTGCTCAGATTCGGCTCGTTTACACCCCTACATGTACATAAGATCTGCCCTTCTTCCTTCTCGAATTTGAATCTCATTTGCTCCAATTTCTCCCCCCTCCGTGCATCTAAAGGCTAGAACATGGTGATAGGAGGTTCGCCTAGCAGCAAAGAGGATTAGGTGGTTGATTCTGCATCTCCAACCACCATCGTTGTTGAGGTATGATCTCCTAGATCCGACTAGTTGAGGTACTTTTTCTTCTTTCTAGTTAATTTGTAGTTCTAGGATTTATTTCATGTTTTTATTTTTAATTTTAATCACTTATTTTAGCGTAAATCTAAGATTTGTAGTTCCTTAAACCATTTCACTATAATCCGCTTCTTTTCTAACCCCATCGACCATTCCACCACCATCCCTCATGCTTCTACTTCACCCCACCGCATCCATTCCACCAGATCCACTGTGCATCTGGACTTCAGTGTCCACCTCCGTCGCTTTGCTGGAACACCATCGCCTCACCTCGCTACACCTCATTACCACCTTTCGAAGGATCGAAGTAGTTTTCCCTCGATCCATTAATCTTCTTGTGCAGGTCCCTTGAGCCCCCAAAGCATCGCTGGAGCGATTTTGGAGCCATCGTAGGTACCAAGAGCTCTCTAGCTTCTCTAGTGACCTTTAGCACATTTTGAAGCATTCAACAGCCAGAGGGTGTTGCCAAGAACCTTTGGATTATCTCCTTCGTAAGGAAGGAGGCCGGAGGCCCGCACCATAGCAGATCGAAGCTCGGAGGAACGGGAGTTCTTCCCCATTCTTCCATGCTACTCTAGAGTCATTTGATCGTGCTCCTCCGCTCAAGAAAGCAGTGACTGTTGGATGCACCGCACCCTATCCGTCGATCTCCATATGGAGATCTAATCTCCTCCATCCGCGGTGAACCGTCATCGCACAACCAGGGAACGACGCATGGCCAGTGAGTGCTCTTCGACCGTCAGATCTGGCGTTGAGTGGGGTAATTTACACTGTATCCCCCATATTTTTTATTTTATTCATAATCCTGTAATTTTATTTTAGATACAAAAATTTTGGGTGAATTGAGAGTTGGGCCATGTACTCCATTATATATGCACTTTGGTCCAGCCCACGTCACCTTACGTGACATCCCACGTGAGGTGACATTTTGCATTTAGGCCATGTAGTTTTTTGTATTACGTTTCAAGATTAAAACATTCCTCTATAGTTATATTATTTTGGGTATTTTTGCAACTAATCCCTCAACTTTAATTTTATTTGCATTTATGCCCCTATCAGTTCATTATTTTTGTGTGTTTTTTCTATTTATTAAATATATCATCTGTACTCTAAAAAATCTTTAAAAGTAGGATTAAGCTCATGTTAAGTAGTAATTTCAAGCCATATTTTCAGTTTGAATTGTAGGAGTATTATAAAAATCAAAAAGAGCATAAAAAGTCCATGTTTGAATTAAAAAAAATAAAAATACAAAATCATTTTGAAAAATTCCAAATGTATATTTTTTGTTGATATATTTATTTTATAACTCTAAAACCAAAAAACCCTAAAAATAGAAAAAGGAAATCCATAAAAATCAAAAAGCTCTAAAATCCTTTATAAAAATCTAAAAAAATACTTAAAACTTCAAAAATATTCATTTTTGTTTCATAATTTTCTTTATATTAGTACTTATCTATTAAAATTGATTTGGAAAATTCTACACTTTATTTGTATTTTTAATTTCCTAATTAATTCGATTTATTTATTTAATCCCTAATTTGGGATATTTTTGACATTAAAAATATATAAAACTTACCATAATAATTTTAAAAATCATAGAAATAGTAAAAAATTATTTAAAATCCAAAACCATTTTATTTTTTGTATTTTTTATTCTTATTGATATTTATAATTGTATTTTCTCATATTATGTATATAGTCATATATAAGACTATATTATATATTTAAAAAGAAAAAAGAAATTAAAAATATAAAAAGGAAAAAATAAAAAATATATAATTAAAAAAATAAAAATATAAATTAAAATTCTAAAAATTATAAAATCAAAGCCAACTTAAAAATAAATAGATAAGGATAACACAGGAATTTTGTGCATTTATTTACCCGATCTATTATGTTTGCTCCTTATGTTCGACACTCTACACATACTTGCACTGTATACATCATTTGTTAAGTTATGATAAATTTTAACTCCACATGTTTTGATTTTCATTGTTTTATACATGTTGTGGGTTAATTGTTGAATTTCCAAGGGTTCGTATTCGGTCGCCTGGACAACAGTGTCTCCACCTTGTGCGAGACTAGACCGATGCAAATCCCTAGTTTTCACCCTCCTCTTATAATGTGACAATACAATAATTGATGGAGTCAGATAGTAGCTAATTTTATAATAACTATTATAAATTAATTAATTAGTGTGATCGAATTCCTTTTTTCTTCCGTACATTACACTAATAGAATGGAAGAAATCCACCCCAAATAATCATTTCGTCAAAGTTACAAGACATCTCAATCCAACATATCTTTGCAAAAGTTGCAAAAGAGAAAAAGGTCATCTTATGGCATGGGAGGAGAATAGTCAAAAGGAAAAAAAACAAGTGGAGTGCTCCTTTGTCCTCCTTGTCTTCTCTTGCTACTACAACTCCCCAAAGCAATTGGCCCATAAAAGTAATCAAAATAAAGCAATAATAGGCATACCAAAGGTAACAATATTGAGACATTGAGAGAATTTTTTTCACCAAAAAAACATGGAGAGAACCATTGAAATGTTCTATATTCTATGGGATGGTGAGTCCCTACTACTTGTAATTAGGGAATGGTGATCCCATCTTTTAGATCTAAGATTTCTTGCAATGTCATTAAGAATTGAGTTTTTCTAAAGAAGTATAGGATCTCGTTATAATACGGTGTATACTCGAATAAAGTTCCGCCTATTTTACATTTATAAGAATCGAATTACTTGTTCATTATAAGTGCTTGTGTTTGATTTCAAAGTGACATTGTAGAAATCTATCCTAGCAATTAATTGGACTTCTGGTTGTCGATTAGCGTAATCGGTGCTACTTCCACCGATTGTTAATTCATTTTACGTGTGCTAATTTTTTCCAAAAAAGATTTTATTTATTTATACACACATATATACACATACACATATACATATATACATGTATGTATACGTATATGAGGATATGGAGTATGCACCCAGGTGCATGAAATTTTACGTGCACCGGAGCATATAACTTCCTTTTTTTTCAAAAATAGCACAATGTATATTCATTTGTATATCCCTCCTATATGTCATTCCAATTTCATCAAAAATAGAAACTCCTACGCCCTCCATCTAGAACAGATCGATTACAACATTCTAAGACCGTTAAAATTATATGTTTTAGATGGAGGGTGTAGGAACCTTTGTTTCTGACAAAATTGGATTGATATATAGTAGGAGCGATATATAGATGAATATACATGGTGTTATTTTTGAAAAAAATAAAAAAGTGGAAGTTATAGGCCCCGATGCATGTAAAATTACATGCACTTGGGTGCATACTCCCTATCATACACACACACATACTTACACACACACATATATGTATGTATATATATAAATATATATATATGGATGGAAAAAACGCTATGAGGAAAATAAGTTGTGGCTCCAGAACTATGCTCACGGATGTGGGGCTTGTGACCACAAAATTATGCTCTAACCACAACACATCGTGGTTAGTAGCCATAGCTACAACTCTCGTCATGAGAGTTATCTAATCACGAATATATCGTGGCCACTACAAGTGACCACAGAACTTGCCATTGCCACATCTCTTGTTGAAGACTTTAGCTACGGAATTGCAGCTACAAGAAACTAGTGGCTATGGAATTATCGTGGCCACAAGTTTCCGTAGCCACATTCGTGGCCACAACTCCTTTTTCTTGTGAGTAGGATGGAGAATATGAGAGGGAGCGTGAGAGGCGAAGAGCGTCAGAGGCGAGGAAGAGCTCTTCGAGAAGTGCTAGAGCAGGGTCAGTCGGGGCCCATCACTGTCGAGGGATGGTTGAAGGTCCGTCATCGACAGCGGGGAAAGGTGGCAACTAGGCAGAGAGGAGCCATCATCTTGGTTTCACCGCACCATGGAAGGAAGGTGCGTTCATTTCGAAGGGGGTGCTTCAGGTGTGAAACGATGGATCATTGGGCGAGACAGTGCTGGGAATCAATGCGTTGTTTCCGGTGCCATGGCTTCGCGCACCGTAGTAACAATTGCATGGTAGGGACTCGGTTGTCTCCATCGGGGAAAAGGCCATCTGATTTACTTTTGGGGGAAGGTGGCGGAAGGGAGATCCTCTCCATGCGATCATTGGATGTGGGGTTGGCAACGGGGGGACGTTTCCGAGGAGACGTGGTATTGGTGACCCAGTGGTGGGTGATGGCACGTGGTCTTGACGAACAAGAAGAGACAGCCTTGCTAGAGATGTCTCGTTTGGGGAAGTCGTTGATTCGGTGGCGAGAGGTTCGTGCGACGGACGGACTTCTATCACCATGTTCTTTGACGATGATCCGGGTGCGGGGATACCTTATCTATGACACACCATGGATCGAGTGCAGAAGGTTCTCGTCTATATAGTCAAAGTTAAAGAGGTTGTAAGTAATGGAATTTCTCGCGGCAGGTGGCCAGAACTCGTGATCAAGGTCCGGGATCTAGATCCCCAATGCCTTGGCTGGTGGACGGTGCGGATGGAGGGGTAGATCATAAACCTGGAGCTAGCGATAGTGGGGTGCTTGCCCACTGGTACAGCGTTGCAGACGAAACAAGGAAAGCATGCCACAACGGACGATGAGATGAGGAGGTCAGGGCCGGAGGTAGCGGCGGCCAAAGCGATGGTCCCGAAAGGAGAAGCGACAACGTCGTTCCCTCAAGAATTGTAGTTCAATGCATCGACTACGCATGATCGTTACCCGAAGAATTCGAGAGGGCTCAAGATGCTAGAACCAAGCGTTTCCCATGCGCACGATTAGGGATGTCTATCTGGGTCTACCCATTGGGTACCCGACTCGAACCCGTCCCATTTAAGGACCCGAAACCCGTCCCATTTACTTTTGGACGGGTTTGGGTTTTGAATTGACGACCCATGCGTGTATGGGTATGGGATTGCCTTGTGGGTACCCGAACCCGAACCCGCCCCAAACCCGAATAAAAATATATATATGAAGATATATGTCTGTTGCATTTTAATCAAACTAGCCCCAAATCCATTTCATATCTAATATGTATCGATATACATGTATAAATATCCAACTCAATTTTCTCCTCTCCATCCATTTATTCATATTCAACTAACTTTTTGCATCTTTAATAAATAAAAACTATCAATAAGAGCTACACGCATAATATATATAAACCTTTAATATTCTATGTACATTGCACGTTTTTATAAATCACCATAATCTACGTTCTCACTCTATTTTGTTTGTCTGTGAAAATCTTGTATACATTTATAAACAACTTAAGATTTATCATGTCAAATATATGGGTACCCATTGGGTACACGGGTATCCGACGGGTAGATGGGTACCCGCTAGAAATTACCCGTTTAATAAATGGACGGGTATGGGTAGTGATATTATAAATGAGTATGGGTTTGGGATTAGTAATTCCCGCCCCAAACCCGACCCGCTGACATCCCTACACACAATCGTTATCCTAGGAATTCGACGGGGCCCATGCCACTGGAACCAAGCCTTTCCCATGCAATTACTATTGACATCTCAAACGGGAAAGATCCAACCGTTTCCCATGCAAAAATTGTGGACCTCTCAAAAGTGAAAAATCCATCCATTCCCCATGAAAAAGGAGCGGACGATTCTCATCAACTATTTCGGGAAGGATTGTGCCCAATCCCCTTGCGATTTCAAAATTTGGAGTCTGGAGTGACGCAGGAGTAGGACACGAGTTAAGAGGGGTCCTGCTGGAATTGGTTAGACCTGTGTTAGAAGTGTCGTCGGGTTCGGGATCAAAAGTTTGGACCCAGAATATGGAAGCACACCAATTGCATCCGGTTGATAGTGCACTTGTAGCCTCGAGTTTGGAGGTAGACCCGGTGATGGATGGTGACATTGTTGTACAACAACAAGACCTATTGTATACACTACAAGGAAAAAAAGTTGTGGTTACAGAACTATGCTCACAGATGTCACTACCACAAAATTTACCTTTAGCGATGTTTTGAAACGTCTTCTTAAGTCCTTTATAATGTCGGAAGATCACTATTCACACGTTAAAAAACGTCCAAACCAAACGTCGGGCTAGCCTTGTCGGGACAAGTTTTAATGGACGTTTTAAAAGAACATCTATACATCCGCATCTTTGAAGTGTTTAAAAACGTCTGCAAAAAAAATGCTTTGTGGACGTTATTTTAGAACGTCTATAAATTAAGCAATTTTACATATGTTAGTAAACATCTGCATAGAATCTATTTTGACGTCTATAATGGTTGGACCAAAATCATGTTTTATGGTTGTTTGTAATACCATCCAGATATAAATTATAGAAGCGAACGTTAATAAACATACATGTATATTGTAAGTGGATGTCCTTTAATATCAGTCCAGGTGGTAATTAGCTCTATAAGGGCATACGATCAATGATGGTTTATCATTTTTTAAGAAGCCTTATTACCATGAAAATAATGGGATTACATTAATAATCAAATGCCAATAATTTGTATTTGAGTATAAAACGACATCGTGCAAAAATAGTTACAATTGTGGATGTTATACAACCAAAGTCAGAACTAAGTCATGCACTAAAATATGATAGTAAAGTCGAGTATCGTCATGATTACAAGAAATGCCAAAGATTTTCTAGTTCATTCAAAAGTACAAACTAAAAGTACATTGATGATGTATAAAAGAAAACAAAATAACTAAGCATCTTCTTCAGTCTCTACATCGGGATCAACACCACCGGATCTATTGCCTCTTGATTGTCCTTGAGAAGCATCTAATAAAGAATAAATAAGTTAGACATGGTTTAAAAGATATATTAAAATTACCATACTTTTAAAAGAAGTACTATAGAATGTATGTGGAGAAAGCGACGACATCCCATCTATTAATGAGTAATTCTTAAAATATGCTACTATGCGAGCCGTTATTTTATCCTGAAACTCTGTCGACGATGGAGTACTTCTTTTACTCTTCTAGAAATCAACAATATTCTGAAAAGAATGTCAAATTCAAGTTTATATCACTACTCAGGTATGTTCTGAATAATTTTTACTCAATATAATTTCAAGGCATCAACTCAGGGAAAAAATAGAACTATATCAACAATACGGGCTCTATAGATATCACTAATCCGGATATATTGTACCTTTTAACACTATTGGTACACATAATACATCATGAAAATGGAACCATTTTGAAAATTTACCGTCAATTCCAAAATTCTTGAACTAGAATTTTATCTAACTATGAGGCAGATGAAAACAATACTCTAATCAAATTCACCATTAGAATGTCAGGACTTGATGGCATAAATGTTACTGGAATATGTGAATCCATATGAACACTAATTGATGACAAGCTTTTGTCCCCATTAGTAATAAAAACACATTGTACTTCTCATGAATATAACGAATAAT
The DNA here is from genome assembly GCA_037367405.1 of Ottelia alismoides. NCBI lineage: Eukaryota > Viridiplantae > Streptophyta > Magnoliopsida > Alismatales > Hydrocharitaceae > Ottelia > Ottelia alismoides. The sequence goes on from JAZKJV010006087.1 coordinate 380,750, forward strand.
TGTCGAGGTGATGGAAATGTTGAAAAAATAAAGGACATTTTTTTTATTAAAATATTAGTTATTGTTCACAACTCAAATTTGTCATGTAAAGTTTTTGGAGCTACTCGTTCAAAGAAACAGAGGGTATGGATAGACCTCTTGATAATAAGATCAGATATCTCGTTAATATGATCTAGGAAGATATTGCATATACATGCATTCAACAAACCTACAGAGATCCTCCCACATCAGGATCTTCATGCTCCACATTGTCCATAACAGAGGGCCCTAACAACAACCGGTGGAGTACCTCCCCATAGCAACAATGAGCAGAGGAAGGTCGTTAGTTGTCACAGAATGAGGTTCCTCGCACTACCTACGGATCTGCGGGTGGAGGAAGGTCCCCACGATGGTGCAACGATGCTCAACGACGCCCCTGGATATCACGGAAATGATGCTCAATGACGCCCCTGGATATCACGGAAATGATGCTCGGAATACCCCTTCCCCCATTACAAAGCATGCCCTCAAGTCATCTAACCTACAAACATGTGCTTAAGGAAGAGAAAGCCATAGATCTTACCTCCAACATCCAGCGAACATGTTGTCAAGAGCCATGATTTCCATCGCTGAAAGAAGACGAGCAGCCGCCCTGGGAGGGAATGGGTTTCTGCCTTGGAGGAGAAAAGGGGTTTCTAGCGGGTTTATTAGGGCTTGAAATTGGAACGGCGGGAACCCAATTTTTTTAGAACGTAATGGACGTTTCATCCAATAACGTCCAGCTATATTTGCCATTTATGGATGTTAACAATACAACGTCGCTAGAGATTATACGTGTTGACGTTAAGACTAACGTCTACGTAAACTGGACCTAAGAAGACATTGTTGGAGTAATAATGTCGCCTAAAGTATAATATGTTGTAGTGTGTGGGGCTTGTGGCCACAGAATTGGGCTCTGGCCACAACATGTCGTGGCTAGTAGCCATAGCTTCTACAAGTCTCATTGTGAGAGTTCTCTAACCACGAATATGCCGTGGCCACTACAAGTGACCACAGAACTTGTTGTTGCCACAACACTTGTATGAAGACTTTGCCGTGGAATTGTGGCTACGAGAAACTAGTGGCCACGGAATTATCATGGTCACAAGTTTCCGTAGCCACATTCCGTGGCCACAACTCATTTTTCTTGTAGTGATACCACATTGCCGTAGGTGCCATTGATCCCATAGAGGAGATGACATCACACCTGATTGGTTCGGAGGACTTAGAAAGATGGTGACGCAGTGCTGGAGCGACAGCAGGGCTCGGTGGGGAATTGCTCGAGTCGATGGAGGGGGGAATGTTGTCCAGGGCCAGCAGCGTGGAACCATAGCAACGCCACCTGCGGTGTCGATCTGGAGCCTAGCCGAAGGAGGAGGCTTAAATCAGGTCTATGTCGTTGAGGATGGACCCGTGCAACATTCATGCTTGCCACTGGAGGTCAGCCTACCAGCTCGATGCGGGTCCCAGGTGCAGAGGTTGGTTGAAAGAGGACTGTGGGAGGGCCGAGAGGGAGGTTTGTTGGTGGAGGACTCATCTTTTTCTCGAGTGCCCGGATCCTAGGTGTTGCTGCAAGACGAGGCAGTAGTGGAAAGAAACCAGCGCAACTATGGGGGACCTATCGGAGGTCGGAGAGTACAGGCAGTACATCTGGTGTTTTGAGAGGAAGGGGACGACAACAAAGAAGAGAATGAGATTGAGGAGGACCATAGTGGAGTCATCGACAAGTGGGTTAGGAAGTCAGATTACACTGACGGATATTGACCAGACTGCATCTCTGCTAGGACGTCCCAGCTATTCCAGCTTATTAGACAGAAGCTTTGCAGAAAGTCTGGGGATGGTAGCACCCACGAGGAAGAAGAAAGGGTTGTCGCTATGAAGGCATTGTCTTGGAATGTCAGGGGTTTGGGCCGACCCGAAAAAACGGTTAGGGGTGAGGAACCTCATGTATGATGCACATGCAGATATTGTGTTTCTATAAGATACAAAGTAATCAAGAGGGGAAGATGACTTGTGGTGAGATCTGGGTGTTGGGAAGGACTTTGAGTTCGTTGAGGTGTTGACTCAGGGAGCGACAGGTGGCCTCCTTACAGGGTGGAAAAAGGTAATTTTCGAGAAGCTGGACGAGCAACGGTCTCTTTTCTCTATCTCAGTGCTCTTAAAATGCTGACTCGATGGCGTATGCTTCATGGTGACAAATGTTTATGGCCCCACTGGAATTGAATGTGGCTCTTTGGCAGTGGCTCTGGAGCAGGTGGGATCGGACAGGGAGCATGATGTGTGGCTTGGTGGTGGAGACTTTAATGTAACAATTCTTCCTGAATATCGGGCCATGCTTGGCAGTGGTCAGGATGTTGGGTCAGAAGCGTTTAGAAATCTTATTCACGTGTTGGGATTGACTATCATGGATGCAGCCGGTTGCGCATACACTTGGCGCAATGTAAGATAAAGATCTCAATTGGACAGATTCTTTCTTTCATCTAAGGGGCCTATCCTTTTTCCCCTATCAATGGCTTGGGCCTTGCCTCGGGCCCACTCGGACCATATGTCGATCCTTTGGTCATATAAGGAGCAGTTGAGGACAAGGTACTTTTTTAGTTTCGAGCATTCTTGGATTCTGGAAGAGGGGTTCAAGAACGAGGTGTCTACTCGTTGGGTACAATAGGAGGTTGGAGGGTTCGATAGTTGCTCACCTGACAAGAAAACTGGCGTTGCTGAAGAAGTTCATCATGACGTACAACAAGGAGGTGAGAGCAAAACGAAGAGCCCGTCAGGGAGCTGCCCAGGAGGAGGTCGTGCGACTGGACGAACTGGATGACCAGAGAGGGCTGGAACATGATGAGATAGCTAAGAGGGGGAGATTACTAGAAGAATTGCTAATAAAGGATCAGAAAGAAGAGATTGAGTGGAGGCAGTGATCCAGGCAAAAATGGTTACGGAAAGGAGATGCAAATAAATTTTTTTCCATTCCGTCGCATCGGGAAGGAGGAGAAACTACATCCATGAACTGGAGGTGGGGGTGTGAGAGTGGCAGGGGATGCACAGTTGGGCCGTGCTCTCAAGGGGAATTTCGTGGAAGCATCTAGGAGGAGGCGTGATGAGAGGTGGGGTTGGCATCGGAGAGGGGTAGATGAGCTGTCGGGTGAGCAAGTGGAGGGGCTTGAAGCCTCGTTTTCAGGAAGAAAATGTTAAGAAAACAGTCTGGGGTCTGAATTCAGATGGTGCGCCAGGTCCAGATGGGTTCCCCGTTTTCCTCTACAGGGAATTTTGGGACTTGCTGAAGGACAAGGTTATCGCTATGATCAATGAGTTTAGGGAGGGTAACAGAGGCTTTGAGAAGGTCAATAGAGCATTGCTCTTTCTCCTCCCCAAGAGTGACTATCCGCTAAGAGTGGAAGACAATAGGCCGATTGCATTGTCTAATGTCTTATACTTGATTTTTGCGAAGTTTCTGGCGAATAGACTAAAGCGTGTTCTTGACTCAGTGATTCTCCAAGCTCAATTTGCTTTCATGCCTGGTCGATATATGGTTGATGGTCTGGTTATGGCATTTGAGATCTTCCATCTATAGAGACATGAAAAAAGAAGGGGATGATATGGAAGATAGACTACGCGAAAGCATACAACTATGTAAACTGGAACTTTATGTGGGCGTCCCTGAGATGTCGTGGCTTCCCAGATCGGTGGATTTCATGAATGAAGAGGTGCATCACGACTTCTTATTCAGTGCTGGTAAACAAGAGGCCGGAAGGGGGTTTTTCCAACCTCAGAGGGTTTTTTCCAACCTCAGAGGGGAGTGCGGCAAGGTTGTCCATTGGCTTCCGATGCTATTTGTCCCGGTGGCAGAATCTTTGGTCGTTCTTTTCAGCGCGCAGTGAGTGATGGGTGGTGTGAGGGATTTTGATGTGGATCAATCTCCATTCCACTCTTGCAATATGTGGATGATACGATGCTCTTTCTGGGAGGTTCAAAGGATATGACGAGAAGGGTGGTGTAGATTATGGAGGTCTTCAGTAGGCTCTCAGGTCTTCAGATAAACATACATAAGTCGGTTGTGATCCCATTTGAGATAGAGGAAGAAGAAGGTGGTAGAATGGTGGATTTGTTGGGCTGACCGATAGGGAAGCTGCCGATTTCTTACCTGGGCCTCCCCTTAATGGAAGGAAAACTGAAGAAGTCAGATTGGGACATGGTCCTTCAGATATTTGAGCAGAGGTTAGCGGGCTGGAAAGCGGTCTCCCTATCTAAGGGGGGAAAGCTGATTCTCTTGAAACATGTCCTTTCAACTATCCCTATTTTCTTTTTTCTACTAGATTGATGCCAGTAGGAATACGCAAGAAGATTGAAGTGATGATGAAGAGATTCTTCTGGTCGGACGGAAAGCAGCAAAGAACTGGGGTGCATTTGGTTGGTTGGGAGGAGATGATGTGCCCGCAAAATGAAGGTGGCCTAGGGATTCGGGATATGGCTTGTATGAACAAGGCACTTTTGGCAAAATGGGGCGTTCATATTTGGAGAGATTTGGATAGCTTGGCATACAGACTGCTACGCGAGATCTACGGAGTCTAGGACTCGCTTGAAGTTGGGAGAACACAGTTTCATTCTCCATTGTGGTGCGGTGTGCGCAAAGTCTTACCTTTGTTGGCTCCGAAATTATGGCCGAATATCGACAATGGGGAAGTTTTCCAATTCTGGAGAGATGATTGGACAGGGGACGGGACACTACGTACCAGAGTCCCAAGGTTGTTTACTTTGACAGTAATGAAGGAGTGTTCTATGGCTCAAGTAGGGGCTTCGGGGTGTAGGACCCGCAATTTTTGTCGGTAATCTCTTCTCAATGTTTGGATGGTTTAGCCAGGATGCAGTCCAAGCTGCCATCATCAGATTGTTTTACAAAAGGTAGTGATCATTTTGAATGGGTTGGTGGCAGATTCTCGACAAAGAAGGCATATTAGGAATTCAAGGGGACTACAATGGACACGGGTACTGATCTTTGCCAGGATATGAAGGTCATATGGGCTTGTAAGATTCCGTGCAGAGTTAAGTTCTTCCTTTGGTACTTGAGGAGGGACAGATTATGCGACAAAGCAAGAAGGGGAAGGCTTTTTGGCATTGTGGACACTCAGTGCGATAGGGGCAGAGAACAAATTGAAAATTCAGATCATTTATTCTTCAGGTGCCCAACGTCAGATCGGTTATGGAAAGAGGTAGGGGTAACTTGGGTTTCGATTGGAAGTGCTGTTGATTTTTGGAGATCGGTGAGGTTAGAATAAGATGTAACAATATTCATCATCTAATCTTTTTAGTAAAAATGAAGTTTTTATTGTGTTTCAACCTTAGGGATGAAAACGGTCATACACGGATACAAATATAGATATAATTATATCCTTATACATGTTAAAATATGAATATAAATGTGTATACAAATATTGACGGAAATGAAAATGTACTAACATATCTTAAAATGAATACGAATATAAAACAAATATGAATCAAATACGAATGATAACAAAAATATTTAACAGATTAACTAAAATATAAATATATTAAATGGTTACACATAAAATAGATAAACTAAAAATATTCGTTTCATAACAATTGGAATTACATAGTAGGTCGTCAAATATGGGGCGTGTATTAAATAAGGTCACAGAAAATGAAATGTATCGTAATAGGTTCATAAATATGGGCAGATATCAAATAAGGTCCTCATATATGAACCGTCGCATAATAGGTCTCCAAAGATGACGTTGATATCAAATAAGGTCCAAAATATTTCCACTCTCATTGATATGTGCCCTATATTCATGTGCTTATTTGTACTAGCCACATATCAACCACGTATTTGGAGACTTATTATGTTACGTTCTATTTTTGGGACACTACTTGCTGCCTATCCCTTGTTTGAGTAATTATTTTGATATAATTCGTTTCGTGGTACTTATTCGATACCCGTCACATATTTTGGGATCTATTATTTAATTTACTCTAACAATTATATCAACAATGTTGAATCACACGGTATAGATAAATTCATTATTATATTTATGACTTAAGATGAATATACGAATATGAATACAAATATTTGTATCCGCATCTACTTTAAAATAAATACGAATAGAACTATCAAAATATGAAAAAAAATGAATCCCATAGCGGATGAGATGAATACAATGGTATTCATCCTAGGTACTACATATGTAACTTCCTCGAATAGGAACCCTCGTAGAGGAAGAAATTTAGTGCTATTAATTATATCTATACCTAAATAGGAAAAACCTCCGCCAATGAAAAGATCGAAAAGGGTCAAAAAGGAAGGAGGAAATGCCAAGCATCTTGTCAACGCCTCTTCCATTCCCCCTACTTAAAGCCCTAGAATCCAACCACCTCAACACCTCCATCGCCTCCCCTCACGTACAGCATGCTTTTTGTTGCGTCCTCTTCTCATAAACCTACGTGTGATAGCGTGCAACGGGGGGCCATCACCACATCCTTTCATTGCGGCATGCACGCATGATATTAATTGCAAATAAAGTGTAGTAACTAAGTAAGAGGTTGGGAGGGGGGATTGGAGAGGGGAATGAAAACGCAAGCCTGTGTGTGAGGAGAAGAAGAGATAAGAGAGACACAAAGGAGGTGATGGTGAGGAAGCAAGGGACGACGACATCTCCGTGCGCCGCGTGCAAGCTCCTCAGGAGGAGGTGCACGCAAGACTGCGTGTTCGCACCATACTTCCCTGCGGATGAGCCGCAGAAGTTCGCCAACGTCCATAGGGTGTTTGGAGCCAGCAATGTCAACAAGATGCTCCAGGTTTTCATCTTCTACCTTTACCTACTCCCAACATTACAAATCGTAAAGATGAATAGCTATTGCCTACTTGGTCACGGATCATCTGCTGTAGTAGTAATCGCAGCAGAGTTTGCAGTAACCGTTTGAGCCGCTCAACCACGATTTAGCAATTTTTGTGAACCTGTACCGTGCAAAATCATGCGAACTGCTTGATCAAGATCGAACGGCTCAAGCAGTTACTTCAGAAACACCTTACAGCGGGCCATCCTCTCTATACCTACTTTCCATAGTTTGTTCCTCGGTTGTAACCCATGTCGAAAGAGCCTGCTCTGATCTCTTTTATTTTGTTTTGAATCTTTGATTAATCTTTTACTTACCGGTCAAATGTCGCTCAAAAGCGATGTAATTTTATCTTACAGAAATGTCAACATTTAAGCTGCTTAAAGAGATCGGACCTTTGACCGCTAAGATATAATAGTCAATTACATTGCATTTGAGGGAAATTTTTGATATTTAGAGCATTAATTAAGGATTTAATGATATAGTTGAATATTTGAAATCAATTCTAGAAAAAAAAAGATTTCACAGCAATCTGGTCCCTATGCGGGATTTGCCGCTTTCCCCAAACCAAAAACACCTTTTTTTTTAATTTCGAAGCGACGATTGTTGAAAAAACCTTATATATAATTACATTTTCTGCATTTTGCATTATAAACGCTTCGATACATCTAAATAAAACTGTCTTATATATAAAAAGAGATTTCTGTTCAATTACCTGGAGGTTAGACTTACGGATGTTGGGGTTTAAGCATCATATACTTTCTACCTCGTTGGCTCTTTTCTTCTCAATTTGTGTTCGTCTTCGATCTTTGGGGATGCAGGAGTTGCCAGTGCAGCATAGGAGTGATGCAGTGAGCAGCATGGTCTACGAAGCCAATGCGCGAGTGCGCGATCCAATCTATGGATGTGTTGGTACGATCTCATCGATGCAACACCAAATCGAGCTGCTTCAGATGCAGCTCGCCATTGCGAGGGCTGAAGTTGTTCGCCTCCAATTGAAGCAAGCAGCATACATGAACACGATGGCTTTCGCTAAACCTGGCACACACCTTGGGACTTCTCCATCCTCCACCTTCCAGCTCCCGTCTCCTCGGCTCATTGATGCGTGCACTAAAGCCTTCGCCGCTGTTGAGACTCCAGTGTCTACCGTAACGGAAGAGACCGCCACTTTGGAGGAAGTCATGTGGTAGCTTAGAGAAGTTGTAATGACGATCTCTCGAACTGGCATATATATAAATTAATCTCCGAGTGAAAGATTAGTGTGCTTATGTAAGATTTACAATGAGAGTTTGTCCTCATGTAGGGTTGTTTCCTCAAAAGACATGTGATTGTTTCTCGCGCTCTTGATGAGGTCTCATTTTGATACTAGATTTTATCTATTTAACATAACGAGAAGATGGGTTGACGTTGTGGGTCTGTTTAGTTAGTTACCAGATTATCCTAGGTAACCCGATTTATCCTCCTCTATTTTTTGGTTGAAATTCCATCACAAATCATTATGACATTTCATCACATTCTTTATTCAAGTTCTCTCCAACTCTCATAACTATATAAACAATTACTATTCATAAGAGGTTATCACAACTCGTCAGATCCCAGTAACCAAACAGATCCTTAGTATTTTAAACATCATCACAGTATTATGTGATATTTGATACACAAGCAAAAATATTATTGGATGTAAAACATCTTTCACAATTGAAACGGACAGTCAATGGTAATACTCTAGCAATGGTTTCGTAATGTTGGTCATTGCCTTTCTACTTCAAGTGTGTAGCTATTATCGCTATTTTAGCAATGGTTGGAAAAATATAAGAATGAGAACATATAATTATCCCTTGATTTATTCAATATGCAAATTTCAGTGTCTAAAGATAATTTACAAGAGAACTTGTATGTTGATGTATATTTAACATCGTATTATGTAACATAGTCTCTAAAATATCCATTTATGTAGATACATTTTTTGGATTTTTTTACACTTCTACCCTTACAAAATTCTACAATTCTGATCAAATTCCCTTGGAAGGACATGCATATGTCTATGGCTGCTTGAAGTTGAAGTGGTAGGCAAGAAGTTGAGATGCCGAACTAGAATCTATATCGAAAAAGTGAATTATGCCCTTGTGTGCATCTACCTTCTTGGATGATTAACACTTGTGCCTAACGGGTTAATTGCCATCTATTCCATCTTAAAAAAAGGTTAATTAAATGGCGAAGTGTAATTGGAACGAAAAGGAAGAGATATTAGTGTAACTGGAACGAAAAAGGAGGGGTCCAAATGTAATATCACTACAAGAAAATTGTGTATTTGTAACTAAAATGTGGCCAATAGCAGGTGTAATATGGTCCCAATGTGCTACCAAAAGCCACTTACGGCTACTAGTAGTCATTAACAATGTAGTCGCAGCTTAATGGCCACATTTACATATGTGGCCACTCTATTCTCGCAATGCAGTCCTAAAGCTTTCATGTGTTACCATGACACGTTCTATAGATCACATACTCTTTGTAACGAACTCGATCGTCCAAAAAATGATGCGGAAGTGAGAACACAATGGACAATCTCAGGGTCATTATTCATAGCAATAATCATAATGTATAAGAGCGGTGAAGAACCAACTTTTAGAAAAACTTTTCCATAATAATAATGTCAAAAGTTCAGGAGTTCCTTAATTAAAAGAAAAGGTAAATAAACTAGATGAAATTGTATCCAAGATTTCCTTAATCCAGTGGGCATAAAAACGCCCTTCCAAACTGATCCAACAATAGTCTCAAACCGATTCTACTTCTTGAAGACAGTGAAGTCTCCCTCGAACCGTTAATGATTCAATACTCACGTTCTCCAGAAAAAGAGCAACAAGACATGTTATAAGCCTAATGCTCAGTATGTACCGAGTTGCGGTCAAGCCGGCTAGCATAGAAACAAGTCACAACTCATACCATTAACATAAAATGCACATATGTCTTTAACGTTATAAGTGATTGGGTTGTCTTGATTGTTAGATTGTTAGGCGAATTTGATGACTTTATCACTGGCACAAGTGGTCCATAAACGAAACATAACATGACAGTGTAGCTACAACTGTAGATGACTTACATCCCTGAAAGACGTTTGCGCTTTAAGCCCTTACGACCCTTTAGTTCGAGTCAATGTCGAGATATCAATATAAACATCAACAATTTGATAAACATACCAAAAAATACTGAACACTTTAAGGTTAAAATATTATTTATCTAATAAAGATATTGAGTAAATGAATATGTATGATCGTAACAGTTAGAGAAACTAATAAATACTAAAATCAGGAAGGTTGTAGATTTTCAAGAATCGCTTACAACTAAAATAATCTTACTTGTTGGTTCTCATAGAATTAGATATAGCTATTTACGTGGAATGCCTAAATTACACCTTATATAATTAATGGGTGTGATGATAATAGGGATGTATTAACGTATAACAAGATATATATGTGGATTCTATTATCATTCAAATCCGTTCCATACGTATTTATAGAATGAGTTAATTGCCTTAAATGCTTATCCATCATATAGACATAGTACTTAGCTTACATATTCATAAGAGATGGTCAGATATGTTAAACATAATAGACTATCACTTTAAAATTATGAAAGGGGTGGTTAAATAATATCAATAACACTTATTAAGTATATTGTATACTAGGGTTTGGAGTATTATACTTGCTGAATCCATGAATACAAGATTAATAGTATAAGCGGTAACGACAATCACCTGTGAATTAGCATGAATGAACGTTTGATCAGCAAAAACACGTCAATCTACAGAAAACCAAGACGAGAGAGAGATTGGAAAATTCCTTATTTAACATCAATGGCCAATCACAAATTCTTGGTAATAATCTAACCCCCTTCTTTTTTGTGATTTGTTGACGGTAATTATTACTCGAGTACTATTATCCAATATGTACAAATTTGGAATAATCTGAATCAAACAGTAATTGGAGTCAAGGACCAACTAATCTACAACAGTACAACTCGATTTTCATACGAACATGTAAACAAGATTATCAATCCTTGAGTTATGTAAAAGAACGATTGACATAGAGATGGGTTATTCAAACTTCTTCATTTTTCCTTCTTGTCGCAGGACAGAAAAATATATCCATGAATCATAAATGACACAATCGTGATTGGAAGGATCACATCAAGATATTGTTCCTAAAGGTTTCGACACATATCTTGATGGTCGAGAAATCAGCTGACAAATACACCTCGATCCCCTCTATCCAAGCCGTTGTCGACAATGTTGTTCCTCCTTCAATTTAGCCAGATCAAAACTTCGATGCCAACGGAGATGGTTGTTGTCATTGGATTCGCAAACGACGCCGACCAAGGAATGTCGTTGCCGGCCTCTCTCTCTCCCTCTTTCCTTCTCTCTCTCTCCCGAACTATTTCTCTCTCTCGCAAGTCCAAGGGAAGAAGATGAGGTTGTTGGGGCTTCATGGATTTTAAATGTACCATCAGTTAGATATTTAACAACAATAATTAGGACTTAATTAAGGGATAATAGATAATTAACTTGGCTTGTTGACAAATTTATTTCCTTTTCTTATTTACTTTTTTCTCATTATCCCACTAAAAGGTGACGTGATGAGTTTGTTAGAGCATTTAATTTTATTTTTTTAGTATTTTATGTGAAAGCAATCCGTTACACTCTTGGTAACCTGAATTCCCACACCTGTGCTAATGACCGCTAGAGGTTTATATGTGCTCGCTCGATAGTTCCAAATATGCGACCATATTATGTTCCTTATGTGGTCGCATGATTGCAATCAAACGCTAACCAAATCTCGTCGTTTATTCTCACATTGGATTTTCCAGAAAAAACACAGGAAAACCGCTAATGTTATACTGCCTCCTGATTTCCCTCGCCTTCCTCTCATCACCAATTGAGACTAGACCTGGCCAAAATCCGGGTCGGGCTGAGCCATGGGTCGGGCCGAACTGGTCGAGGTTTTAAAATCCCTTGTCCAAGGTCCGGCCCAGCCCGGTCCACGGGCCATACTTCAACGCCCAAGCCCGGTCCAGGTCCAGACCGGGCTGGCCCATGGTCCAAATGTGAAGTACTTTTTTATTATTTTTTAATCAAATTTATGGAGATAATTAAGTTTTTTTAGCATTATCTAATCTTTCTAAATCCAAGTAACCACAATATGTGTTACTTTGCATGTAACTATAAAATAAGATGTAATATTGATAATGTAAAACAAAAACTTGAAGTATATTATATTAAATGTATCTAAAATACAATTTTTAAACATATATTTTTATATGTGCGGGCCGGACCGGGTTTTATGACACATGCCCACGGACCATCCAATTGACGGGTGGGCCATAGAGCGGTTGGTCGTGCCGACCCATTCCCGAAATCGCTTGCCCATGCCCGACCCATGAACGGGTTGGGCAGGCGGGCCCCCGGCCTAATGGTCTGTCTAATTGAGACCCCTACAACTCCTTGCACTCAAGGACGGAGTCGAGAATTTCTACTTAGGGGCCAAATTAATGAAACTATATATATAATTTATCTTTGTTACTATTTCTCGTTGTAATTATTAAAATGTGTTTATAAGTATGTTTCACAAAGATATCATCGTAAACTTATAATTTCACATAAATATCCCAGGAAATATTGTATTGACAAAAAGATCCTTGCCGAATTCTTCAAATTAATATACACTTTCATTACTACGATGTTAAGTTATACCATTAAAATTAAGATTTTTTAATAAGTAATATTATATCGCTCCCAATGTAGGAACTTACACGATATATATATACACCAAATTTATATAATATTGTGTATGTATATGTTTTAGAATATATATAAAACAAATGCACTTTGATGTCCACGTATATTTGTGCATGTATTTGTATATTTATTTTAATATATAGCTGTAGATTTATTTTTAGTTACAAATAATAAAGTGATTTATGTTTTTTTATATATTTGATATAGTTTTGGAAATAAATACATATATTATTTTTGTATAATAATAAGTCATTCAATTAAGGTATAACACATTTCCTAATACTAAGGTCTCCTTACAGGATATGGATAACAAACCTAAATTTCATGGAGTGCCTAACACATAAATTCAAGATGTTGATTATAAAATAAGAGTCAATTTTACGGAATATTTCTCTTTTATCAAAGCTTTGTTTTTTTCTTGTGATATTGCAAACGTTGAAGTGGATTTTATATCTTATATATAATTTTCAAGATATGGTAATACATTATTCATATTCGTTGATATCAACATCGACATCCATAGTTATGTAGATATAGATATGAAAATACTTGTACGCTTTTCTGTAACGGACCATTTATACCGTCATGTTGGTATCTTTTAGATGAATCCATGATTCATAGTCTTTAGTCTTTCATTTTGGTTAAAATCCTTGGTAAAATGCATGTAAATTTCACTAATTCCAACTAATTAACATTCTAACCACAATTATTAATATTATATATTTAACATTTATTTTATCTAAAATAAAATAATAAAAAGAAAAAGAAAAATAAAAGAAAAGAAGATTGTAGATATAAATTATATATAGACTGATCCTAACCCCGAGACTAGGTCAATATTGACCAGGTCGACAAAATAAATAAGTAGGGGGAGATAAGGATAAAAACATATAAAAATATCAAGAAAAGCAAGACCAAAGATAATTTATCTATTTTCCACCTTGTAAATATTTCACCTATTTTATTTATAACTTAGACAATCCTAAAACAAAATAGTTCTTTTATAAAAGTTGTTCACATATATATACACACACACATATATATATATATATTATTTTATAAAAATATCAAAAAAAATAATTTATACAAAAGTAAAATATCATCATGAACCGAAAAAGCCGTAAAAGCAAACTTCAGAGGTTCATAACAATTCATAGAAAAACTCTAAAAAGACCAACTCACTTTTAAACTTTGTTTTATTAATAATATTATTTTTTTTAAAATATCAAAAAAATATTAAAATAAAATGTTGTATATTTGTAATATATATAGAAACTTCCCGGATTTTTAATTAATTATTTGTAAATCTGATTAACTTAATTTCTTTTCTAGAAATCTTCTAAAAATATTTGTAAAAATATAAAAATATAATTTAAGTCAAATGCGAACAACTCGAAGCCTCGAAGCCATTATCTACATTTTCCGGACCTCATAACTCGATCATATGAACTCCGAATTGGGCAAACTCAGTCTTAAAATTCATATTATTTAATTATCTATAAAATGACATTGATTTCGCTAAAATCAGAGTTAATATGTAAAATATGAGTTTTGGGACTATGTTGGTATATTATACAATTACCGTAACTTATATTATTAGTTAATATATTAATGATCTAATTTTAAATTTAAATAAATAATATTTCATTAATTTATTATTATATATTGTTTAATAATTTAAGTAAATATTTAATTATTTATTTGAATAATTTATTAAATTATTTATTTAATTAATCCCTTAATTAATTACTTAATTAGCTATTTACAATATCTTAATTAATTTATTTAATTTAATTATTAATTTAACCAATTATTAATTCTTAATTTAATTTATTTCATTTAATTTTTTTCTTTCCTCTTTCTTCTCATTTTCTCTCTCTCTTACTTTCCCAATTCCCCTCTCCTTCTTCCTTCGCCCATCGGCTCTCCTTTTCCCCTTCATCCTCCGACCAACAAACCTTTTTTAGAAACTCCAGCCAACAAACCTAATTGATGGCCGTTAGTTGTTAGGCCGTTCGATCAACCACCTCGCCTATTTATAGGGCCGATCACCCCCAAATCGCTTCCATCTGCCATTTGTTTTCCTTTCTTCCTAAGCTTCGAGAGAGAATTCTGAGTGACAGTTGAGTTCTGTACATCAAGCAAGGTCTAGAGGGTTGAAGCTTGGCGCGATCATGTCGCCGACAAGCGATTAATCCATTGAGACGAGCCTCCGTGACACCGTGCATCGAGGCTGTAACCCAGGAGCTCCTCCTCGAGCTTCGCCCAAAGGCATATCATTCATCCACTCCTCCATCCCTTTCAGGTTAGAAACTCTTCCGTTTTCTCATCTTCTGCCTCTCTTCTTCTCTCAATCCCTCACTGCTATTCACCATTCCTCTTCTCAATCCTCTCTGGTTCAACGCCATCTACGTTTAAAGTTCAGTGATTGGAGTTTCAGTTCCATTCTCTCACGTCGTCGGAACCGCATCTCATCCATATCCCTAGTTTCATTTATTGTACTTAATGTTAGGTCGAGATCCACAAAACTCAAACCTTCACTTTCCCTTGTAGGCATCAGATTTTCATCATCGTAGATCGAACAACCTAGAGACAGATCCGATCGAGCTTCATAGACATCAGCTGGAGGGAGAATCAATGTGCGATACACATCAAGGATCATGAGCATCTGAATGACATTAGTTTCTGATCGAGTTGCAATTCCTATTTGAGATCGAGTCCTCCACCTAAAAACATCTGCACCACCTGAGGACCTCGCCAAGCATCTCTACTCGAGGAGGAATTGCACCTGAAAATCGCTGGAAGCCGGAGCTGAACACGCCATGGTTTGAGGACTACCATCACTAGAGATCTGAATCGAGAAGAAGCATCCTTGATCTGCCGCTCCGTATAGCACCAACCGTCTAGAGCGCTGTTGTGTTCATCAAAAAAGAGAGGAAGAACATCCCCCGAGTTCTAGATTCAACCTATAAAATCTACAGCCACTATCGATTAGCCAAAATTGGACGGTGGCGATTCAGCATTCAGTCGCAGTATCATCTAAGAAGAGCCATTGGATCGGCTTTGATCTGACGGCCATCATCTCGCAACGCGGTAGCAATAGAGGCACCACGCCAACCCGCCGCTGAAGCACGCACGTGACATGCACGTGCGGACAGAAATTTTCTAGGTAAATTGTATTTAAACCCTTGAAACTTCTTGATATCACAAGCATGTCCTACTTCAAGAGCCATCACGTGCCTAAGCACGTGTTATTTTATGCAGACAACCTCGAAAGTTCGTGAATTCACAATCAGGCCTCGGAGGTCCAGAGGGATGAAGCATCATGCAGACAACACATTTTTACTGGAATAATTGTACGCGAGCCTCTCCAATTCCTACATATTACACATGTTCTCAAGAATTTCCAGAAAATTATACAGGTGCCCCTAACAATATACATCTACTTATACATACTTTCTACATCTTATAAAAAAATAAAAATATAAAATATAACTAAAATACTTAAAATACATATTACTCTACTATATACAAAAAGTTTTCAAAAATTAAAAAGATTTTCGATTTTTAGTTAATCATAAAAACATGAATAAAATATAACAAACTTTAAAAATTATAAAAAAAAACAATTTTATAACTTCTATAAAAGTTACTCTTAGCATATTTTACTATATTTTACACGAAAAATACAAAACTTCAAATGTAAAAATTGAATATTAAAATCAATTAAAAAAATACAAAATACATCAAAACTTCAAATATTCATAACTAAATAAATAAAAATCATATAAAAACACACAACCTAATGTTTTAAATATAATTTCATCTATTTTCCAAAAAAATAAAATAAAAATATTTTGCCACTATTTTATATCTTATAAATACAAAATAAAAATATTTTTCTATAAAAAATAAATTTTTAACATTAAAATCAATAAAAAAATCCATAAAAATTATAACCACCTCTTAAAAATACATAAAAATAGAAAATAAAAACATAAAATTTGCATTAAAATTAAATTACAAATTGCAAAACATTTTCTAAAATAATAAAAATAACAAAATACTTAAAAATCATAAAAATAATATAAAAGTCATTAAAATTCAAATAAAAATCCAGAAAATCCCTAAAAATAAAATATAAAAGTTAGGAAACCGTCTACCGTAATTTGTCTATAGTTAAACCCTAGTTTTCAATAGTTTGCCTCATTGAGTTCGACTCCCGTACTTTATGCTATACATCAAAGTTTAGGAGTATAAATAAAAAATAAATTTCTGCTAAAATCCACTTGGTCGATACAACGACCATAGTTATCTTCAGATCGGGTGTGGTTTTTCAGATGGCGATGTTACTGGGGAGGCAGCGCTAATGTAGACCGTAGACTTAGGTTTAGGGTTTTTCTTTTTGTCGTCTTCTTTTTTTCTGACCTCACGATTTATTATTTCTGATTTGTGCAGCACAGGTTGAGACACACAGTTGAGAACCGAGAAACTGAAATTTCTTGTATCAATTGTAAGAAAATATAGAAAAATTCAAGGGAATTTTCCTGTTTTTCTGTTTTGGTAGAAGGGGCCCAGAAGAGCATCCAAGCTTGTACCTCCCTCCCTCTCTTTCTCGGGGTCTGTTTCACTAAGTGTTGGGGTGCATTTGGGGGAGCATAACACCCACCACGATTTTCTCGCTTTGCATTTTTCTAGGCGATTTTCCTCAGCTTTCTCGATGCTAGGTGCTTGGTTAGATTTTTCTATTTTTCTTTGACTACGCTCCCGTAGTTAGACTTAGGACACGTAACCTAGATGCTTGTTTGATCACCTAGGTCAAAAAGCCAAAAACACATTAGTCGTTGTTTAAAACAATAAAAAAAAGAGATAACGCAAATTAAAACAAGGACTACTAATTTTATTTGACCTAAAACTAAACGTAGAGGATTCACTTGTTTTGGGAGAGCAATTCCAGCGCATGAATTGCAGGTGCTCCCTAGATTTGTGAGCGAGCGACGACCCTTAAGGTAGAGCCAGAGTCTGAATTTCTTTTGAAATACTACTTATTCATACATTTAATTACTTTCTCTTCAGTGGGGACTCTTAGGTAGCCAGAAACGGTCCGAGTTTTCTTAACAGAGTAGGAGGTTTAGAGGACATTGCAATAGCACGGTCCTCAAGTAACATGAGTAGCCTAAAACGGTTCGTACTTACTCCCATACTAGTTGAGAATAGGCGATTTTCAGTAAGAACTTGGGACAGTATTCGGGGAAATTTTGGGCACCTATCAGCTCACGCTAATCTCTGAAAAGACCTGTTTGTCAAATAACCCTAAAACTAATAAGATAAATGACCGAACTTTACGGTCATCACTGGATTGAGCTGGTGAATCTGGGGTTTGCCTTGCGTTTGATTGTTGTTGTGTGAATCCCATCTTTTAGATCCAGAATCAATTACCTATGTTATCAATATGATGGGTAGGCAATCTCTTAGGATGACTCTTATGGCACCGCTTCCATGCACACCTACTCGTCCATCTTGGTTGGTTCAAGAGAACCCTCTATTTGAACCTGAGTTATCTGAATCTCCTCCTTTAATCTCATCCTTCGAGTCGATTTGTGAGAACCTTCTGTTTGAGTCGGATTCGGGACATCTTCCCTCTTCCAGATGTGACCTTGAACCTGAAATTTTCTCTCAATAACTATGTTCTTCTCCACTTACGATGACCATAGCACAACTATATATAGACTTATCAAAGCTAGACATGGATGCCTTCTCCTTTCTAGAGACAATTCTGAATGGGAAGGGAGCACAGTCGCAGAATACTTCTGAGATTCTAGATCAAGCGACAATCAACACCAGTCTTCTTGCTTCCCTTAAGATTATGCAGACTTAGATTAGGGAGCAAGACCTTCAGATAAATGAGATTCGAGCTGAGTTGAGACGGTTGAGAGAGAAGAAACATATTTCAGAGGATGATGATCCAAATAGAGAGGAGACAATAACTAGTAGGTGGATTCTACTTCCTCCCATTTTCGGATCATTTGTCCTCACACTTGAGATTATTCATACTTTACCGATTTTTCATGGGCAATTCACTGAGGAGCCACATTCACACCTTTGAGAGTTTGATCTGATTTGTAGTACAATATATGACTCTCAAGTGGATGAGGATACAATTCAGATGATAGCATTTCCGCTCTCCCTCGCTGATAAGGTCGTGTACTCGTTACGACATTTAGGGAGAATAATTACTACATGGGAGTAGCCTCATACTGAATTCTTGAGCAAATTATACACCATCGGGCGTACAAATATGCAAAGTCTCTCATTACTAATTTCACCATGTTCGGGAACGAGTTGTTTCGAGAAGAATGTGATCATTTTTGAGACGTGATTTATAGGTGTCCCCACCATGAGATTTCTAAGGCAAGCTTGGTTCAGAGCTTCTTTGATGGGTTGACACCTGACCTACAAGGGTTGGTAAATGCGGCTTATGGTGGTTCATGCTTTTCAAAGCATGAGGACGTTGTCAGGGATATTTCTGAGGAGATGGCATCTCATCATGCCACTTTAGCTCAGACAGACTCTTACACTCAGATGGAGTCACATGCATTCCTTCACCAGTCTACTGTGCAGAAATCGAGGAGGGTCCATCAATTCTTTCATCTCCAGAATCTTCCTTAGATGAAATAAGGAATCTCAACTAGAGATTAGACCACCTAGAACGTATTGAGACGAGATGCCTCCAGTTACACAAGCTCGATAAGATCGATGGGCTTTTAAGAAGAATTAGTGACCTAAAGAATTAGATTGAACAGATGACATCTACCCCATCTTCAAGGTTATCAGTTGATTCATCGGATACACAGTCTCCATTGCAACAGATACATTACCTTCAGTTAGAGCCTGCTGCCGAGCCTCGTCAGATTCAGACTTGCACTTAGTGGATGCCAGGATCTCTTTTTATGTAGTTGCCTCATCAGTTCTCAGATTACTCATCCAGTTCTCTAGGGCATTCCTATGAGAACTTGGATTTAGATGTTCTTTCCTATCTGATCACCAGTCAGTATGATAAGAATAAAAAAGAAAATACTAAAAAGACCCAAATGTTAGATCTTATGAAAGAGATGCTCGATAAATTCACCATTCAGCTCACTCTTTCGGAAGCCTTGGAACACATCCCTCTTCTACATAAAGGTCTCAAGGAGAGAACTACAATTCGTAGAAGGAAGAGGCAGCGCAATCACCGCTCAAATTCATGTGCTGACTAAGTAAACTTTTCACGCCATCCAGAATCATCTCCCAACCAAACAATCATACACGAGAGCACCGTATGTCAGATGCGAGATACTCAATCAGACTTTTGATTGTACTCTTTTAGATAGCGGATCATCGATCAATCTCCTTCCCTCTTCCTTACTTGATAAGTTCGAGTTCAGACCTCTTTGACAAAGTAGAACGGTCTTGCAGTTTACTAACAGATCTGTCAAGAGGCCAAAGGGATTAATCGAAGAGGTTCATCACCATTCAGGGTTTGCAACTCCCCGTGAACTTCATCGTGTTAGACATGGCGGTCCCTGAATGTGTGACCGATACCCCAATCATATTAGGATGACCTTTTCTGGTGACAGCTAAGGCCGTTTCTTATTATGGTACATGGAAGGTGTTCTTTTGCATCCAAGGCGATAGTATACATATAAAAATGATCCAAAACCTCATAGCCAAATCAGAAGAGTTAGAACGAGCATCTGAAGACGGAGCCGATAGTCATCATGACTGTGACTTCGTGCAGACAAATGATGAGGCCATTTGGGCTGAACCAAGTACACAATCTTTCATCACATTTGCAGGAGAGTTTGAGTGTCTGATACTATATGATGGAAGACTGGATAGCATGGTCCTTGAGTAAGTACAGTTAGAGGCTAAGGCATATGAGTTTGATGATGATCTTTTTGAGTTCCAATCTTGTTAATCAAATCGTGATCCCTCCGATGAAGATGTGGATTTCGATTGGCAGATGTTTGATGAATATGTTACACATCTCATTTCCGATAAGCCTACAACCAGCCTGGAGACCGAGCCCGTACAACAAAGTCAGCCATCAGACGAGCAATCTTCAAATTTTTCTGAGTTAGAGCAAACCGATCTCACGTAAACAGACCTAGTAGCCTATACCCAGGCCCTAGTCAGACCAGCTCTTCATGTTCCTTCTCCCCCTGAGCTCAAACCATTACCTCAGAGCATGAAATACCAATTCCTTGCTTGAGAGCCAAAAATGTTTCCGATCATCATCGCTTCCGTTCTGACCGATGAACAAATCCCGTCTGATGGAGATTCTTGAAAAGAATTGTAAGACAATCGGGTGGTCAATAGCTCATCTCCATGGAATTAGTCCAACACTGTGCTCCCACCACATTTTTCTCGAGGATGACGCCAAACCATCTCATGAGTTTCAGTGTAGGTTGAACCCGAATCTTCGAGAGGTGATTATGAAGGCAATATCCAAGTGGTGGAGCATCGATTTTATCTATCCCATCTTCGACTCTAAATGGGTTAGTCCTTTACATGTGGTATCCAAGAAGACGGGTATCACTACAGTGATAAATGAGTACAGAGAGGAGATCGCTACTCGAGTACCGACTTCTTTGCATATTTGTGTGGAGTATAGACGTTTGAATCAGGCGATCAAGAAGGATCACTTCCCGCTACCATTCATTGATCAGATCATCGAAAGGTTGGTCAGGAAGATCCATTATTTCTTTCTTGATGGATACTCGAGATACAATCAGGTGTCCATTGCTCTTGAAGACCAAGAAAAGATAACATTCACCTGCCCGTTCGGAACACATGCTTTCAAATGGATGCCCTTTGGATTGTGTAATTCTCTGACTACATTCCAGAGGTGCAAGCTTTCGATTTTTGCAGACATGGTGAGAGATATCTTGTAGGTCTCCATGGATGATTTTTCGGTCTATGGTGATGAATTTGATTCCTGACTATCTAGCCTATACCACGTGCTCCAGAGGTGCACGGAGGTTAACCTCATTTTATCTTGGGAGAAGAGACATTTTATGATGACTCAGGGGACGGTCCTTGGTCACATCATCTCCAATAGGGGCATGGAGGTGGACTTGGCCAAGATGGATATCATAAAGAAACTCAATCCACCATCCCATCTGAAGCAGTTATGGTGTTTCCTCGGGCATATTGATTTCTTTCGATGTTTCATACAAGACTTCAGCAAAATTTCCCGACCGTTATCTAATCTTCTCGCGAAAGAGACCGAGTTTATTGTTGATGATAAGTGTCTTTCGGCTTTCGAAACTCTCAATAGCATGGTTGTAGAGGCTCTTGTCTTCAACCACTCGATTGATCTCTCCCATTCGAGATCATGACGGACGCCTCTGATCTTGTCGTTGGGGTTGTGTTGGGATAGAGGAGGGATGACCTTCAATTCACCACACACTACGCTAGCAAGACTTTGGATTCCGCCCAGCATAGTTACACAGTTACAGAGAAAGGAATGCTAGCTGTAGTATTCACCTTAGATAAATTCAGATCCCACATCTTAGGATCCAAGGTGACCATCTTTAGTTACCAAACCGCCATCAAGTACTGAATAGATGAGATGGATTCTAAGTCGCGTCTGACCAGATGGATCCTTCTACTCTATGAGTTTGATATTATGATCAAGGATAAACCTGGGGTCAAGAATGTGGTGGCAAATCACCTCTCCTGGTTAGAAACATCTGAGACTTCTGAGTTTGATGCACTTATTACCGAGACCTTTCCCAGCAAGGAGATTCTTGATGTCGCATCGCTGCCATGGTATGCTGACATTGTGAACTTTCTTGATGTTAAGAAAGTTCCACAAGGGTGGTCCAAACAGAATATTGAGACTTTCCTCATGAAAGCCAAGTCTTACCATTGGGAGGATCCGATCCTTTATCATGAAAGAGCGGATTCCATCTGGCGTCGGTGTATTCCACAGGAGGAATACCA
The DNA here is from genome assembly GCA_037367405.1 of Ottelia alismoides. Taxonomy (NCBI): domain Eukaryota; kingdom Viridiplantae; phylum Streptophyta; class Magnoliopsida; order Alismatales; family Hydrocharitaceae; genus Ottelia; species Ottelia alismoides. Next base: position 403,395 of record JAZKJV010006087.1, read on the forward strand.
GAGTGTCTTCATGTATTGCCATAGATTAGAAGCTAAACGACACCATTCATGGAAGAGAACATCACAGAAGGTGCCCCAATTCAACCTTTGGTGGCCTACGCTCGTTGCGGATGCCCATGCATTCGTAAAGAGATGTACTGACTGTCAGAGAATGGGCACTTATGAACATAGAGATATGATGCCAATGCAATAAATTCACTTCTGTGAAGTGTTTAATGCATGGGGTATCGACTTTATGGGCCCACTCCCGAAAAGTCAGGGATTTGAGTATATTCTTCTAGTTGTGGATTATGTGAGTCATTAGGTAGAGGCTATTACTGCCTGAGTCACTGATGCGAACACAATTTGTAAATTCCTAAGAAAGCATATCATTACGCGGTTTGGGATCCCTCGAGTTCTGATATCAGACGGGGTAGCCACTTCACCAATGACAAGGTAAGCGCACTTGCTAACGAGTTCAGCATAGATCATCAGGTTGCTACTCCGTATCATCCTCAGACGAATGGTATAGTTGAGGTCTCGAATAGGGATATCATGACGATCTTGCATAAGGTAGTTCGCCTAGACCGAAAGGATTGGTCGCAACTTTTAGGCTCAATTCTTTAGGCTATAGAACATCCTTCATATCTCTACTGGATACATCTCCCTTTCGACTCGTTTATGGTGAAAAGCGAGAAAAGCGAGAGCTGCTAAATAGTAGTCTGACAGGTCAGACTCACTGTCGCTGATGTGACTACTCAAGCCTCCTCGATCTTCAACAATTAACCCACACAATCAATAAAGCAATCAATAGCAAGGATTAAAATTTATTATACCCTACTAACAATGTATAATGGCAAGCAAGTAGGGGTCGAACACAGGAAACAACTGTGCAGAGTGTAGATAAAAATCCAAACCCTAGGTCTAATAAATCACTTAGCCAATCTAGTTCTTTTTGTGGGTTTCTAATTTTTTTAATATATTTTTTTATTTAATTTTTAATTTTGTATTTTGCTTTTCAATTTTCTGATTTTTATAATTTTATATTTTATATTTTTTTAATTTTCTTTTTAGATATTGGAAAATAAGGGCAAGGTAATAAAAGACAAGATGAAGTAATTATAAAAATGTGTAAAAATATCCAAAAATTCAGAAATAAAATATTTTTGGTATTTTTTGGATTTTTTTACTGTTTTTGTGATTTTTGGGGATTTTCAAGGTGTTATTGATATTTTTAAATACCGAAATAGAGCAAAACAGTGAAATGAGTGCTGGCTGTAGGTAAAATGGAAGTTAAAAATAGCAAACAACAATCAAAATTTTTCACAGTATTTTTCTAATAAAGAAAATGAAATATAGAGCAAACAGGAACTGAGTTTGTATTTTTTGAATTTTTCTTTGATTATATAAGTTTTAGAGTGTTTTTAAATTTTTAGAGTTTTTCTTTTGAGATTTTTAGTGATTTTTGGACTGACACTAAAATATGATAAAATAGGCACTAGGGAATTTTTTTGGAATTTTTGGAGGTATTTTAATATTTTTTGTATTTTCTAAGCTAGAAAATGCTGAAACAACATGTTTTTGATTTTTAATTAATATAAAAATACAATAAAATTAAAAACTAAAAATATTGCGTAAAAGTAGAAGCAAACAAGAGCTTAAACCTATTTTTTTTAGAATTTTTGGCAATTAAATGAGGCGTAAGAAAAATAGGTTAATTACACAAAAATCCTAAGCCTAGCAGAGGTATAATTGTAATTACGGAAACATCCAGGGGCTTAGGTGCAATTTTCACCAAAAAGACATGCGCAGAACACGTGAAACACCATTCACAGGGGCATAATTGCAAATATCAAAAGCCGGCAGGGCATGCATGCATTATTTCCGAAAACATATTATATTTACTACGCATAGGGATAAAATTGCAAATAACGAAAAGTTCAGGGCCAAAACTGCAAAATACCCAAAAGTCACGCGCCCCAGTCACGTGAGGTGACGTGGCATGGACCTAAGTGCAAATAGTGCAACTGTGAGGGACTGAGTGCAAATATTACAAAACTATTTAAACTTCAAACGAAAGTTTTTAGACTAAAAAGTAAATACAAAAAGTCGTGGGTGGAAGATGCAAAATACCCATGGGCTCGACCGTACGGCCGATGGCGTCCCACTAATCCACGTGGCACGCATCTGACGGTGCGTACCCATTCGTCCTGGGCGGCTGAGATTAGATCATTAAGGATCGATCGGACGGCTGGAGGCGCTTGATGATCGAACGGCGTAGATGGCGTCTGGAGGTGGCCTCTGATCCAACGGCAGGGGGAGGTTCACGAAGAACACCTCCCCGGCGAGCTTCGAGCGGCGATTGCGGCTGACACACGGTCGCTCCGGCCCCCGAATCAAGGGCAAAAGGATCCTGGGGCCCTTCCGCGTCAGATGGTGGCCTCCGGCGAGGCGGAGGCGGCGTGGAGTGGCCGGACGAGGAAGGCGACCTGGCGGCTGTTCCTGGAGCTTCGATGGTCGAGGGAGCCTTCTCTGGGGCTCGGACCTGAAATGTTAAGTGCACAAAACCCAGGCGAACAAAATGGTGGGGTCTGATGGGTCGAATGAGGCGACAGGCGGTGCGGGCGAAGAGCTCCGGCGAACGGCGGAGAAGGAAGCCCGGTCGACTCGATCTGGGCGAGATCAAAATGAATGGAGGGGTGTTGCGTGATGACTGAGCGACGAGGAAGAGAATGGAGGGGTTCTGAGGTCGAGTCGAGGCGTTAAGTGATCGGAAATGATGGGCGGAGCTCAGCTCCGCCATGGGTTTAATCAACGATTCACGGCGATTGGATGAACGACAAGCAAAGCTGTTACTGATCTAACCTAATCTACGCTACAGCTACAAGAAAAGGGAAAAAGAAGAGGGAGAGGCTCACCAGAGACGACGGCTGCGAAGAGCGACGGAGCTCCGACGAGGGGTTGAATCGCTTCGATTCTACACCAATCAGTTCGAACCCTGGGTCGATTCGACTCCCCCTGTCACAAGGAGCACAAAGAGGTAGGGGTTTGCGATTGAGAATGGCGGAAGAAGGATTAGGTTCGAATCGAAGTCCAAGGTGCTCTTTTGAAGGGTTGACGGACGGTGGGGGAAGAACGAGGTCCAGCAGCAGCTACAGTGGCTCTTCGTCCAAGGTAACGCGAGGGCGGGCATGCCCATAGATCGAGGATCAAAAGTCACGAAGGGCCTTTCATGCGTTGATGCAAGAGGGAGCCTCGAAAAAATGGAGAAAAGGGGTCAACCGCGACTCTGACTAGGGTTGCAGGGCTAGGACGACCAGTTGACCGAGGTCAACTGGGGCTGAAACCTGGTTGGTCCACGTGGACCAACCAGGAAAAATCCCTGAATAATATTTAGTTAATTCATTTAAAAATAGAAATAAATCGAATTAAATAATAAGTATAAAATGAAAAATATTCGTTATTTAATGTATTATTTTATTATGATTTTTAATTATTTTTATGAGGTTTGTTTTTACAAGTTCACTTTTTAGCCCATAATAGGTATAATACCTATGTGTTTTAGTATTTTATTTTTATTTTTGTATTTTTAGTTTATTTATTTTTGTTTATTATTTTATAAAATTATAAAATACTTTTATGTACACAAATATATTTTTATTTTATTTTTATGATATGTTTTGTATATTTAATAAAATATAAATAGGTATTATGTAGGTATGTGTGTAGGCAGTATACCTATGTGTTCTTTATACAAGTATTTTTATTTTATATTTTCTTTGAATTTTTATTCTAATTTTAATGCACATATACATTATAAATAATATTTACATAATTATAAATAAAAAAATGTAAAAATAACGAATAAATAATAAATTGAATATTTTAATATGTACAAGTATACAATAGGGGTCCAAAACTCAACTTTCAAACCGTAGCTCCGCCAAATGCGAAACCACCGCCATTAAATAGCTTATTTTCTTCTATATACAATTAAAGGTGAGTATGCTGCATTTGGAGTTGTCAGTTGTGAGATACGGATCTGGAAAGTTGGGATTCTAGAATTTTATTCGGACCATAACCTTTTATCTGTACATTATTTTTCTGTGAAATCAATTTTGTATTTTTCCTTATTAAATTATCTACAACTTTCATGTACAAAGTTTCTTTATTTGAGGTGTAGAAAGTGGAACCAAAAATAGGTCCCAAAAATGAATAAAGAATGAATTAAAGGTATAAGTATTTTATCTGTATTTTGGCCCTTATCTCCCCCTACTTTATTCCTTGTCGACCTATTCATCAAGATGCCTAGGTCTCGGGGTTTCGAGTCATAAAATATTTACAATATTTTATTATTTTTCTTTTCTTTATTTATTCTATAATTTTGGCCTTAATCACAGTATTTTATACACTATTTGAATGCACATGCATGGATGCTAATATGCTTGATTTAAGGGTATTTACAAGCATTTGCTAGGGTTTTTGGTGCCAAAATGATAGAATAAAGATGATGAAATGTGGATTCATCATCCCCCTATACTTTACCTTTGCTAGTCCCTAGCAAACACTTATGCAATAAGTGCAAAAAGAAAAGGAAGAAAAGAAAAAGAACTTGGATTTTATTTGATTATCAAACTTGTCTTCGCAAAATCAAAGTTTGGAGCTTAAGTCGGACCTTTGGAATTTAGTGCGGGCGGAACCTTAGTGAGAACCGTGTTTGAAATTCAATAGCCCTTGAGAATCCCAAAACTCTATCCAAGTTTCCTCAATATCCAGGTCAGAAATATCTCAATTCATACGCAAACTCTTACGACCATGAATCTGACTTGTACAGTGTAAGTGATGGTGGCTCTCCCCAGCTAGAATGGCAAAGAAACTGACTTCTCCAGTACGACAACCCAATGATTCCCCAATCCAATGACTCCATCCTCGAGGAGCGGGGTATTCTCTTCTAAGTTCAAGTGGCAACTAGCTCAAGAGGAGGGGGTGAAGAGAAGAATGGACGGTGGCCAGTGTAGCTACCTATCCTGGGATGCAAGACCATTGTAGTCAAGTCATCCTGCTGCAGGCTCACATGATATGACTTTGGAACTCAAGCTTGTTTATTGACTTTACAACATATGTACATACTTTGCAGGCTTTTTATTTTTGTACATGCCTGAACTCTTTCTTTTTTTTTGAATACTATATACAACAGCAATTTACATAAGGAGTTTTTCCTCTTGAGCCAGTAGACTATCCCTCTTTTGAAGCTTTATTGCAACCCACAGCCTCCTGTCTTTAGACTTCCTAATCACTGGACGGGTTGGGGTGCACTTCCCTCCCTAAAGGAGGACAAATGTTTCCACCTGTGTGCGTCTCATACCGGCAAATCCAATCCCCTCACCACTCCAACTGAGTTGAGCCATGTGAAAGGTGCAGGTGTCCAAGTTAGGTCATTATCAACAAGAGTCGTGCGTGTGCTCCGAAATACTCTACTTAGGCAATCAAGAATCCATTGAACCAAGTCTCGTGATCCTCAAAGAATTAAGTCAGCCAGACCTGAAGTACCTCAAACCCAGTTCCTATAAGGTTCCTGTTATTAGGTAGATTTGAAGGTCCAATCAAGCTCCAATCTCCTGATTTTGTTTAGACTCGTTCAACTATCAAACACAATCCGAAAAATGCGAATGCTATGCAGAGAATATTTTTGTGATGCAATTTTCAAAGATTTTGAACTTTTTATGGATTTTTGAAAAGATGATGATGATGATGCATATGCATTTTTTTGTATTTTTCAAAAAGATTTTTCAAATGTTTTTGGATTTTAATTTTGCAAATGTTTTTGGGATTTTTGAAAACAAAAAGGTTTTGGCTGAAAACTAGGTTAAAAATATGTACACGGGAGTGCTTCTTATATATACAAGAAGTGGATTTTAGAATTTACAGGGTAAGTGGTCAATTTTATACATACATTTATAGCTATATATATATAGTGGATTTTGGTGAGATGTATGTATTCCTCAAACTTATTTGACACAAGCTTTTCACACAGTTTTTGAAAACTATAGTCCAAAATAATTTTTACAAACATTTTACAAACATGTATACATATTTGAAAATCATTTTGCAAAGGCTTTTCAAATAGTATATATAGATTTTTCAAAACATTTTTGCAACCATTTTTCAAAACAATTGCAAATCATTTTTCAAACATTTTATTTCACACAAAGAAAATAAATTTTACAAAACACACATTTTTACAAAGGTTGAAAACATGTAACAAAATATTTTCAAAATAGTTTTCAATAAATGTTCACAAAGATTTTCAAACTATTTTTCAAACATTTTGCAAAAAACATTTTCACCTGATTTATTAATCAGTAAATACAAAAAGAATTTGAGGAATAACCACATCTTTTTATTAAAGATTTTAATGAATTTTAAAGAATTATTAGCCATATTTATTAGGAAAATACGAAAGTACGAGTTATGGCTAAATTATATACATAGTATATACGACCCCCCTATACTTAGCTTGAGCTATGTCCTCATAGATCAGAGAGAAAAGATAAGACATAACTCGTACTGAGTATAGGAAAATCTAAAGAATAAATGAATAAGAGGTGAACGAATGAACAAAAGAATGAGAAGTTGACCGTCCCCCCTATACATAGGATCAAATAATCTTAAGTATAGCAGACTGTACACAAAGTAGGGAGGGTCAAGGGTGGGAATGAACAGATCGTACTCAGATTGTCTCCCCCTATACTCAGGGTAAAATATCCCTAAGTATAGTCAAGAAGGGGAGACAATGGAGAGGATCGAAAAGAATAGAAAAACTCGGGGTGCACGCCCCCCTATACTTAGGACAAAGTATGTCCTAAGTATGGAAAACTGTCTACAAGGACGGCACCTTTTTGATAGATAAAGAAGATAGAAAAGGAAAAGAAGAAAAGAAGAAAAGAGATGAAATTGGGTATGAACAACTCGGGATGCACATCCCCCCTATACTTAGGATAGAGTACATCCTAAGTGTAGCAGTGATGGAAGGGATGGCATCAATTCGGTAGAATAAGATAAAAGAAATTGAAAAGAAGAAAAGAAGAAAAGACGAAAAGGGAAATCATTCAAAAATGTTTTGATGTGCTTTGCCTTCCTCTGCCTCTTTCAAGATATTCAGCTCATTCTCATAGATTACTTGAATTGAGTCAACGACGGCCATGAATGTGTCATGTTCAAGGTATGGCTTCAGAAGCTGTCCATTGACTACAAAAGGCTGTGCGTCAACTGACAGATTGGATATCAATACACTTCCGTTGTCACGCACCTGCCTAACCATGAAAGGCCCGGTCCATTTGCTCTTCAATTTGCCTAGAAAGATTTTTAATTTCGCATCGAACAACCATACCTTCTGACCTGGATCAAAGGACTTGTGGCGGATGTGCTTGTCATGCCATGTTTTGACCTTCTCCTTGTACATCAGGCTGTTGTCATATGCATAATCTCTGAATTCCAGTAATATGTTCAGATCTAGTTTTCTGTTCTTTCCTGCTTGCTTGGAGTCCAAATTACAGATATTAATAGCCCATAGAGATTTGTGAATAAATTCTACGGGCAAATGACATGGCTTGCCATACACCAGGCGGTAGGGAGACATTCCCAAGGGTGACTTGTACGCTGTTCTGTAAGCCCAAAGAACGAAATCAAGCAGCTGAGACCAGTTCTTGCGATCCGGACGCACAAGTTTCTGTAGAATGGTCTTGATCTCCCTGTTTGAACATTCAGCCAAGCCATTGGACTGCGGGTGGTAGGGTGAAGAAACACGATACTCGATGCAGAACTCTTGGGTCAGCTTCTTCACCTCTCTATTTATGAAATGACTACCCCCGTCAGATATGAGAATTTTGGGAATCCCGAACCGTGCTATGATGTGATCTCTCAAGAATCGACAGACAGTCCTACTGTCGGCGGCTCGGGCGGGAATAGCCTCCACCCATCGACTGACATAATCGACAGCAAGCAAAATATATTCATAACCCTGACTGTTGGGAAACGGGCCTATGAAGTCAATGCCCCATGCGTCAAAGACGTCTAAGATCTGAATGTATTTCAGAGGCATTATGTCTCTCATTCCTATGGTTCCGCCCATCTTTTGGCAGTCAGTACAGCGTTTGACATACTCATCTGCATCTTTGAATAAGGAAGGCCACCAGAGGCCACTTTGAAGAACTTTTGCTGCCGTTCGTTTGCCTGAATGGTGTCCTCCAGAATTTTGATCATGACATAGAGCGAGGACACTTGGAACTTCCTCCTGAGGAATACACCTTCGCCAGATGCAATCTGCTCCCTCACAAAACAGATACGGGTCTTCCCACTGGTAAAAATGGATTTTAGACAAAAATCTGTCTATTTTCAACTTAGACCAGTCCTGTGGGATTTTCTTGGCAACTAGATAATTCACAATGTCCGCATACTAAGGAAGTGAGGCGACAGACAAAATCGATTCATCTGGAAAGGTCTCTGTGATAGGCTGCAGGTTCAGCTCAGGAGACTCTGGTTCAGGAAGTCTTGATAGATGATCGGCCACTACATTCTTTACCCCAGGTTTATCTCTGATTTCCAAGTCAAACTCCTGGAGGAGAAGGATCCACCGGATGAGACGTGGTTTGGCATCCTTCTTCTGCTGTAAATACCGAATGGCCGAATGATCAGTGTAAATGATAACTTTGGACCCAAGGAGGTAAGATCTGAACTTTTCCAAAGCAAAGACTACCGCTAGCAGCTCCTTTTCAGTGACCGTGTAGTTTCTCTGGGCCTCATCGATCGTTCGGCTAGCGTAGTGAATCGCAAATGGCACATTATCTTTTCTCTGTCCCAGTACATCCCCGATGGCATAATCTGACGCGTCGGTCATAATCTCGAAAGGCTGAGTCCAGATCGGTGGCTGTAGGACAGGGGCCTGCGTGATGAGCTCTTTCAACTGATTAAAGGCAAGGAGCACACGGTCGTCTACAATGAATTCATTGTCCTTACCGAGCAATTCAGTCAACGGTCTGGCCAGTTTGCTGAAATCTTTGATAAATTGTCGGTAGCCCAAGAATGATCGGACTTGCTTGATATTTGTAGGTGGCTCAAGTTTTGAAATTACATCCACCTTGGCTGGGTCAACCTCCATGCCATGTTTCGAAACAACATAACCCAGCACAATTCCTTCGGTCACCATGAAATTGCTCTTCTCCCAGGAGAGCACAAGATTTACTTCGCAGCACCTCCGTAGGACTCGGTCTAGATAGTCCAGACATTGATCAAATGAATCCCCGTAGATTTAAAAATCGTCCATAAAGACCTCGAGAAAGCTGCCCACCATATCGGCAAAAACTACAAGCATACACCGCTGGAATGTGGCTGGGGCGTTGCAAAGCCCGAAAGGCATCCGTCTGAAGGCATATGTGCCAAAAGGACAGGTGAACGTGGTCTTCTCTTGGTCTTCAGGAGCAATAGCAACTTGATTATACCCAGAGTACCCATCCAAGAAACAGAAATATTCCTTCGCCGCCAATCTCTCCAAGATCTGGTCGATGAAGGGTAGCGGAAAATGATCCTTCTTGGTAGCGAGATTGAGTCTTCTATAGTCTACGCATACTCGCCACGAAGTCGGTACTCTGGTTGCGATCTCCTCTCCCTTGTCATTTTTTACAATGGTGATCCCTGATTTCTTAGGCACAACATGCAGAGGGCTCACCCATTTGCTGTCGGAGATGGGATAGATGAATCCCGCATCACACCATTTCTGGATTTCCTTCATCACCACCTCCCGTAGGTTCGGATTTAATCTTCTTTGCAGTTCACAAGAGGGTCTGCAGTCTTCTTCCAGAAAGATGCGGTGCGAGCAGAGTGACGGATTGATCCCATGGAGATCGGACGTTCTCTAGCCTATCGCCTTGCGGTTGCGTTCAAGAACCTCCATCAGACGAGATTCTTGATCTTCGGTCAGATGTGCATTGATAATGACCAGGTACATATTCGGTTCTCCCGCAAGGAAGGCATACTTCATATTGGAAGGCAAAGGTTTTAGCTCTGGCGGGGTCTGAGCTGCTTCAGAGGTGACTTCAGCTATTAGGGCGGGTGGTGGTTCTTTCAACTGTTCAGTGTCCACCATAGTTTGATCTGTCTCTTCTCTCAGATCCTGACAGAATTCCTCAATGATGTCATCTTCATCAGAAAATGCTTCAAACTTCGGCTCTTGGTTCTGAAGGCACATCACCCCAACGGTAGTATCTTGTAGCACATCAGCAAGTTCCTGATCCTGATTGATACAGGGGAATTCGACTGCGGTCTCCACTTCCTCCTCGGAACGGAGGAGTCCATGGATCTCATTATCATCCAGGAATAGATTGGTATCTTGAACTTCTGCTAGAAAATCGCAGTCTTCATCCTGCTCGATCACCCTTGCACACGACGCAGATGTCGGTTCAGCTGGTATTCCCTCAGACAGGGTCTCTACTCTGATAGTTTCATTCCCAGCGCCAAAAGTGATTTCTCCTGTCCCATAATTCACTACTGCGTTTGATGTCCGCAGAAATGGTCTTCCCAGTATGATCGGGGTAAGGAGCAATGGAGAAGGGACATCCATGTCTAAGACCACAAAATCGGCCGGGAATGACTTTCCCTGAACCGTGACGATTACGTCCTCCAACAGGCCCCTAGGCCGCTTGACTGACTTGTCTGCGAACTACAGAATCATCTTTGTAGGCTTGAGCGGTCCTAGCCTGAACTCCATGAGTAGTGACGCTGGCATCAAATTGACAGAAGACCCGCTGTCGAGAAGTGTTCGTTCGAACTCTTGATCGAACATCTGACAACGTACAAGAGGTGCTCCCATATCTGGCTTTTTATCCAGGAGGTTGCTGATGGCGTTGACAGTGGCCATTGTGAGGATGTGCTTTTCGGATTTACCACCCTTGCTTCTGGAATTGTGGGGGTTTGGCATGCGCTTGGTTGTACATGCCTCCTTTAGTCCTTTCTTTACCGCTGGCATGTACTCCAGAGCTTTCATCAAGGGCATATTAAAAACCAAATTCTGAATGATTTCTATGATAGCAGGATCAGACAAAGCACTTTTCAAATTTTTCATTTTTTTGTGTTTTTTCATTGCTTCAGGAAAAGGAATATTTACAAACTCTTCACCAATATCATTCAAAATAGTGTCCATATTGTTGTTTACAGGTAGATGACAAAAAGGAATGGATTCATCTACAATTTGCAGACCAAAAATGACAGGCTCGGCTCCAGGTGCTGGCGTTGGACTCGCTGCAGGTGTGGTGCCCCTCCTGTCAGGAATTGGCTGTAAAGCGGGTGCAGGCGTCTCCAATGCTGGCTGATCTCCACCGAGGTTGCTGCTATCTTTTTGTGTTTTTCTGTTTTCTTCATTTTTTGTGGTTTTCTGGATGCTGGTGTTGCTCCCAAAATGCCGGCTGGCCCTGGTGTTGGCTGGACTGACGATTCCCCGTCAGATGCAATGTGCTTTCCCTTCGCCGTCGCCGATGGCTGGAGTGTCCTACCGCTCCTGAGAGTAACAACGTTAGATAAAAAACAATTAATTTCACCTGATTCGGGTTGGACACTGCCGGCTACATGCTCCTTGCGTCGGAAATTGTTAGGGTTAGCTTCGACCTGGGCTGGTATGACGGTTTTTGCTGCCGTCAGGTCATCGATCTTCTGGTTCATCTCAGCCATGTTCTTCATTAACTGCTCTAAACAAGCCAGGGCCGGATTGACCGACACAATCTCAGAAGAGTCCCCTTGCTGGGGTCGAGAATGCTGATATTGTGGCTGAGATTGCGACTGATAGCTTTGGGAAAATTGGTGCTGAGGAGGAGGGTTGGAGGAGTACTACGAGTTGTGCTGATTGTATTGCGCAGCCGGTTGCTGGTGATATCCCTGTCCACGATATCCGGTCTGCTGAGGCCCATGTTGGTAATTCTGCCTCCACGTGTTCCCGTGTGAGGGAGGCTGGTACTGGTAAGGTTGCTGGAATGGTCTCCCACCCTGCTGCTGCTGATGATAGGGCCGGTTGCCCATGTTCTGACCCGGAGATTGTCCCTGAGGACGGGTCAGCTGCGCTTCATTGTTCCAGACGCCATTGATCTCCTGGATCAGTGGCGGTGGTGGAGAGAACTGCTTGGGGTATGTGGGCTGGTGCTCTGGTTGGTATACAACCATCTGCGTCTGAGGCTGCGGTGTCTGCTCCGGAACCTGCACGTAGTACACGTGCTGGACAGACTGGGGCTGCGGTGGAGTCGGCTGAGGGTTTTGCTACATTGTAGGCTCCTTCTTCTCAGCGTTCGGCTCTGCAGAGGTAGACACAGCGTTGCACATGTTCGCATTCAATGCTCGGACGAGCTGCTCCAGCTGCTGGTAGATCTGGTCGAGCTTCTCCAGACCTTGGGTCCTCTTCTCTATGACTGCCAACTTTTCGAGGTCCTGCGACCTCTTCTCAATGATGTCCACTTTGGACAAGTGGCTCCCGATGATACTCAGGTTGGAGCTCTCATCCTTATCCTCGGTGTGAGAAGCCATGTTAACTGGCTTGCTGATGGCGGTCGGTGGCTTCATGTAGATTCTGGACGAGGATTGGACTGCTTCTCCCTCAGCCATTTCTTTGAAGACATTCCATACAATGTCCTCGTCATTGTTGAAATGCGAACCGCCGCAAGCCGCATCTACGAGCTTTTGGCTCTCAAATGATAGCCCCCCAAAGAAATGTTGTACAAGACTGGTCTTTGGTATTTCATGGTGGGGGCACTTTTCCTGGAGATATTTGAATCTTTCCCACGCTTCATGGATCGTCTCGTGGGGTTGCTGGCAGAAACTGGAGATCCAAGCACGCATCTGGTTTAATCTCCCAAGAGGATAGAATTTATGGAGGAAGGCAGATTTCAATTCCTCCCAGGTGGTAACGACCTTCCCGAGATGGTCGACCCAGTAAAGGGCCTTGTCTTGAAGGTTGAAAGGAACGCGGTCATCTTGACCACATCCAGGGGGACTCCGGGGTAATGAGTAGTGGAACAGATGCGGCCAAACTTCTTGAGAAAAATGTATGGTTCTTCAGTGGTGTTCCCATGGAAAGTGGGAAGCAATGACAGAAATTGCGGCTTTAGCTCGAAGTGAGCATGCATACGTGGAACTTGAATCCACTCAGTGATGCGCCCTGCTCCTGGGTTGTATGTCTCCTTGAGTGTGGGCTTGGGCTGTGGTGGATCTTCTTCTGCTGCTTCATATTCGGTTCCCACTGAGAACTCATCTCTGACTTCATGGAAATTGGGATCGAAGTTCGGATCATCCTCTCGTCGGCCGTCTCTCGCGTCGGCCCTCCTCCTTAGATCGTTCAGCATGTCCTGGAAGGCTGCCTGGGCCAGGGCCTGATTAGTCAACTGCTGCTGAATGGATTGAATGGAAGCCAACAGTTGACTGTTAACCTCGCCCTGCGTGGTGTATTGTCCTTCCCCTGTATTGGCTTCAGGCTCCTGCTGGGGTTGTGGTCCTTTTCCCCTTCCTCCTGTCATCTCTAACTCTGCTGGGTTGGCTGGCTCGGGCTCTAAGTCTGTACATGGTAGAATGCCCCGATCAGTCTGAATTGCAGCACCAGATAGAGAGATGCGTCTGTGTCAAGGTCAACACAGAACTTCGTTAAGGATGGCGATGTGTAAGGAGTAAAATCAATGGCCATCCAAAACGGACAGAGTTCGGGACGAGAGTGGTCCCGGTTTATTGAAGAAGACAGGGAGTCTGGAGATCGGTTCATAGGGTTTGAACCGGATTCTCGGGAATCGCCCTGAATTATTGGAGAGGGCGAGCGAATGGAACTGATGTGGGTGCCGACAGAGCCTCGACTTAACTGTCCATTCATCGCCATCTCGAAGATCAAGAGGGAGATCGATGTGGATGAAAGATACGGGGGTCAACAAGAAACAAATGGAATACAAAACAGTAGAAGGCTCACAATGAGCAAGGGTCAACTGGAGGGAAGACAAAATTTGCGCAAGGGCGCGATATTTTTGATTTTTGACCTAAATGCGACTAGCAACCAAACACAAGACAAGGGAGTTCACCAACTCGACACATGAAGCTGTGACGGTTCGGCTTTTATCTTTGTAATTTTTATCTTCATTTCAGGAATTTATCTTTCAACGAGTCCTTAGAGCGCTACGCCTATAGGAGCGAGAGTACTACCGAAAAAGTATTCCCGTACTTGTCCTCCTCCTGTGTAACCTGTAACTTGCGCTTTTTAAGGTCCTTGTAATCCTTCCTGGATCCCTACTCAGCCAAAGAAATAGAGGGAGGAAGCCGATAGGCGAAACCGATACTTCGGACCTTGCTCGCAACGGAATCACCCGTGAGCGTGCAAGATCCTACTCGGACGCAGCCGGTGAGACAGACACCCCCGTAAAGGCGTGGCCTATGCTCGGTACTTCGGACAAGGTCGATGCTCACACAATAGTGAGTCACCAATGGCGACCAAGCCCTACTCGACTACGTACGATAGTAGCGCCAATACTTCGGAAATCCAGGCGATACACAAGGCAGCCACAAGTTGGGTTTTTGGCTCTAATCCTTACGAAACGCTCACCTCACTTGGAAGGAGACCTTCCCATGTAACCTGAAAACAAGTGAGGGTGTTACTCTCCCCAATCAATGAGTGCAATTACCAATTTTATTTAAGTCAAAGTTTTCTTAGCAGACCCTTTTTTAATTTTTTTGGTGTTATCGCTTCTTTTGAGTGAATTCAAACAAGCGCCTAACGATTTTGTATTTTCTTTATCCTAATTTATCCAAAATCAGAGGGAGAAAAGAGTCGGGAAAAGCCAATGCAAGTCGGCACCAAGATGGAAATCTCACCTTTGTGCCTAAATGATGGATGCAAAGTAAGAAGACTTACAGCGGATCCCAGCTCTCTCCATGCGGGATGCAAGGCAGAAATTTATAAACCTAATCTATATGCCGGTATGCAATGCGGAAATCGTCCTAAGATAGGCAACTGCTAGCGTGAAGAACCACGAGTTAACCACTAACTCTTAATCCTAGTGTCCGGTCTAGGCTCACTCCTCCTCTGCTCAACACATTTGAGTTAGGATAAAGCGCTTGTGTGGAGTGAGCTCGCGGCGCGCGGATCGAGAGCCAATGATCAACTACTTAATTAGTCTAAGTCCAAATACGAACTATAGGAGCATGCAAGAGTTATTAGGGTGTTTGGACCTAGTCTAATCGAATCAAGCAGGACCTAAATCTAAGAGCTCAATCCACAAAAGAAATGAAAAAGAAAACAAAACCGGAAAATGACAGTCGATAAAACACGAGAAAGCCGCGGTGAGCCCCCGGGTGAAACAAACACCCGGAAATTAGGCCCGAAGTGTTCAAGTGTCCAAGTCCTGTATTATTACAAATTAAACAAATCACTCTCTCTCACAAAAATAAAAGCAACTATCTCTCTCTAGTTCTCCTTCTCTCTCCTGCCGGCTAGGGTAGAATAGCCGGCTCCTCCTCCCAAGGCTGCGCAGGATCCCCTAGGCGATCCTCCTCGGTCGGCGGTCCCTCGCAAGAAAACAAAAGAGATGTCAGACAGTTCAAAACAAATGATACACAAGAGACAAGTAATCAAAAATGGCTAAGTAACTAAAAAGACCCAAAAGGTACTCTACAAGCCAATGCTCCCCGGCAACGGCGCCATTTGAAAAGCGAGAAAAGCGAGAGCCGCTAAATAGTGGTCTGACAGGTCAGACTCACTGTCGCTGATGCGACTACTCAAGCCTCCTCGATCTTCAACAATTAATCCACACAATCAATAAAGCAATCAATAGCAAGGATTAAAATTTATTATACCCTACTAACAATGTATAATGGCAATCAAGTAGGGGTCGAACACAGGAAACAACGATGCAGAGTGTAGATAAAAATCCAAACCCTAGGTCTAATAAATCACTTAGCCAATCTAGTTCTTTTTGTGGGTTTCTAATTTTTTTAATATATTTTTTTATTTACTTTTTAATTTTGTATTTTGCTTTTTAATTTTCTGATTTTTATAATTTTATATTTTATATTTTTTTAATTTTCTTTTTAGATATTGGAAAATAAGGGCAAGGTAATAAAAGACAAGATGAAGTAATTATAAAAATGTGCAAAAATATCCAAAAATTCAGAAATAAAGTATTTTTGGTATTTTAGGATTGTTTTAGTATTTTTGTGATTTTTGGGGATTTTTCAAGGTGTTTTTGATATTTTTAAATACTGAAATAGAGCAAAACAGTGAAATGAGTGCTGGTTGTAGGTAAAATGGAAGTTAAAAATAACAAACAACAATCAAAATTTTTCACAGTAATTTTCTAATAAAGAAAATGAAATATAGAGCAAAGAGGAACTGAGTTTGTATTTTTTGAATTTTTCTTTGATTTTATATATTTTTTTGACGTTTTAGAGTGTTTTTAAATTTTTAGTGTTTTTCTTTTGAGATTTTTAGTGATTTTTGGACTGACACTAAAATTTGATAAAATAGGCACTAGGGATTTTTTTTGGAATTTTTGGAGGTATTTTAATATTTTTTTGGTATTTTCTAAGCTAGACAGTGCTGAAACAACATGTTTTTGATTTTTAATAAATATAAAAATACAATAAAATTAAAAACTAAAAATATTGCGTAAAAGTAGAAGCAAACAGGAGCTTAAACCTATTTTTTTAGAATTTTTGGCAATTAAATGAGGTGTAAGAAAAATAGGCTAAGCACACAAAAATCCTAAGCCTGGTAGGGGTATAATTGTAATTACGGAAACATCCAGGGGCTTAGGCGCAATTTTCACCAAAAAGACATGCGCAGAACACGTGAAACACCATTCACAGAGGCATAATTGCAAATATCAAAAGCCGGCAGGGCATGCATGCATTATTTCCGAAAACATATTATATTTACTATGCATAGGGATAAAATTGCAAATAACGAAAAGTTCAGGGCCAAAACTGCAAAATACCCAAAAGTCACGCGCCCCAATCACATGAGGTAACGTGGCGTGGACCTAAGTGCAAATAGTGCAACTGTGAGGGCCTGAGTGCAAATATTACAAAACTATTTAAACTTCAAACGAAAGTTTTTAGACTAAAAAGTAAATACAAAAAGTCGTGGGCGGAAGATGCAAAATACCCACGGGCTCGACCGTGCGGCCGATGGCGTCCCATTAATCCACGTGGCGCGCATCTGACGGTGCGTACCCCTTCGTCCTGGGCGGCTGAGATTAGATCATTAAGGATCGATCGGACGACTGGAGGCGCTTGATGATCGGACGGCGTAGATGGCGTCTGGAGGTGGCCTCTGATCCAACGGCAGGGGGAGGTTCACGAAGAACACCTCCCCGGCGAGCTTCGAGCGGCGATTGCGGCCGACACACGGCCGCTCCGGCCCCCGGATGAAGGGCAAAAGGATCCTGGGGCCCTTCCGCGTCAGATGGTGGCCTCCGGCGAGGCGGAGGCGGCGTGGAGTGGCCGGACGAGGAAGGCGACCTGGCGGCTGTTCCTGGAACTTCGATGGTAGAGGGAGCCTTCTCTGGGGCTCGGACCTGAAATGTTAAGTGCACAAACCCAGGCGAACAAAATGGTGGGGTCTGATGGGTCGAATGAGGCGACAGGCGGTGCGGGCGAAGAGCTCCGGCGAACGGCGGAGAAGGAAGCTCGGTCGACTCGATCTGGGCGAGATCGAGGTGAATGGAGGGGTGCTGCGTGATGACTGAGCGACGAGGAAGAGAATGGACGGGGTCTGAGGTCGAGTCGAGGCGTTAAGTGATCGAAAATGATGGGCGGAGCTCAGCTCCGCCGTGGGTTTAATCAACGATTCACGGCAATTGGATGAACGACAAGAAAAGTTGCTACTGATCTAACCTAATCTACGCTACAGCTACAAGAAAAGGGAAAAAGAAGAGGGAGAGGATCACCAGAGATGACGGCTGCGAAGAGCGGCGGAGCTCCGGCGAGGGGTTGAATCGCTTCGATTCTACACCAATCAGTTCGAACCCCGGGTCGATTCGACTCCCCCTGTCACGAGGAGCACGAAGAGGTAGGGGTTTGCGATTGAGAATGGCGGAAGAAGGATTAGATTCGAATCGAAGTCCAAGGTGCTCTTTTGAAGGGTTGACGGACGGTGGGGGAAGAACGAGGTCCAGCAGCGGCTACAGTGGCTCTTCGTCCAAGGTAACGCGAGGGCGGGCATGCCCATAGATCGAGGATCAAAAGTCACGAAGGGCCTTTCATGTGTTGATGCAAGAGGGAGCCTCGAAAAAATGGAGAAAAGGGGTCAACCGCGACTCTGACAAGGGTTGTAGGGCTAGGACGACCAGTTGACCGAGGTCAACTGGGGCTGAAACCTGGTTGGTCCACGTGGACCAACCAGGAAAAATCCCTGAATAATATTTAGTTAATTCATTTAAAAATAGAAATAAATCGAATTAAATAATAAGTATAAAATGAAAAATATTCGTTATTTAATGTAGTATTTTATTATGATTTTTAATTATTTTTATGAGGTTTGTTTTTACAAGTTCACTTTTTAGCCCATAATAGGTATAATACCTATGTGTTTTAGTATTTTATTTTTATTTTTGTATTTTTAGTTTATTTATTTTTGTTTATTATTTTATAAAATTATAAAATACTTTTATGTACACAAATATATTTTTATTTTATTTTTATGATATGTTTTGTATATTTAATAAAATATAAATAGGTATTATGTAGGTATGTGTGTAGGCAGTATACCTATGTGTTCTTTATACAAGTATTTTTATTTTATATTTTCTTTGCATTTTTATTCTAATTTTAATGCACATATACATTATAAATAATATTTACATAATTATAAATAGAAAAAATGTAAAAATAATGAATAAATAATAAATTGAATATTTTAATATGTACAAGTATACAATAGGGGTCCAAAACTCAACTTTCAAACCGTAGCTTCGCCAAATGCGAAACCACCGCCATTAAATAGCTTATTTTCTTCTATATACAATTAAAGGTGAGTATGCTGCATTTGGAGTTGTCAGTTGTGAGATACGGATCTGGGAAGTTGGGATTCTGGAATTTTATTCAGACCATAACCTTTTATCTGTACATTATTTTTCTGTGAAATCAATTTTGTATTTTTCCTTATTAAATTATCTACAACTTTCATGTACAAAGTTTCTTTATTTGAGGTGTAGAAAGTGGAACCAAAAATAAGTCCCAAAAATGAATAAAGAATGAATTAAAGGTATAAGTATTTTATCTGTATTTTGGCCCTTATCTCCCCCCTACTTTATTCCTTGTCGACCTATTCATCAAGATGCCTAGGTCTCGGGGTTTCGGGTCATAAAATATTTACAATATTTTATTCTTTTTCTTTTCTTTATTTATTCTATAATTTTGGCCTTAATCATAGTATTTTATACACTATTTGAATGCACATGCATGGATGCTAATATGCTTGATATAAGGGTATTTACAGGCATTTGCTAGGATTTTTGGTGCCAAAATGATAGAATAAAGATGATGAAATGTGGATTCATCATATGGCAATCCATGCCACTTACCTATTGAAATCAAGCACCGGTCTTTATGGGTAGTAAAAGAAGTGATCTTTGGTCTAGATGATGCAGGCCACCAAAGGCAGACAGAATTGGCAGCCCTAGAGGAATTATGAGATGAAGCTTTCTCGAGTAGCCTGCATTATAAGAGTGGATGAAAGAGTGGCATGATGCTCATATCTGGCACAAGCAGTTTGAGCCAAATCAGAAAGTCTGGCTATTCGTTGCAAGACTGAAGCTATTTCCAAGTAAACTTCAGAGCAAATGTAAAGGCCCATATCTTGTACGATAGGTGTACGACAATGGTAGCATTGACATATCTGAGTTGTCATCTGATTCCACCTTTCGAGTAAATGATCAGCGGTTGAAACCTTTTCTAGATCATGAACCGTCGATCATTGAGGTTTCCCCAATTCATTTTGTATGAAATGATCTCTTCACTCTTACACTCTACATCTCATACCTTAGTTTCTCATGTTTGTATGTGATGATCATTTATTTTCCAGATCATCTTGTATATATTTTCAATTTTGTTCTTTCTTTCTCCCGTTTGTCTTACACCCTTAAGTCTCATCTAGAGTTTTTGCAATACTTAGGATGTTCTTTATCATAAGTATAGGGGGTGTAGACACCGTGTTGTGTGTATCATTCTATTATATTACCCCTATCGTTTCTTATACTTAGGGGCACTTTACCCTAAGTATAGGGGGTAATATCATTCATATCATTTTTTATCCTTTTCAATTTTTGTATCGTCTGATCTCTCGCTTGTCCCTCATTTTTGATCTTCTTCTCTATACTTAGGGATATTTTACCCTAAGTATAAAGGGGACAAGCTGAGACATTGAGTGTGTACATTCTCTTGACCTCGATCATCTTCGATTTTGAGTCTGCTAACCTTAGGATTACTTGATCATAAGTATAGAGGGAATGATTGACTTCTATTCTTTTATTCGTTATTCTTTTTGAGTCGTTGTAGTATAGAATCTTTTCAAAAATCTATACTTAGCCCGAGTTATGTCTTCATTTACCGCTTCTTTGGTCACTATGAGGTTGATGCTAAGTATCGGGGGGTATCGTATATATATGCTATATATACTTTAGAAGCCATAACTCGTACTTTATTATATTTTTAATAATATGACTATCTAAAAGTATGGATGTATATTTTGGGTTTCTAAAAACCGTAAGAAACCGTAAATATGACTTAAAAAATAGCTTAAAAGTGTATATAAAAGGTGTTGTAAAATATTCTTATAAAATCCTTAAAGTTGTATATAAAATTATTGTAAATCTTGTATAAAATCTGTATAATCTTGTATATAAAAGTTGTATCAAATCTTTTGTAAAATATACATAATTTATGTAAAAATCATGTAAATTGAATTAATCCACTAACTCTTTCAAAAGGACCCTAACAAATTGAAAAGTTTTTTAAAATTCAATAAAAAAATTGAAAAATTCTTAAAAAAATCACTTAAAAAGTTTAATCTAAAAAATTTACTTCATAAAAAATTTTTACATTCATTAGCATTCTCAAAACAAGTCTGATTCTTGAACTGAATGGATCTAAGTCCGAGAGATGAAGCTTGATTTAGGCCTTAATCCACTTACTTCTAAAGGGACTTTATTAGGAACTAGAATTGAGACTCTTCATGTCTTTGAGACTTAATTCTTTGGGTTCCATGAGACCATGTTCGGAATTCAACTTGAAAGTGCCTAAGTAGGACACATGGTATCATTCGTTTAACTCTTCTCCATTTGAATCAATTTTCAACACATGCACTCTACACTTAGCTCAACTTGCATGGGGCTGCGAAGGGCACTCCATTTCGATGGTATGTTTCCATCCTTATCTAGTGGCGTTGACGTCTAAAGACGGGAGAGATTGGGGTTGAAATAAAGCTTCGGATGAGGGAAGGATCTGTTGACACAATTTTTCCAAGACCTCAAAAAATAGACGGAACGGAAAGATGTTATATCCGTCGGGGCATAAAAGATCTATGCAGTGCAATAATCATTTCTACCAAAAAGAAGCTAAATACACCAAATACAAATTTGACCAAAATTGTCCAAGCTTCAGAAAGCTTGCATTATCTTAGTGGATACTTGGCTAAACTGGTCAGACTTCACAGGAGATGTGACTACACCGATCACACTCTAGTTATCTTCTCATTCTTCTATCTTCTTTCTGTATTCAAGTATGGACACATCACGACTTGAACTTAGAAGGAAATACCCCCTCCTCGCGGATCGAGTAGCTGGATGAGGGCCCAATGGGAGTGTATTACTAGGGTGGGTGGTTTCTTCACTTTTTTAAGCAGGAATAGCTAAAACCTTTCATACACAGTACAAGTTGCTTTCAACACTGAAAAGTTTGCGTGATGGATGGGTGGATCTGAGCTGACTGTTGAGGTGAACCAGGATAAGGAGTTGTGAAACTTGAGGGTTGTCGAGACTTAAATCATAATTGTAATATAGTCCCAAACACTAATAATCCAAAGGTCTAAATCCAAGTTCTGAATTTTGGGTGAAGAGAGATTCGGTTTAAAGAAACAAGCATGTTCTAATTTCTTTTATTTTCCTTTTTATTTTTTCTTTTTTCTTGCACTTATTTATGGAATAAGTGTTTGCTAAGGGACTAGCAAAGGTAAAGTATAGGGGAATGGCGAATCCATGATTCATCGCCTTTAGTCTTTCATTTTTGCTAAAGTCCTTAGCAAAATACATGTAAATAATCACTAATTATAACTAATAAACATTCTAACTACAATCGTTAATATTATATATTCAACACTTATTTTATCCAAAATAAAATAATAGAGATAAAAAGAAAAATAAAGAAAATAATGCAATAGATATAAAATATATACAGACCGATCCTAACCCCGAGATCGGGTCCATATTGATCAGGTCAACAAAACAAATAAGTAGTGGGAGATAAGGATCAAAACATATAAAAATATCAAGAAAAGCAAGACTAAAAATATAATTTATCCATTTTCCACCTTGTAAATATTTCACCTATTTTATTAATCACTTAGACAATCCCAAACAAAATACTTATTTTATAAAAGTTGTTCACAAATATATATTATTTTATAAAAATATCAGAGAATAATTTAATACAAAAAAATATTACCATGAAACGAAAAAGTCGTAAAAGCCGATTTCAGATGTTCATAACTATTTATAGAAAACTCCAAACGGACAAAAAATATTAGAATAAAACAGTTGAGTTTTGGCGTTTGGGTCATGTTGTATATATGTACTATATGTAGAAACTTCTCGGATTTTTAATTAGATATCTCTAAATATGATTAACTTAATTTCTTTTCTAAAAATCTTCTGAAATATATATAAAAATATAAAAGTATAATTTAAGTCAAGATGCTAATAATCCGAAGCCTCAAAGCCGCTACCTAAATTTTCCTGAACTCATAACTTGGTCATATGAACTCCGAATTGGGAAAACTTAGTCTTAGAAGTCATATTATTTAATTATCTACAAAATGACACTGATTTCACAAAAATCGGAGTTAATTTGCAAAATGCAGGTTTCGGGAACGTATTGGTATATTGTACAATGTACCGTAACTTATATTATTAGTTAATATATTAATAGTCTAATTTTAAATTAAAATAAATAATAATTTTTTAATTTATTATTAATTATTATTTATTTAATAATTTAAGTAATTATTTAGTTATATATTTGATTATTTTATTAAATTAAATAATTAATTAATCCCTTAATTTATTACATAATTAGCTATTTAATTATACCTTAATTTATTTAATCTAATTATTAATTCTTAATTTAATTTATTTCATTTACTTTTTTTCCCTTCTCTCTCTCCTCTCCTTTTTTCTCTCTCTTGCATTCCCAATTCCCCTCTCCCTCTTCCTTCGCCCATCGGCTCTCCTTCTTCCCCTTCCGCCTCTGGCCAACAAACCTAATGGCTTGCCGTTGGACGTTAGGCCATTCGGCCAACCACCTCGCCTATATATAGAGCCGATCACCCCCAAATCACTTTCATCCGCCATTTTCTTTCCTTTCTCCCTAAGCTCAGAGAGAGAATTCTGAGTGACAGCTGAGTTCTGTACAATGAGCAAGGTCGAGAGGGTTGAAGTTTGGTGTGATTACGTCTCCGACGAGCGATTAATCCACTGCGACGAGCCTCCGCAATGTCGTGCGTCGAGGATGTAACCCAGGATCTGCTCCTGGAGCTCCACCCAAAAGCATATAATTCATCCACCCCTCCATCCCTTACAGGTTAGAAACTCTTCAGTTTTCACATCTTCTGCATCTCTTCTTCTCTCAATCCCTCTCTGCTGTTCACCATTCCTCTTCTCAAACCACTTTGTTTCATCGCTATCTACATTTAAAGTTCAGTGATCAGAGTTTCAGTTCCATTCTCTCACGTCGTCAGAACCGTAGCTCATCCATATCCCTAGTTTCATTTACTGTACTTAACGCTAGGTCGAGATCCACAAAACGCGAGCCTTCATTTTCCCTTGTAGGCATCGGATTTACATCATTGTAGATCGAACAACCTGGACAGATCTGATTGAGCTTCGCTGACATTAGCTGGAGCGAGAATCAAGCGCGAGACACATCAAGGATCATGAGCATCTGAATGACATTAGTTTCTGATCGAGTTGCAGTTCCTATTTGAGATCGAGTCCTCCACGTCGAAACATCTGCACCACCAGAGGACCTCTCCAAGCATCTCTACTCGAGGAGGAATTGCACCTGAAAATCGCAGAAAGCCGGAGCTGAATACACCATGGTTTGAGGACTTCCATCACTGGAGATCTGAATTGAGACGAAGCATCTTTGATCTGTCACTCTGTATAGCACCAACCATCTAGACCGCTGCCATATTCTTCGAAAAAAAGAGGAAGAATATCCCCTGAGTTCCAGATTCAACCTACAAAATCTACAACCATCGTCGATTAGCCAAAATTGGACGGTGGCGATTCAGCATCCAATCGCAGTATAATCTAAGCAGAGCCCTCGTATCGGCTTTGATCTGACGGCCATCATCTTGCAATGCGGCAACAATAGAGGCACCCTGCCGATCCATCGCTGAAGAACGACGTGACCTGCATGTGCAGATGGAAATTATTTAGTCAAATTACGATTAAACCCTTGAAACTTCTTGATATCACAAGCAGGTCCTGCTTCAGGAGCCATCGCATACCCAAGCATGTGTTATTTGGGATTTTATGCAGGTCACCATCATGCTATCTTCAAATTACAAACAGGTCTTGATCGAGAGGCGCAGTCACGTGCCTGAGCACGTGCTTGGCGGAATTTTGTTAGACGACCCTGGAAGTTCGTGAATTCAAGAACAGGTCTCGGAGGTCTAGAGGGCTAAAGCATCACGTAGACAACAAGTTTTTACCGGAATAATTGCATGCGAGCCTCTCCAATTCCTTCATATTACACATGTGCTCAAGAATTTCCAAAAAATTACATAAACGCCCTAACAGTATACATCTACTTATACATACTCTCTCCATCTTATACAAAAATAAAAATATAAAATAAACTAAAATACATATTACTTCGCTATATACAAAAAAAGTTTTCAAAAACTAAAAAGATTTTCTATTTTTAATAAATCATAAAATCATTAAAAAATATAATAAACTTTAAAAATCATAAAAAATATAAAAACACTTATAAAAATTCTATAAAAATTACTCTTAGAATATTTTACTATATTTTACACAGAAAACCAAAAGAAATAAAAATTAACTATCAAAACCAATTAAAAATACAATATACATCAAAACATCAATAACTAAATAAATACAACTATCGTTAGAAGATAATTTCATCTACTTTGCAATAAAAATAAATAAAAATATTTTGTCACTATTTTATGTCTTAAAAATCCAAAATAAAAATCTATTTTCTATCAAAATTTAATTTTTCAACTTAAAAAACAATACAAAATCCATAAAAATTATAAACACCTCTTAAAAATACATAAAAACAGAAAATAAAAATAAAAACAAGAAATAACAAAATAGAAACTTAATAAAAATTAAAAAAATATTACAAATATTTTCTAAAAATATAAAAATCACAAAATACTTAAAAATCATAAAAACAATATAAACTTCAAATAAAAATCTAAAAAAATCTCTAAAAAAATAAAAATTAGAAAACCGTTTACCTTAATTTATCTATGGTTAAATCCTAGTTTCCAACAGTTTGCCTCTCTGAGTTCGACACTCCCGTACTTTATCGATGTACATCAAAGTTTATGAGTATAAATAATAAAAATATTTTTTCTCCTAAATTCCACCTGGTCGATACAACGACCATAGTTATCTTCAGATCGAGTGTGGTTTTTCACTTTTGTAGAATGATATTAGTCTTTATACTCTATATGATTGTCTTAATAATTCCACCTTTTTGTTGAGTTTATTTTTTTTAAATGAAAATATTTTAAAAGATATAAAATATGTATTGTACAATATGTAAATGATAATAGTCAATTGCTAATATGTAAATGCTAATAGCCAATTGTATTTTTTTAAAAAAGGGAATAGTTTACTACAACAAAATGAGTCTATATGGATGTTTTTTAAATATGCCGTATTTCATTCACTTTAAGTATTCAATAATGAATAGCATTTGTTACAAAATAATTTTAGTCTTTATGTTAGAATTAGCGACGAATATCATATATATTACTATATCATTAGTGAAGGATCATATAGAGTGCTTATCAATTGTTATTTTTTTAGAATTTGAACTAATCATCGTGATAAAAATTGCAGTAGCTCAACATTTCTATATGGATCATCGGTATTGATGTAACAATGGGTATTGCGTTTATCCTTAATTTCAAGTATAAAAAGATCGTTTCACAACGAAATAATAGATGTCATTAACAATTTAGAAATGGATGTAATGGTGATGAATAAAAAAAGATCACTATATAGTTACTTTATTGTTCGGGTTATGTGTGACATGTAGTTATGTAAAACATACAAATGTTGATAACTAGATTATTGCATTCATGTCATACTGTTGATTTTCTGTTGGGAGATGGGAGGGATATGGATGTCATTAGAAGGATATGGATATAGGTATTCCTATATCCTTATCTATTTTTAAATACGAATGCTATGCATATATAGATTGACAGATGAAAAGTATGTTACCATATGCATAAAAGATAGATATCAATATAAAATGGACACCGATCGCATAGGAATAATATTATAAATACTCTATATTAACTTAAATATACATGTATTGGACGGAATACAAATAATATAAATATACTAAACATGCTTATATTTTAATAATTATACCAAATATGATGAAAGAAAGCATGCAATTATGTTATATAAAGTTATAAATAAATGTACACCTATATATATATATATAGTTTAATGGGGCTATCCCCTTAGGGTAGCTAACTGCTGCCTCTACGTCATTTTTCGACATTTTTTTGGTTTTCTTGAATATACCTGAAGAGTCGAAATATACGAGAGACTAAGGAAGATAGGTATCAATGGTCATTGTGACCTTAACCCCTCGAATTGGACTCAACAAGAAAAATTAGGAACCACCAAAATAAGCAAAACAGTCAATAAATTCAAAGCGATCCTCACTATTTATTTAACCTGGTATAGCGACCAGGGTCAGACACAAGGAGCATGAATTGGCTGAGTCGGCCTACGAAGTAGTCGAAAATGAAAACAAAATAAAAGAAATGTTTTTGGTGGATTTTTAAATCTTTTGAATTTTTTTGTATTTTTAATAATAAAGAAAATATAAAAACAAAGGGAAAAGCACACAAACAACTTTTTATAAAACACAACAAATAAAACAAAAAAATTCAAATAAAATTATTTTTGTGTTTTTTATGTTTTTAAGTGTTTTTGGTAATTTTCTGAGAATTTTATAGTTTTTAGTCGATTTTATAAAAATCAAAAAAGGGAAAAACAATGACAAAGTGTGCAGTCAGATTTGAAAGGCTAATTAAAAATAACTAATTAGCCTATAAAAATCTGATGGCAATTTTATGAAAAGTAAAAATAAAAATCTAACTACATAAACTGAAATTGTAATTTTTTGATTTTTATAGAATTTTAATGATTTTTATAGGGTTTTTGGGTTTTTTTACTTTTTATGGGTTTTATAAATCCAAATGACACGAAAATTGGATAGAAACTCAAAAACCACAAAACAAACAATTCCTTTTTTTAGAATTTTTAGATGAATTTTTCTTATTTAGTTGATTTTCTATTTCAAAAAGTAACAAAAATGATGGTTTTTGATTTTTTTAAAAATAATAAAAAGCAACAAAAATGTCCCAAAAATTAGTGAAATTTTCGCATAGTGACAGGAGCCACGTGTCCAAAATTCACTGGATTTGTGTTTAATTTGATATTTTATTCAACCACTACAGAGGCTGCAACACACAGGGACCTATGTAATAAAAATAAAGTTTCAGGGCTGAATAGATAACACGTGAGGAAACTAGAGGGTTATCAGCGCAAATTTCACATTAATTCAACACATGTCGGAATACAACACTCCCAGGGGTATAAATGTGATTTTTAAAGCTTCAATTTCAATTCAGAACACCCACAAACTCTAGCCAAGATAATGCAAATATCCCATGATATCACGTGCTAGTACGTGGTTCACATTCACAGGGACCAAAGTGTAATTCTAATTAATAAACATCCAAATTGTAACAATTTGGAACTACAGGATCAAAGTTGCAAAAGTCCAAAAAGCATGTGTCGAAGCACGTGTCTCACACAAACATGGACAAAAAAGCAAATAAACTAAACTAGAGGTCCAAACATGCAAATAACCCAAGAGTGTAAACTTATTTAATAGACTAAAAAAAACTAAAGAAAACTGCAGGGGTATGGGCGCAAGTTACCAAGCCGTGGCGTGTGAGGGGCGCGTGCGTGTCAGGTGTCGAGCTGTGGCTAGTGGCGTATGTACGGTCCTGATGATGCCCTCTGGAGGATCCAACGATGGAGGCATAAGGGCGAACATGGGGGAAAAGTGGCCGTCCGATCGTGGATCTAACGGCCTCACAGTGGCAGACCACGTGCGGCTGTGATGAAGACTGGCGCAGAAGGGCGATCCAACGGCTGCGAGAGGATGAGGAAGAACACCTCCTGGGCGAGCTTCTCCGGCGATCCGGACACGATCCAAACGGCTGATGGAAGATCGGAGAGGTGGGTCTTCCTCGCTATGGTGTTCTGCGTCGGTTGATGGTCTCCAATGAAGGCCCCGACAGTCAGATCCTTCGGCGTGGGAGGAGCGACCTGGACCAGCTCCGACGAAGGATGGAAACGACAGCCAAGGGGGGTATCTGCGATTATTGACCTACAAAACGAAGCTCTTGCTCGAAGGGATGCTCCGGTGAGGGTTATTGGCAAAAAGATAAAGGGAAGCGGCATGGATGGTTGACGGGGGGTTCCGACGAAGGTGGTAGATGGAACCCGACTCGATCTGTGCTCAGATGGTCCAGCTCGAGGTGATCAGATTGCGTAGGAGAGGTGGCGATGGGTCGAGGAATCGATCTATATGGCTAGGATGGACGGGCGGGGCTCTGGCCACTAGGGCGGAGCTAGAAGGTGAAGATCGGAGCTATATTATTGACTAGATGCTAAAGGATCTACTTGGAGGTCGAAGTTGAATGGGGAGGAGACGATGGTTCTCCGGTGATAATCGCATCGATGGAGCATCACCTCTAGAGGCTCGAGCTTCGCCGGCGGCAGAGCACGACGACGAGGGTCGCCGGACCTGGGCTACGCACCTCCAAATCCTCACTCAAACACTCGCACTCACTCGATGTCACTCAAGGAACATGGTGGAGGTCCTGGGAGTCGGAGACGAGAGCCATAGGTGCGGCTAATGGCGGGGGAAGATGACACTATATAGTGGTAGGGATACAACAAAGAGGGAGTCGGGCATGGAAATTTGGTCACGGATCCCTAGGAAGATCCCCGTGCATGGATTAGGGATGTATCACGGATATTCGGAGCCCAAGATTTAGGTTAATGGTGGTCGGATCGTGCTTGGAAAAAGGGGAGAAATCAGGTGCTCAGAGCAGATCCGCGTAAAGTGGTCCAGAGGGGGGCAGCTGACCGGGGGTCAACGTTCCCCCGTGGACCAAAGGAAAAATTCCATTGGAAAAAGTTTTGAAAAATCAAAATAAAATAGAAGGAAATTCTATTTGAAAATATTTACAAAATGAAAAATGTTTATTTATTTTCAAAGTATTTTTTAGTGATTTTTTTTATTTTTTGAAAAATGAAATATGTATTTAATTATATTATTATTATATACAGGTATGTATACATATGTATTTTTTATTTTAATTTTTAATTTTATATTTATGTACATTTATTCCAATTTTATATTTTATTTTATTTACACTATAAAATATGGAATAAAAAGTGATTTTTATTGGATTTTGTTAATTATTTACAAGGGGAAATAAATAGGTAATTTATTTTATATACATGGTCTATGTACACTGATGAGAGAGAATTTTATTTATTTTTATTTTTCTTTTATTTTTTCCATTTTTATTTTATTTTTATTTTTATAAATATGTACAAAATATGGGAAGCACAAATATATTTTTTTATTTTTAGAAAATAATTTATTTACATATAGAGGGATATGTACACCATGTTGAGTAACCCTATCTCTCTCTACTTATTTTATTTTGCGGTCAGGCCCTTGTGGAGCCTTCCCTTGGGTTCATGTCACTCAATATTTATTCTAAATATTTCCCTCTTTTTATTTATTTCTTTATTGTTTTATTTTTGCACAAAAACATGCTAATTATTACTATTTACCCAATGCATGCTAATTGATAAATTATTTTATTTACACAAATATACATTGTGTTTTGCAAAGGTTTTTAGCTAAAATAAAAGAATAAAGAGTGATGAATGAGGATTCATCACCCCCCTATACTTAACTTTGCTAGTCCCTTAGCAAACACTTATTTGAAAAAGAAGTGAAAAAGAAAGGAGAAAGAAAAAGAGGGGAAAATGCATGGATCAATGCTGATTATTAAACTTTCCTTCATTAAATTAAAGTATGGAGCTCAGTCAGATCATTGGATTATTAATGTGTCGGAACCTTGTTTGGACTTAGGTTTAAAACTTAACAGCCTCTAAGATCCACTAATATATAGTCAAGACTCCTCAATAATCCAGATCAGAACAAGTCTACATACACAAACCCTGAAGATCATGAATCTTTCCTTGTACTTTGTAAGTGAGGTATAGCTTTCCACCTCAGAAGTAGCAAAATGACAACCCTCCTCAACAAGGTAACTCTATGACCCTAGTATGGCCACTCTTTCCTCGAGGAGCAGGGTATTCCCTTCTAAGTTCAAGTTCAACCGGCTCAAGAAGAGGGGGAAGAAGAGAATGGACCATGGCTAGTTGATGACACGCCAAGCGACTAAGGCAAAGGTATCTAGATGGTCATTGTGACCTCGATCACTTAGCTATGTCAATCAAGAACAACGAACCACTAATAATAGATAAAATCGATCAAAACACGAAAGCGGTCCTGCTATTAGATTAACCTGGTATAGTGACCAGGGTCGAACTCAAGGAGCACGGGTTGGCCTCTCGGCCTACGAAGTAGTCAAAAAGAGAAATAAAATAAAAGAAGCAACTAATTTTGGTGGTTTTTAATTATTTAATATTTTTTTGGATTTTTAATGAATTAAGAAAATAAGAAAAGTAAAGAAACACACACTTCAACAATTTATTAAAAGCAATAAAAATCAACCAAAAATTCAAACAAAAATATTTTTATGCGTTTTATGATTTTTAGTGTTTTTAATGAATTTTTGAGAATTTTCTGATGTTTATTTAATTTTCTAAAAATCAAACAATGGCTGAAATCAAAGGTACTGTCCAGCCAAGCTAAAAAGGCCTAGATAAAATATCTAAGACCCCAAATTAGCTGGGAGGTAATTTTCCTGTAAAGAGAATAAAATAAGGAAAATTTAGGCACCTATTTTATTGTTTTTGGATTTTTAATTTAATTACTAGAATTTTTATAAGATTTTAGGTGTTTTTCAATTTTTAGGTGTTTTAGATAATGAAAAATAGCCAAAATTGGCTAGAAAATCAAACACAACAAAATACACAATAGATAATTTTTTTGTAATTTTTAGACACTATTTAATATATTTTATGATTTTTAAAGTTAGACAGTAAAGAAAATAGAGGTTTTTGAATTTTTAAAAATATCAAATGAAAACAAAAATGTCCTAAAAAATCCTCGAAAAGTTTACACCATGGCAGGAGCCATGTGTCCAATTTTCGTTGGATTTGGAGGTAATTTGCTATTTTATTCAAAAATAAAGAAGGGGCACAATGCACAGGGACCAAAGTGCAAATACCCGAGAGTCTGGGGGGTCTGGTGCAATTAACCCAGCAAAACATGCGCCACACGCGTGCCTGGGGCACTCAGGGACCCAAATGCAAGAAAAATAAGTTCCAAGGACTTATTGGTAACAGGTACCAAAAGTCCAGGGGCCTATTCGCAAAATACCTAAAACATCACGCACATGTTCAAATACAATACGCACAGGGGTATAAATGCAAATAAACTAAAAGTTTCATTCAACTGTTAACATCCAGAACAACAGGGGCATACAATGCAATTAACCCAACAAAACCACGTGACGAAGCACGTGTCAGACCATGTACAGGGGTATAACAGCAAATAAAGGCAAGCACATGGGTCTCTATGCAAAAGTACCAAAACTTAAACAACTACGCTAAATATTTACAAGACTAAAAACGAAATAAAATAACTAAGAGGGCCTAAGGGTAAATTACCCTTTATTACTCGGACCGCTGGATGCGCGCCACGTGGAGTATCCGACGACGTGGAAGTGTGGTAGCACGTGAACCAACGGCTGTGATCGACTCTCCTCTAATCTGACGGTGAAGGCAGCTCCAGGGATGAACGGCCCAGATGACACCTGGAGCGGGAGGACTGATCGAACGGAGGAGGAGGATCCTCGAAGAACAGATGACCGGCGAAGTTCGCCGGCCCGGTGGCTTCGCTCCGGGGCTCCTTTGCTGCGCCTGAAAGTCGGAGAAGCTCCGCAAGGGTGTCCCGCAGCTGGTGGTGGGCTCCGATGATCTAGCCGAGCTCTGAGGAGCTCGGGCGAGGTCAGCGGAGCTGTGCCTCCTGGCTGAATGGCGAAGGACCTCAGATGGCCTTCGTTCGACCTGCAAAGCAATCCAGAAGACTCGCGGGTCGAGGGCAAACTGCCTCGACCCGGTCAGGTGGGGTGACGGTGGTCTGTGGGTCGATATGGCGAGCTCCGGCGAAGGGGGTAGACGGAGGAGCTTGACTCCCAGCTCCTGTGCGAGCTAGGTTGGATGGAGGGGTGAAGAAGGTGCGCGGGAAGTCGGCGAAGGCTATGGCGATGCCCGATGATCGGATGGTGGTCGGAAGCGGGAGGAATCGATGATGGATGGCGGCGGAGCGATTTGGGGGTAACTAGAAATTACAGAAAAAGAGAGACTGTCGGAGCTACCTGGGTGGACGAGGAGACTGGGGAGGAGCTAAGGAAGCTCCTGGTCTTCGCCTCGAGGAGCGTCTCCCTCCGAGGCTCTGTGCTCCTGCTGGTGGCGGAGCAACGACGGCGAAGCTCGCCGGATCGATGGCCTCTCTTCCTCTCCTCGCTTCGACAACGCCAAACGCGAGCTGTCACTCTCGCGCACTCACTGGAGCTCACAGGGGTGGATTCGAATGACCAAAGATAGAGAAATGAGGTGGCGGAGCAACGGCTATATATGCTGGAGAGTCCGGGAAGAACGGTGCGGGTAGGGCGTGGAAGCGCGCGGATCCCGAGGATGAAGCTCCGGTGAGGGTCTCGGATGCATCATTAAGGAGTCGGACCCGGGGTTTAGGTGGTAGGCTATCGGGTTTAGGCGGGGAAAATCCGAGAAACGGGTCGCCCGCTAAGGACCCGTGTGAAGTGGTCCTGGGGGGGGGGGGGGGGGTAGTTGACCGGGCGGTCAACATCCCCAGGGCCAACAGGATCAGCCCACGTGGCTGGATTTTGTAATGAAAATTAAGTGTAGCTAGGGGCCGAATTAGTGAAAACTTAAAACACAAAATATTTTTCTTTTATTTTTTTCTATTTTTTAGTGATTTTTAATTAATTTTTCGAAATAAAAATAAGGTACTTATATGTAATATATAGGTATATGTACATTGTATAGGGTTTTTAATTTTTGATTTTTTAATTATTATTTTTATGCAATTTTCTTCCTATTTTGTATTTTATTTATTTTCATTATAAAATAAGGAATAAAAAGGTATTTTTATTTGATTTTTATTATTTATATACATAGGTAAAATAAATACATATATACATGTATATACATGGTATATTTACAATATATTTTTGTGTTTTTAATTTTGTTATTTTTATTTTGTTTTTGTTTTAATTGTTTTTATTTTACTTATTTACATTATATAACATAGAATATTTACAAAAATTTTGGAAATTAATTTTATTTATTTACAAGGTTAAATAAATATATAAGAGTGGTTCATGTACATGATGAAAGTGGTGTTTTTGTTCTTTTTGATTTTTACCCTTTTTCTTTTGTTTTTATACTTATAAATATGTACAAGTATTTACAAGCATATTTTGGGCTATTTTTGTGAGGAAAAATATTTTTATTTATTTACATAAATATTTACACATGAGCCCCTATCTCCCTCTACTTTGGATTTTATGCGGTCAGGCCCATGTTGAGCCCTCCCTTGGGTTAGGTTGCTCAATATTTATCCTAAATATTTCCCTCGTTTTCTTTTTAATCTTTATTCTTTTATTTTTGCACAAAAACATGATAATTATAGGTTTTTACACAATGCATGCTTTTGGTAATTATTTGTATTTACACATATCTACATGCATTTGCAAAGGTTTTTGTAGCTAAAATATAAGAATAAAGAGTGATGAATGAGTATTCATCACCCCCCTATACTTAACTTTGCTAGTCCCTTAGCAAACACTTATTTGAAAAAGAAGTGAAAGAAGAAAGAAAGAAAAAGAAAAAGAGAATGTACATGGATCAAGGCTGATTATTAAACTTGCCTTCATTAAATTAAGGTATGGAGCTCGATCAGATCTTTAGATTATTAATGTGTCGGAACCTTATTTGGACTTAAGTCTAAAACTCAACAGCCTCTAAGTTCCACTATTCTATAACCAAGACTCCTCAATGCTCCAGGTCAGAACAAGTCATCAATCACAAACCCTGAAGACCATGAATCTTTTCTTGTCCTGTGAATGTGAGGTCTAAGCTCTCCACCTCAGAAATGGCAACTTGACAACCCTCCCCAACAAGGTAACTCTATGATCTCAATCTAGCCACTCTTTCCTCGAGGAGCGGGGTATTCCCTTCTAAGTTCAAGTTCAACCGGCTCAAGAAGAGGAGGAAGAAGAGAATGGGTCAAGGCCAGTGTAGCCAAGTACCCTTGGGAGCTTGACCAGTGTAGCCAAGTCTTCCTGCTGCAAGCTACATCAGGTGGATCATGATACTCAAGCTTTGCTTATTGCACTCATATACATACTCCGGTGGGATTATCATTTTCTCTCAGACCCACCACTTTTTTGGAGTTATTTTCTTTTTGCACATTTTTTTCGAGTGCATCTATACAACATATACATGTGCAACATATGTACAAGGAGTTTTTCCTCTTGAGCCAGTAGACTATCCCTCTTTTGAAGCTTTATTGCAACCCACAACTCCCGTCGTTAGACCTCATGGCAACCAGATCAAGTTGAGACGCACTTCCTTCACTAAAAGAAGAAGAGAGGTTCCGCCTAGAAGTACTACCCTCATAAGCTACCCCAAGTCAAGGAAGACTGCCTCCTCACCACCTCATCCGTGGAGAGCTCGGTGCATAGTGCTGGTGTCCAAGTAAAGCCATTGTCTATATGAGTCATGTGTTGTTGTTAAGTGCTCTACTTAGGCTCATTGAGATGACATGTGATCATAGCCTAGTGGACTCAAAGAATTAAGTCACCATGGACCTGAAAAGCCTTAAACCTAAGCCCTATAAGGTTCCTCTTAGAAATTAGGTGGATTAAGATCTTAATCAAGCTCCATTCCTCAATTTGATTCCAGGCAAGTTTAAATGTCAACTATCATCCAGAAAAACTATATACATATGTACAAAAGATGCTTATTTACACAAATTTTTACAATCATGCAAAATTTTTGAAAAATGTTTTGAAATCATGAATGGATGATGCATGAAGTGCAAGTTTTGCAAAAAGATATTTACACACATTTACACAAGATTTTTGCAAACTTTTGATTTTCAAAACATTTTGGAAAAATTTTGTACTATATACATAATTTTGATAAGAAAATATTTACACAAACTCTACACAAGAGATTTTTGAAATCATTTTTACAAAAATAATTTGTACACTAGCTATTTATGTGCAAATAAAAGAAGTTTATGTACATGAAAAAATTTTTAATTTTTGTGATTTTTAGCCATTTTTATTTATTAACACACTCACACAAAGTACGAGTTATGGCTAAAGTATATATGAAATATATACACACCCCCCTATACTTAGCTCGAACGATGTCCTCAGAGTCAAGAGCGATGAAGAAGACATAACTCGTGCTGGGTATAGGGAAGTGAAAAGAAAGGCTATATACAAAGAAGAAGAATGAAATAGAAAAGTCAAGAGGGTCTCGGGACTTCCCCCTATACTTAGGATCAAGTAATCCTAAGTATAGCCAGGCTGTATAA